>JANRMT010062814.1:91481506-91602988 GCA_026402145.1 Polypterus bichir lapradei | reverse complement strand
TAGATAGATAGATAGATAGATAGATAGATAGATAGATAGATAGATAGTACTCACTCGCATTCTGAAGTGTGCTACAGTGACATTTTTCTCCAAGATAAGGGATCGATCAACTGATTCTCAAGCACCTTTTCAGCCATCCACCTAATTTATCCCCAAAGGGCTCCTATTGAGAGCTGAACCAACCTCGTCTCACCTCCTAGTGAGATCTCATTAAACTGGGACACCAGCTGCTCACCATTCCGATGCCAGACTTAATGGCCAGTTTTACTGGTAGGCACTCAGTGAATTTATTTTCATCAAGTTGTGTACAAATCTGCAAACTCTCAACTCGCAGCTTCACACAGTGGCCACAACATTACCAGAATTTGCCATATGGTGCTGAGAGAAAGTAACAGAAGCGCTGGCACACTGTTCATTTGTTTTGCTGAATCCTTTAAAACCAATTTTAGGGCCTTAGTAAGACATCATGGGGTGGCAGGAATGGCATTCACTGGTATACTCACTCACCCACTCCAAGGCAATTTAGAGTCAGCCTAAGCTACTCATCTTTGGGATGTGGGCTGAAAACTAGCATCCACACAGGACTGAGCAGATAGCATAGAGACAGTGACTAGACCTTGAGGAGTGAGGCAGTCACACTAAGCACAGTACGCCGTCCTGAACCACCGGAGCAACCAAACAATGCTAAAGACTTCATTTGCTTCTTACACAGTACCTTTCATGGTGAGCACCTTGTCTTGCTCTACTCATTTTGAACACAGAGTTCACACTTACGGCACTAAATTTTGAACCTTAGACCTTGCAACTTTGAAGCTCAAGACAAATAACCAGTAGGAGAAATGGCGAGGCATTCTCAGGGCAAAAACAAAATATAGTGCTGTAACGGGCAAAACATTCCATGTAAACAGAAGGAGAGAAATCACTTCAGAAAAAAAGTACAAGAACTGAATGGCAAAAAGGAGGCCGAATCTGACGTCTCCTAGCTGGGGAGAAATGAAATCTCCAAGCACAGAGTGTACAGGGCTCATTTTCCATATCGAGACCCATTTCAGAGGAAGTGATGACAGCATCACATTTCGGGATCCTGGCACATGAATGATAAGGGCTATCTCAATAATTCAGAGCTCCCAAAGCAGCGTGGGCACTTTCAACGTACGGTACATGAGACGTCTAGGAATATGGGGCTGGGGGTGTTGTGGGTCTTGTCTTAAGCAGGATTTTTCAATACTGAGTAAGTTGTATGAGCTGGAACAACTTGGTGCTGTGCTCAAACATCCCTGTGTGATCATGTAATTTTAATTTAGCCATCATTAATACTGATGCACTGAATTTCCATAACTATTTTATTCATAGCTGCAAGATGAACTCCTAATGGCAAAGTCATTATATAGAAGTAGAGAAATAATGTATACCTCACACATGGCAATGCCACTGGGCCTCATCCATCACAAGATGAAATACTTGCTTTGAATAGCTTGCTTCTAATGTAATGGGATTTCTAAGATTGCGTCTCTATGGCCCATCTGCACAGGCCTTCCTTCACTTGTATTCCCAGAGATAAAGGACCGGGATCTAATGTGCCATTTGTTATAAAAGTTTTTTCGAAGCTTTGTTCAACTTCCAGTGACAATGTCATGCAGCCATGGTAAGGCCAGCCTGGAGGGGCCAGGACTACTTGTTGATGTTGTTGATGTTGTTGTTGCAGTTTGCAAGATTTAATAACACAGGCAGATGGTCACAGCCACCATTAAATGTCACCCAAATAGGTCAGGTCTTGTGTTGCATCCATCTCTTTACTAAATAATTCATGCATCTGTGATCAAACTCAGTTTTGAGCATTGAGTGTAAGACAGGAACTTTGAACCTGCTGCCAGACAGTCACCCAGACTTTCACACACACCGTACTGATCAGGCATGTCTTTAGGATATGGGATGAAAACTGTGACACATGGTGAAATGTAAGAGAAAAGAGAAAAACAGTGCTAGGTTAGTAGAAGTGACACAAGAGCAGTGTACCGGGGTGTCGCACATCATGACATGATCCCTGCATGGTAGTGTGACAGTGAGTTGAAGACATTCACTTCAGATTACCTGAGGACTGTGTGTGTCCTGTGAGGGACTGGCATGGGGTTCTCCAAGGTTCTTGCCTTACACCTTATGCTGCAGGGATCAGCGCTGTCAGTTGGGTTAAGTGGCTATAATGAATATTTGGATGGATATTCGGCATATTCATTTTAACCTGTTTTATTTTTAGAATGTATAGTATACACTGTACAGTCATATGAAAATCTGGGAACCCCTTTTAATTCTTTGGATTTTTGTTTAGCATTGGCTGAGCTTTCAAAGTAGCAACATCCTTTTAATATATGTCATGCCTTATGGAAACAGTAGTATTTCAGCAGTAACATTAAGTTTATTGGATTAACAGAAAATATGCAATATGCATCATAACAAAATTAGACAGGTGCATAAATCTGGGCACCCCAACACAGATATTACATTAATACTTAGTCGAGCCTCCTTTTGCAAATATAACAGCCTCTAGATGCCTCCTATAGCCTTTGATGAGTTTCTGGATTCTGGATGGAGGTATTTTTGACCATTCTTCCATACAAAATCTCTCCAGTTCAGTTAAATTTGATGGCTGCCGAGCATGGACAGCCTGCTTCAAATCATCCCATAGATTTTTGATGATATTCAAGTCAGGGGACTGTGACGGCCATTCCAGAACATTGTACTTCTTTCTCCCTCTGCATGAAGGCCTTTGTAGATTTCAAACTGTGTTTTGGGTCATTGTCTTGTTGGAATATCCAACCACTGCGTAACTTCAACTTTGTGACTGATGCTTGAACATTATTCTGAAGAATTTGTTGATATTGGGTTCAATTCATCCGACCCTTGACTTTAACAGAGACCCCAGTCCCTGAACTAGCCACACAGCCCCACAGCATGATGGAACCTCCACCAAATTTGACAGTAGGTAGCAGGTGTTTTTCTTGGAATGCAGTGTTCTTCTTCCGCCATGCAAAGTGCTTTTTGTTATGACCAAATAACTCAATTTTTGTCTCATCAGTCCAACGTACTTTGTTCCAAAATTAATCTGGCTCGTCTAAATGAGCATTTGCATATAACAAGCGACTCTGTTTGTGGCGTGAGTGCAGAAAGGGCTTCTTTCTCATCACCCTGCCATACAGATGTTCTTTGTGCAAATTGTGCTGAATTGTAGAACGATGTACAGATACACCATCTGCAGCAAGATGTTCTTGCAGGTGTTTGGAGGTGATCTGTGGGTTGTCTGTAACCATTCTCACAATCCTGCGCATATGCCACTTCTGTATTTTTCTTGGCCTGCCAGACCTGGGTTTAACAGCAACTGTGCCTGTGGCCTTCCATTTCCTGATTACATTCCTTACAGTTGAAACTGACAGTTTAAACCTCTGAGATAGCTTTTTATAGCCTTCCCCTAAACCATGATACTGAACAATCTTTGTTTTCAGATCTTTTGAGAGTTGCTTTGAGGATCCCATGCTGTCTTTCTTCAGAGGAGAGTCAAAGGGAAGCACAACTTGCAATTGACCACCTTAAATACCTTTTCTCATGATTGGACACACCTGTCTATGAAGTTCAAGGCTTAACGAATAATCCAACCAATTTGCTGTTGCAACTAATCAGTATTGAGCGGTTACAAGCATTCAAATCAGCAAAATTACAAGGGGACCCAAATTTTTGCACAGCCAGTTTTTCACATTTGATTTAATTTCATACAACTAAATACTGCTTCACTAAAAATCTTTGTTCGGAAAACACCCCAGTACTCCGATGTTCCTAGAAAATGAAAGACTGTTATCTTTTTTGTTGAAAGTAAATTATTATGCAGGCTGAGAGGGGTTCCCAAACGTTTACATATGACTGTAGATAAATTAATGTGCTTTCCACATAATTCATAATTTCCATTCGTATAATTAGCCAGTTGAAAGCAGGTCAAAGATCACTTACTTCTGTGTTTTAACTACTCAGCCTTTTTAAGAATGTACTGCTGGCCCAGCAACAATGCAGCCCACACTCCAAAATCCAATGCTACGATACACCTGTCCAGTATCAAACCAGTTTAATCCAGTTCAAGCTCACGGGAGCACTACTAGCATCTGATGCAAGTCAAAAATCAACCATGGATGGAGTGCCAGTCCATCACAGGTCACACTCACCTGTTATCATTCATGCCAGGCTGGTTTAGAATCAACAGTCAGCCTAAATTATACTTCTTTGGCATGTGGGAGGAAACTGAAGGGAAACTGGCATGGGCACTCCACAAACACACACGCACAGTGACAGAGCCGAGAAGTGGAGCTGCCAGGGTCTGGCCCAAGTCTTATTTCTCAAAATATGAAATGATTGATTCATAACATTTGCTCTTTCTCTTCCTGGCAGTGCTGTAAAGCATTGAGCTAATAAAGTCTATTGCCAGAATTTAATGACCAGCACTCACTTATTGGGAGGACAAGTAAAGGGGACGTAAAAAAAGAACACACTTCTCCAATCATGAGGTGATTTAAGGTGATGACCTGTAAGACATTATGACTGGAGACTCTTCAGAAGTACAGTTGAAGATGCCTGATGTAGTGCATTTGGAGGCTAAAGAGCACCAACGGTTTAATCAATCCCCTAATTGGTTTGCTGATTGTTTAATGATAAGGGAACATTGATTTTGATTAGAGAATGTGTTGCGCTGTGCCAGTCCCCTTACAAGAAGCACAGGCACAATCAGGAGAATTAGGGGGGATGTTGGGTGGCTGCCGAAGGAGGCATCCTGCAGTGAAGCATCAGGTGGGCTTAGCAGCCCAGGAAATCGCTTGTAATCAAAGAGTGCAAAGCCCCGAGAAAAGAGAGCATCAAGTATTGTGTCTTTGTTTGATGAGCAAGGGTATCAAATTCCCTCCATTGTGTGTTGTTCCTCACTGCTTCTTACTTTATTAATCGAGTAACGTACATCAACATGCCTTGAGCGCTTGGTGGCGCTTTATAAATCTCTTTTGTGACAGGACTGAATAGTTCCCGGTTGCTCACTTTGTGAAGTTTTTGTGCCCATTTTTCCAGTTTATTCCAGCTCCCTTGCACATCCCAAAGACATTCATATTAACTGACGGCTCATTTCAGTGCACAACTACGTACGACACAGTTGACGGCTAACCTAACCCTCGTTTCTTGTTTCCAAGAGAACCCTGGGGTTCCTCCAGTCCTGTTTCAGCACAACTTGAACCAATGGCTGCTATATTTTAACCAGGGCCCCTCCCCTGGCTGCTGTTTAGATTCCTTTTTTATGTCCTTTTTTCCATTTTTGATTCTTGTATGTTACTTGTGCTATACTGGTGTTAATTATTTGTATTATTCTGTGTTCCTCATTAGTTTTGTGTATTTTCACTGTGCCTTATGGGTGGTTTACCAAGAGGTGGGGCCACCTTGCCCATCATTATCAAGTGACTGCCCTCAATTCTTATGAAGGCAGGAGAAAACCTCCAGTCCCTTGCAGTTCATTGAATGTACACGTATTGTTGGTGAGCTCTAGTATCTGTTGCTTTGCCTGTGATGTATTGTTCTGGATTTCAAGCATTTGCTCTGTTCTTTCAACTCTTCTTTTGCATTTCGGTATTGGGACATTGTTTGCTACGGGACTGCCTCTTTCAGGCAGCTCCTGATATGCCATTTTTACTCTGATGAGCTTTTTGTTAAGATGCACATTTTTTGTAAAAAAAGCATGTTTTATATAAGATCCAGTGTTCTAGCGGGCATTTTGTTTTCTAAGGAACCCCTAGTTCAAGACTTCAAGGCGGCTCCTGTGGTTCATCCAATCCAAACAACTCGGACCAATGGGTGCACCAACTGCCTTTTCAATCCTGCCCTCCAGTCTTGGCTGTCTTCCTTGAAAGATGGAATTTTTAGCTTGTATAAACTAAAAGAATGTTGCGTACCCCCACACACACCTTGTCCACTTTGGTAAACTAACCTCACCCCACCACAGATGACTCAACAAAAATGCTTTCTCAATGCTAAAAAATAAGGTCACACTTAATCATCACAGTCAAATACCAAGTCAGTTAAGCTTCAGGGATATCAGTCTGTCCAGCTAGGACGCATAAGTGATTGTGAATCAACTTCACCTGCTTTGGTGGAAATGAAAGTGACAGGTGCACTGGAGAGGCAACAGCAAGACAACCTCCAAAAAGGGAATGGTGGCCACAGACAAGTGCTCGCTCCTCATCCTTCCAGGCTGATTCTTCTCTAGTTTTGCATTTTGCTAGTGTCCTTGTCACCACTGGTAGCATGAGGTGGTACCTCCAGCCGATTCAGTTTGTACAGGTAGTCCAGCACCTCCAGGATGCCACATGTATATGTGCCATCACAAGAAGGTTTGTTGTGTCTCTCAGCACAGTGTCAAGAGCATGGAGGAGGTACCAGTGCACTTGTTGTCACTTTCATTTGCATCAGAGCAGGTGAAGTTGACTCCCAATCGCTTATGCGTCCTAACTGGACAGATTGATATCAATGACGCTTAATTGACTTTGGTGTTAGACTGGGATGATTAAGTGTTCCCTTAATTTTTTTGAGCATTATAGTAGGGTCATAAATGTGGTAAAGCCACAACTGGTTACACAGCTTTCCATTTAAATATTTTTTCTTCTTCTTTCTCATCATCTTTTCCCACTTCTCTGTGGTGTTGATGTACTTCATCAACCTTCTCCAAGCAGCTCAGTCCTCTGTCCTCTCCAGTCAAGTGCTTAATTTACTTTATGCATCCACCTCCGCTTTTGCCTCCTTTGTAATTCATTCCCATCACTCTTTTGCCCACATATTCATGGTCTCTCCTCACCACATGTCTGTACCATTTCAGCCTACTTTCCCTGTACTATCTTAGATCTGTCTCCCACTTTTGTTGTACCTCTGATTGTCTCATTATTTATTTTGTCCTTTTTTAACTCCACACATCCACCTCAACATTCTCATTTCTACCTCATCTAACTTCTTCTCCTGCACTTAATTTTACTGCCTATGTCTCTGTTCCTTACAACTGAAAACCTTACCTTTAACTTTAGCCTTAATTCTTCGATCACATAACACTCCTGACACCTTCATTCCAATTGTTCCATCCACACTGCACACTATGGATTATCTCAGTATCTAGTCTTCCATCTGAGGCTACCACTGATCCTAGATATTTAAATGTATCCACTCATTTCAGTAGCTCTCCCTGCAGGCTAACTTCTGAATCCTGATCATCATTAAACCTCATATATTCTGTCTTCTTCCTATTTATCTTCAACCCTCTGTCTAACAAAGCCATTCTCCATTCTTCCAACTTCCTCTCCTCTGGTGGTACACAACACAGTGTCAGCAAACAGCACACACCAGAGGGATTGGTCTTTTATCCCATGATTCAACACATCCATAACCAGACAATTTTACAAATACATACATGCGCTAGATATTCCTCATTTCTTTTTACACTCCACCTCGCCATGGTACTCGGAGTAAAGATCAGGCAGACAAAGAGAACATGACACCTCTACAGCCTTGAAACTTCTGCCTTCCTCTCCTGAAAAATCTCAGAGCACATTTACCATCACCTAGCAGCATAATAAAAACACCCGAAAATACATAGAAAAAAACATGACATGTGCTCATCGTCAGGTACAAAAGGCCATTTCTAGATTTCAGAGAGCCACAATAGCATGTCCAGCAGAGAGTGGCAGCCTGTTGCATGTTGATTCGACCATGTGACAATAAGGATAGTATAGCTTAGCCCAGGGAGAGTTGGCGGGTATGTCGTAGACGGGCTGGCCTCCCATCAGGGGTTCGTTCTGTCTTGTTCTCAGTACTGCCAGGATGGGTTTTGGTCTAACTGGAATAGGCAGGTGCAAAAAAAATGAATGGACGACCTCCTAGTAGACAACAAGGTCTGCACTTTTACTGTAAGCTGTGGAGTAAGAAAGAACCTCAAACCCATTGCAGATGCATTATCTACATCCATACAGCTTGATCTCTGCTCACTTTTTGGTTTGTTCTTCATGCGCAGCTTGGTTTTTCAATCCACAGACTTGACATTTGGCACACAGCGAATTCTCACGATAAGTCTGAGTTCTGACATAAAACTAGACTTCAGTGAGAGTGGCCTGGGGTCTGTGCCAGTGAAATACTAAAGTGTGATCTGTTGACAGCGAAGCAGTGCAGTGTTGGTATGGCAATTAACTCCGGGTTCAATTCCGACCCGTTACATTTAACTTGTTCGTTGATCAAACATTTAAACGTCACACTGGGTCACCAGAATCATTTAGTGCAATTTATTGCACCAGAAGTGCCAATCCTGGCCACTTTGGGCAGAGATTTTTAAATTAACGTGTAACAGTTCTGTATTTAGTAATTTGTATAAATTTATACTTGTGTTCTGAGAATGGTTTACAGTGTTCTGAGCCTGCGCTATACACAAATAAGTGGCAACTGTAATTGTTTGGTTCCCACCCTAGGAAGGGCACCAGTCCATCACTTTTTAATGTTAACTTCAGTATTTTATATTTGTAATTATTGTGGAAGCGAACTTTGTAAAAAAAAAACTGAATGGAATTGGACTAAATTCTTTAATTGTTATGTCCCCTTAGCAGCATTCACTGCAGTGGGCAAAGCACACGTGAGTGGGTGAGCAACCGCAGCTCCAAGTGCTCAAAGCTCTGTGTGAAGTGAAAGGGCTAACGGCTCGTGAGAGTTTAATCCACCATACAAAGAGGTACTAGACGGGTGATGTGAGGGGCCTGGAGTGGTACAGAAATGAATCCGGAGGCACATAGTGAGCCACCGTCGTGTCAAAGCATATGAAAGTTTAATCTGCGGCAGAGAGCAACGCTAATCGTGTAAAGTTGAAGGCCTAAAGGCTTTTGAAAATGTAATCCACTGTTCATACAGGCACATAGGAAGATGTAATTGGGAGAAATCAACAGCTTAGAGGCTTCTAAAAGTTGAATTCTTAGTAGCAGGTGAGTAACATCTTATTGAAATGAGAGTTATTGTATTATTCATGTGCGTATCGGTGCAGTACAATCCACTTGTCCATTTGATTGTCGACTTGTCCACTCCAGGGTGCATAGAGTCTCTGCCTGTTCTGTCCACATTTGGTGCAAGGTAGGACGAACCCCGGATGGGGCGCACACACTCACTTTGTGCCAGCGTGCTATCACCTCTTCACCCAGGTCAGAAAACACGGGCACAAGGTGCAAACTCCACAGAGAAGAATTACATTTATATTCTGGCTGACGTCTTTATCTAAGGTGACTTACAACATTTACTTCTTTTGGTTTTTCCAATTGAAGCACATGCAGGTCAAGTGATTTGCTCTTGGCCACACAGTGTCAGTAGAAGAATTTGAACCCACAACCTCAGGGTGTCAAGTCCAAAGCCTTAACTACACTACACTGCTTTGCCTAGAAGTGAATGACCAGGCTGGGCTTCGATCACAGGACTCCGGAGCCGTGAGGCGTCAGCAGTAGTCTAAACTACAATACACCAAAACACTGACGGAGTTGTGATAGAAATGGGCAACTTTAATGATATAGTCATATATTAAACATTCAGGAGGGGAAACATGTCTTAGCTTTAACGTTCTGTAATAGCCACGGCAGAGTTTAGACTGTAAACGTTACTGAGATATTGGGAACCAGCACTCAAAATCATCAGCTGCACACTATTTCATCGATGTGAATTGTCAAAACTCCATTTTCTTCACCTTCTTTTTTTCAGGACAGGATTATGGCTGCATAGAAAGTTCCAACTGCAACAGGAAGAAGACAGAAACCAACCCTAGGTGGAATGACAGTCCGTCACAGGGAGCTACCACAGCATCAACTTATTCAACGTCTTATAAATGATGTTAATGAGACACAAGTCGATCCAAGGTGCAATCTATACTATTTCTTTACATTTATATTGCATATGAAACAAATCAAATATTATCACAGCCCTTCCCCCCATAAATTCTAAGAGCTATGTGAACAAAGACACCCTCATATGAACTGAGGTGTCAGATGGAATAAGTCCTCTTCTCAAGGAGCCCATCTCAAGAAGGTAATTACAGACCTGTGTGTCTCTTCTTTTTTATCCAAAACACTGCAACGTGCTGCCTCTAACTGTCTTCCGTTTTTCTAATCAGATAGTTATTCCACTGAGACCACTCTGCTTACTGTTGTCAGCACATTATGGCAGGTCAGAGCTACCAACATGTCACTTGTCCTCATCCTGCTAAATTTCTCCTCTGCCCCAGACAAGGTCAACGACCAGGTCCTCCTTCCCAACCTCTCTGACTTTGGCATCACAGGAATTGCCTTACAGTATCTCTTGGGCAAATCCTAGCATGTGTCCTGGTGAGGAAAGATGTCAAGGGTGTGCTAGGCAAGTGCAGGGTGCCCTAAGGATCAGTGCTGGGCCTTCCTCTCTTGTCTCCATGCACCTCCTCACTAGGTCTTGTCATCCAGTCGTATGGTGTTTTTTATCGTTGCTATGCTGATGATACACAGAAGTTATCTGTTGTTCCCTCTAGAGGACCACATGGTATCCACTAGAACCTCTGCATGTCTCACTGATATAACCTGGAACGCCTTCTTGTCTGCTTTGGCACCCCATCCCTGCTCAACTAGACTCATTATCACTAACACCTGCCAAGGTGGTACACAACTTTTGGGTGGTGATCAATAACTGGCTGTCCTTCAGGGACCATGTTGTTATGGTCTCTTGGTCTTGAAAATTCACTCTATACAATATTAGCAAGATCAGCCCGTATCTGACAAGAGTAGGAAGCACAACTCCTGGTCCAGACTTTGGTCTTGTCACATCAGGACTGCTTCAGATGATTCAAAATGCAGCGGCACGTCTGATGTTCAAGCAATCAAGACAGGCACATGTCACTCCTCATTTCAGATCACTACACCTATAGGGGCACATATTCCATTCAAAGCATTGATGCTTGTCTACAGAATAGACAATGGGTCAGCATTTCTGGTGTCCAGTGCTCCTTCTCAACCAATCAGGTTGAGTGGTGTCAGGTGCTGCCACCTCTGTGTGGTATCAAATCTCAGTCCAGACTCTTTTCATGTGTAGCTCCTGGCCGGTGGAATGAGCTACCTCCCTCCATTTGGATTTCTGACTCCCACAATGTATTTAGGAAACATTTAAAGACTCTTTTTGGTTGGTGGATTTATGTCTAGATGATATTAACTTAGGCTTTGTAATCTGGGATCGTAGGTTGTTTGTATGTTTGTCCTGAGCTCCTCACTTGTGGTGATCAATTGTGTACCCTTGTCCAGAAACACTTGAAACAATCCAAAACTGTCCAAACAGACGCCCAGACTGATGTTTACTCAACCATGTTGACCTGTTTTGTGGGTCACATTGGATAAAAGTGTCTGCTGAGCAAATAAAACAAAATGTAAACAATCAGTCGTGAGTCCGCTTGTTTAATTTAGGACAGCGTTAATACATTTTTTAAAATATTTCTAAAAAAGACCGTTCCCAATAGAGATTTTTTTATTAGGTAAAATAACAAGGCCTAGTTTACAGATGATACCAAACCTGAAGAAAGGCAGAAAACACCAAATCAGCTGAATTGTTGCAGAGGGACTTGGACAACATACAGACCGGGGCAGGTTTGTGGCAGGTCAAATTTTCATTTCCATTTCTTCATTTGGCTGATGTCTTTATCCAAGGTGACTTACAACATTTATGATACAATTGGTTAGATTTCTTTTGGTTTTCCAATTGGAGCATAGGCAGGTCAAACAACTCGCTCAGGGTCAGGCAGTAACGTAAGTAAATGTAAGTTATTTTAAGTAGGAAGTAAAAACGTTAGATTTGAATACACAATGGGTGGTCTGAAACTTGAATATTCATGTTATGAAAAGTCATAGTGAACTCATGACTATCTACATCAAGACAGTGGACAGAAACCATTAAGAAGACCAATAAGATGTTAGGTTATACAGTATATCACAATATGTATATGATATTATAAAACATACCAGTGAAGCCTCACCTGGAGTACCATGCTCAGATTTGGTCTCCATCTTACAAAAAAAAACATAGCAATACAAGAGAACATCCAGAGAAAAGCGACTAGGCAGATTCTGAGACTGAGAGGTATGCGTGATGAGGAGAGCCTAAAGGAGCTGAGCCCTTTCAATTTAAACAAACGGAGATTAAGAGAGGACTTTATCAGAGTGTTTAAAAATATTTAGGTAATTAATAGAGTGGATCATGGCCGTTACTTTAAAGTAATTTCTTCAGCAACAATGCAAGGACAATGTTGGAAACTTATTAAAGGCAGACTTTGCACAAATAGTTGACAGTTTTCTTCATGCAAAGAACATAGATGCATGGAATAAATACAAAAGTAATGTGGTGGAGTGTAGCACTTTAGGGACCATCAAATGCTATTTTGGACAATCTTGGTGAATAGGATGGATGAGCTTGTTGGGCTGAGTGACCTGTTCTCGTCTCAAGGTTCCCACTGAATTACAGAAGGTCGATTAGGATTCTTCCAGTTGAGTAAGATGAGACAATGAGGAATTGGTGGGGGGTAAAACAGCACCATTGATTGTTCCATGGTGTCTTCAGAAAAACAAGGAAAACTCCATTTTGGGATTCAAAGTGTGTCTAACTGCATAAAATAAACTGATGAGGATTACCACTGTGATTAGTTCAGGGGTGCCCACACTTTTTCAGCTTGCGAGCTACTTTAAAATGACCAGGTCAAAATGATCTACCTACATTAAAAATGTTATATATATATACTGAGTATACTTTATATATAAAATATATGTGGTCGTACCTTACATAACTGAATAACCCTAATGGCACAATAACAATTCAACACATTTATGGTCACTAGAGTATTTGGATTTAATAATCTTCATGTTGGAAAAGGCTGACTTGCATAAATAAGTAGAGCCAAAAAATGCAGTCAAGGAGGTAGCACATTTCCTCATGTCTGGGTACTTTTCTTCTGTGAGTAAGTTCCAAAACTGTCCATGAGCCCCATACTTCAGCTGAATGTCATCCTGTAGTGTCAAAATCTCATCCTCCACTGTAGAGGAGCTTTAGGTGAAACAGTGTTGCAATTTTTGATGCAGGTGAATCACCCTCAACATCTTCCCTAAATGGATAGCACTTAAATGTAGCGATTGGCTCAAGTAAAACTGAGTCTTGGAAACCATCTGTCAAAGTCTGACAGGCAATTTTCAATCTGCTCTGTGTAGCGTATGCTGTCAAGGTACACACACGCCTTCCATTGCGTCTCCAGCTCTGACGCAAGGTTTTGGATGTTCCCCAAATCAAGGCGCTGCAGCTTTGAGGACAGATGTTGCATTTTTCATTTGAAAGCATTAATTGGGCTAATCATATTGACCATGGAGTTCTCTTTTCTGTGCAGCTGTAAATTAAGCTCATTCAACATGTTGGTCAGATCGTTATTAAGTTGCTTGTATTTTGCATGTTTAATGACAAGGAGAAACTCCTTTTTCTCCAGCCAGGGGTCTTGAAATCTCAGCAGGAATTTCTCCCTAGCTATCTGTCTCAACGAAGGCCTCTTTTAATATCTCTCCATCTTGGAAGGGCTTCTTATGCTTAAAGATCGAGTGACTCACCCAGAATGATGCTTCGGTATGTCTGCCTTTGCTTTTGAATTCAGCCGAGTGAAAAATGACGGCTGTCCGATTAACTGCGATTTTAGTTCCCTCTCCTTTCTCTTTCTCAGATCGCTTTTTGGAAGGAAGTCAGTTTTGGAGTTTTTATGAACAGTTCAAAAGTGCCTTTCCACATTTTCCTTCTTTGGAATAGCAATGATAGATTGACAGATCAGACAAACGCTCTTCGATTGTGACATTGTGAGAGAAAAAAATCCTCTTCCAATTCCACATCCAGCCCATACCTTCCCCAAACAATTTTTTTTAAATCCCTTCTTTAGTCGATATAAATTGGAAGGCTAACTAGATCACAGCCGGAGTTTTGCAGTAGCTCGCGCGTTTGATTGTGCATGCAGGATGACCAGTGTCTTAGAAGAAAGGAGATCTCAGACTGGCCGCCCTGTATGTCAATCAAGTGGCAAATGCCATAGGGAGGATATATGACAGACTTCTTCTTCTTCTTCTTTCAATTGCTCCCGTTAGGGGTTGCCACAGCGGATCATCTTCTTCCATATCTTTCTGTCCTCTGCATCTTGTTCTGTTACATTCATCACCTGCATGTCCTCTCTTACCACACTAACATCTAAAAGAAATTTTTTTGAATGCAATGCAATCTACCTGCACTACTTTTCAGATCTACCAGCCGATCGCGATCAACGTATTGGGCACCCCGGTTTAGTTTTAAGTATTTAAATTTTAGAGGACATATTTTTTATGAAAACAATCACATTGGGATTTTCAACAAAAACGTCTTTGTAGACGCACTGAACATTCTTTGGAAAGCTGTGTGTCTGTAATATGATTCAAAAAAATGGGAAGCTTCTGAGCCATATTTCAAGTGTCACAGCAAAGGGTCTGAACACTTGTGTCAATGCGATATTTCAGTTTTTTATTCTTAATAAATATGCAAAAAAATCCTAAAATCGTGTTTTCTCTTTGACCTTCTGGGGTACTGAGTGTTGCTAATTGAGAACAGGCCATTCAGCCCAACAAAGCTTGCCAGTCCTATCCACTTAATTCTTCTAAAATAACATCAAGTCGAGTTTTGAAAGTCCCTAAAGTGCTACTGTCTACCACACTACTTGGTAGTTTATTCCATGTGTCTGTGGTTTTCTGTGTAAAACACTTTGTGAAGCAATGTAGAGCTCGCCCCCTATCCACAATTAGACCCTACCTCGTGCCCAGCACTGCCCGTGATTTTCTTTATAATAAATCTGAACTTGGCTTTCGTGATCTTTTTGAGTGCAGACTAAAGGAGAGATGGCCTGAACAGCAGCCCAGGGCCTCCTGGGGTCAACTCCAAACTTTAATAGCCTACGCATATACAAAATCAGAAATCAAATCGGCTGATTAAGACAAGGCAGTGTGGTCCATTATCACGCTATAGCTGCATACGTCTTAATACCACGTTCTTCATTTATCAGGTCAGCGCTGCATGCCTTTATAATCTCCCCACAATATTCCACTCTTTGCACCAGGCTTCATTTTTGCCGTACAGCTGGAGTTTACTAAATATTCAGTAAAAAGGCAAACTGCCACACAGCAAGGGACACCGCAGTGATGGGAAGTTAATTCCTGATGAACTCAGACATCTGTTAATCTGCACAAAACTGATTTTCCCTACAGCTCAGCGGAGTGTGAAGAGGGCTCAGGCAAATGAATCTCATCGGCTTCCTCCCATGCATGTGAGCGTTCATTGCAAGAGTCTCAGTACGGACGTCCACCCAGCTGCATACGCTTGGCCCTGCATGATGGGGTGAGAGGTCAGAGTGTCCAGTAGGCTAATGGCTACCACTAGAGAGCCTAGCAATGGGCTCAACACAATAGCATGATGGGATGATGGTGATCTTGGGATGCTTTTATTGCCACTTACAGTGTGCGAATGACTTAGTGAAGGCCAAATTGTCAGCCTCACTTAATGCAGTAAATGTGACAGTGAGAAGGGCAGGTGACACTTAAAACATCCTGGCATAATCAGAGCAAAGTAATGATTCATTGGTCCAAAACAGACGACAGACAGTACACTGTAAAAAAAAAAAACAAAAAATCCCATGGTTGACAATTGTGTCAGGGCAGGTTTATCTCATCCAACAGAGTATTACGCAAAAGCTCTGCAGAAGAGGCAGAGCTTCATGGTGGGTGTGCAGCAGCCTAGAATGTTCCACAGATGCTCTCTCAGTGAGATGGATGCCATTGTGAGGTCTGCGTTGATAAGGGCACCATGGACGGTTGCAACAACCAGTCATGTGATGGGTCTTCAACTCACATTGCCCCTAAAAAGCAGCAGAGCAATGACCTGGCCATCTTCTGGTCATACTAATCCATTTTTGATTCCAATTGGACTGAAGCTGCTCAGTGAAACAGACTTACAAAGGTCCCTACAGGAGGAAGGAGGCATGAATCACAAAGAGGCAGAGTTTAAATCAAATCACACCCACGTTTGTAGCGACACTTTTCAACGTAGAAATTCAAGGTCATCAGTGGATTTAGGCCATTACCAGCACCTGGCAACACAAGGTATGGATAGCTGTTGTGACACACATAAGCTTGGTGAGTCTCTTTTGGAGACGCTGGAACGTTGATTCACTCGCTTTCCATTTCTCTCCATAGAATGGACAGACACAAAGAAGAAATCTGGCATCACTTCTTTTGGCTCCAAACAGGAAGAATAAAACCCCACGTGATTTTGGACTGGGTGGCAGTCGACCAGTAAATGAAGTAAAGTGATGACAAACTCTGAACACTAGAGTGCGCCAAAAACACTAGAAAAAATAAATCCGATATTTGACTAACAACATGCCAATTAAATACTTTTTACATTTCATCTCCTTCCTTTTTAACATTGCACAGATATGAAAGTTGAGCCCATCACTACTTAAAAAAAAAAAAAATGAGACCACATCCTCTGTCTGTGGAACAGCAAGCAGAAGAATCAACTTTTTTGATTGTCAGCTAAGTAAGAGTCCAGGCTGTCCAGCACTATATGTTCTTATGTAATACGCTACCGTGGCTGTTCGTTTGTCTGTCCAGGATTTTAAATCATCTGTAGCTCGCAAACTGTTTGACCTGAAATTCGGTGCACAGATACTACATGGCATCTACTGTCCACTTTCGGGGTGATGAATTTTATTACTCTTTTTATTTTATTGTAGAATCAACTCTTGGCAGTTGCCAGCAGGGTGGCCATGCAGTGCATGCCTACGGGCGCTGTTCTCATTCCCTGCCACTTTCACCGTCATTTCACCTACCTCTTCATATCTCAAGTCATTCTTGAGGCAGATTGAACACTTAAGTGCCAGTTTAAGTGAAAAATGAAGAAAAACGTACCAAATAATTGCAACACAACCACTGACTTAAATAATTTTTAACGTGAAAAGATGCTGACGAAAGAAGAGAAGCAGCGGGCTGCTAGGGTGGAGAAAAGAAGAGCTACTTAGGAAGCAGCAAGCGCATCACCTCTGAGCAAATGAATGCTAAACGTACAGAGAATGAGGATGAGAACTAGGAATGCTCAAGTCAAGTGCACCGTTACTGGTGTCATAAATAAAACAGTATTAAGTTCTAAGACATTATTCTCAAAAGCATGTACGTATATTGTCTCACATCATGTATTCATTTCACTAAAACTGTTTCAATGATACGGCTTTATCAGAATCTTGAGAATTTTTACAGAGTCTGCTACTTGTTTAAACGTCAGCTCCTCTAGAATATCTACTGTGTAATAAAACACGATGGTCTGTGCGTGTCTGGTCCGTTAGAGCAATCCGATTTGATTGATTTGAGACACACAACAAGGAAGGCATAGGAGGCATTGGAGCTACCCCATCAAATATTTTCTAATTTATTCTATTACTCGTCATCGACAGGTCACATGGCTAGTTTAAACATAAAAGACCAGGGGTCTTCAGTGACAATCCTGGAGGACTGCAGTGGCTGCACGTTTTCATTTCAGCCACATTTTTTTTTTTAATTAGACCCCGTTTATTTGCTGAATAAGCAATATGTTGGGATTAATAAAGTATCTATGTCTTTTGGGATTCATTTTAGTTACAATTCATAAGTCTTACTGATTTTAGTTTTATATACAGGTGCCGGTCATAAAATTAGAATATCATGACAAAGTTGATTTATTTCAGTAATTCCATTCAAAAAGTGAAACTTGTATATAAGATTCATTCATTACACACAGACTGATGTATCTCAAATGTTTTTAATTTTGATGATTATAACTGACAACTAATGAAAGTCCCAAATTCAGTATCGTGGAAAATTAGAATATTGTGAAAAGGTTCAATATTGAAGACACCTGGTGCCACACTGTAATCAGCTAATTAACTCAAAACACCTGCAAAAGCCTTTAAATGGTCTCTCAGTCTAGTTCTGTAGGCTACACAATCACGGGGAAGACTACTGACTTGACAGTTGTCCAAAAGACGACTATTGACACCTTGCACAAGGAGGGCAAGACACAAAAGGTCATTGCTAAAGAGGCTGGCTGTTCACAGAGCTCTGTGTCCAAGCACATTAATAGAGAGGCGAAGGGAAGGACAAGATGTGGTTGAAAAAAGTGTACAAGCAATAGGGATAACCGCACCCTGGAGAGGATTGTGAAACAAAACCCATTCAAAACTGTGGGGGAGATTGACAAAGAGTGGACTGCAGCTGGAGTCAGTGCTTCAAGAACCACCACGCACAGACGTATGCAAGACATGGGTTTCAGCTGTCGCATTCCTTGTGTCAAACCACTCTTGAACAAGAGCCAGCGTCAGAAGCGTCTCGCCTGGGCTAAAGACAAAACTGCTGCTGAGTGGTCCAAAGTTATGTTCTCTGATGAAAATAAATTTTGCATTTCCTTTGGAAATCAAGGTTCCAGAGTCTGGAGGAAGAGAGGAGAGGCACAGAATCCACGTTGCTTGAGGTCCAGTGTAAAGTTTCCACAGTCAGTGATGGTTTGGGGTGCCATGTCATCTGCTGGTGTTGGTCCATTTTGTTTTCTGAGGTCCAAGGTCAACGCAGCCGTCTACCAGGAAGTTTTAGAGCACTTCATGCTTCCTGCTGCTGACAAACTTTATGGAGATGCAGATTTAATTTTCCAACAGGACCTGGCACCTGCACACAGTGCCAAAGCTACCAGCACCTGGTTTAAGGACCATGGTATCCCTTGTTCTTGATTGGCCAGCAAACTCGCCTGACCTTAACCACACAGAAAATCTACCAGACCCAACAATTCAGAAGAGCTGAAGGCCACTATCAGAGCAACATGGGCTCTCATAACACCTGAGCAGTGCCACAGACTGATCGACTCCATGCCACGCCGCATTGCTGCAGTAATCCAGGCCAAAGGAGCCCCAACTAAATATTGAGTGCTGTACATGCTCATACTTTTCATGTTCATACCTTTCAGTTGGCCAACATTTCTAAAAATCCTTTTTTTGCATTGGTCTTAATTGATATTCTAATTTTCCGAGATACTGAATTTGGGACTTTCATTAGTTGTCAGTTATAATCATCAAAATTAAAAGAAATAAACATTTGAAATACATCAGTCTGTGTGTAATGAATGAATCTAATATAGAAGTTTCACTTTTTGAATGGAATTACTGAAATAAATCAACTTTGTCATGATATTCTAATTTTATGACCGGCACCTGTAGTTGCATTTATAATTTAATTGTTTTTATCATAATCACCCACCAGTTAAAAATGAGATACCTGCAATTTCCTTCAGTGTTAATAAAGTTTCTCTCTCTCTCTCTCTCTCTACAAATAATGAAGGAGCCAACAGCTTGCCGGCTAACCTGCTTCCATTTAAAACTACATATATGCTTCATTAAGTACCCTGTTAATAAAATGTATAAAAATAATTAAGAGAGAAAATAATACTCTGTCAAAAGAAATTGTCACAATGTGCACATTTTGGAGTAGCCCTCAAAGACCATTATTATGATTATAATAACATCTCTGACATGTGGAATAAAATCACAATACAGTTCACTACTGAAATTATGAAAAGTCTTCTTCTTCAAAACATAACAGCTGTTCTCATTGACCATGCCAACAAAAATGACCAAAGTACATGGAGAAGCTGACCTGTACCCCACCATGTTTTATCGACTTCATCTTTAAAGTCACAGGGGCTGATATTTGAAGATTACACGGCAGCCACAGTCTTGAATGTGATATTCAGGAAAAAATACAAAGAAAAAGACCGAGCTGCTAGTCATTGACCTGGAAGACTTCCATCATTAAGGCAGAGCACAGAAAGCTCAGTTGAGGTCTAAGAGAGTTAACCTCATCTCAGCCCTTCTCGTGCTGCTTAACCTGCTCAAAGGAGGCAGGAAAGGGGGACAAATGTAGCACGGGCTTCACACATTTGGTTAAACAAGGAAAAAAAAATTACTAAATGCACTTCTGAAAGAAAACCTTTAGAAAAAGCAAAAACAAAAGGATTTATCAGCAAAAATTCATCAGTACAGAAAGAAAACAGTCAGGTAGAGATTCCAGAAGAGGAAATGAAAGACTGCTGGTGTCTGTTCATCTTAAGCAACATGAAATAACTTCCAAGTTCAAAACTTTAAAACCATTTACACTTCTTTATAACCATGGGTTTCGGCTCTTTGAAGTTATGAAGAAATTCTGAGTTAAGTCCTCTAACGTGTGCCAACCCTAAGCAACGCTTCAAGTTTTTACAAGCAGCTCTGTGATGGTGAAGGTTTGGGTGACACCAGCTCCTTTTGTTTCACTAATAGCACACTGTGCTCAGCGCCTTAGGATTCTAAACAAGAACCTCTTTTCCACCCTCCAGTGGTCTCCCTGAAAGCAGTAAACTCAACAGAAGGAGAGTCCTCTTGATTTGGAAACATCACGGCACCCGTTTCGGTCTAAAGTGTATTTGCACAGGGACTGTAAATACCTGCTATACTTAAGAAATAAACAAACTGCCCAATTGTCTCATAGCACACAAGACATTGTTCTCTAAATATTAGTAAATATGCCTACACTGCAAGTAAGGCACATTAAAACACTGAGGTCTGCCTTTCGTGTCTCGTTCCTCTTCTTTTTCATTGCCAATGTGGCCAGAGCTCATTTCATTGTTGCCCATTTTTGTTGGGCCATTCACATAGTACATAACAAAGACAGACCTTACCAGATTTTTTTTTTCCTTAATATTAACGTGTGCATAAATACAGAGGATACAACCCACATTTGGGGGATCTCGTCTTATTACCATCTTATTACCAAATTAGTTACGTTGCAAGGGAAGGCAAATATCACACAGTATCATGCGGACATCCTGATACTACCTTTTTATATTTAATTTGTAATGACTTTCTGTATGCATTACAATATACAAGCCAATTTAATCAACAGAAGTTATTCTACTGCAGAATGTTGGGAAAATGATCTGTTTTAAATAGCTGAATGGGGCCTTTTTTGTTATAATTAGTAACATAAAAGACTGAGAGCTTACAATTTCTGACACAATCTTTTAGGTCCTGCTTTTCTCAATAAACAGAACTCGTTAAAACCATAATTGGCACTATTTTAATAATAAAAATATATTTCTTCTTTACGTAAAGACAACTGTACTTCTCCAGCATAAATGCATACTGAGAAATAAAATGCCGTAACTTAGATTTTCCGTCTTTATTCCACGTTATTGTTTGTGAGCTCACAAAGAACAATGTCCTTAATAGAAAACACCACTAGAGTCCACTTTTGTTCTTCACAGGTATACAGGAAGCAAAAGCCTCTTTACACAGCTCAGCTTTTATTTCGAAAGCAGTGTAGAAATTTAACATCACAGAGAAATTTCCATTCGCTCCTAGTAGAAATCCCTTCATTCAAGCAGAAGGTGTACTCTGAGAAGGGATATTCTCTTTCTCTGAAGACTGTGGAAGAGGAGACATTACATTTTGCCGCTCTTCCAACATGTCTTTAAGTTTCATTTCAAGTACAGGTCTTTGGTTTTCAGTGTCTGTGGAAAGTGAGCTATCTGAAGTCTGTACTGCCATCTGCTGGAAGAGAGCAAAGGATTACTATCTTTAAAGATAAAATGAAACACTTGTAATATCTGCATTTTAAATTGTACTTTACAGTTGTCAGTTAGGAATTGAAAGATGTATTTTTGTAACAAATGTTTCAGACATTCAAGTGTGAAATAATAGTGTACAGGTGCATCTCAATAAATCAGAATACCATCAAAAAGTTAATTTATTTCAGTAATTCGATTCAAAAAGTGAAACTCATATATTCTATAAATTCATTACACACAGAGTGATATATAACAAGCATTTATTTCTTTTCACTTTGTTGATTATGGCTTATAGCTAATGAAAACCCAAAATTCAGTATCTCACAAAATTAGAATATTGTGAAAGAGTTCAGTATTGTAGACTCATGGTGTCACACTCTACTCAGCTAATTAACCCAAAACGCCTTTAAATGGTCTCTCGGTCTGGTTCAGTAGGCCACACAATCATGGGGAAGACTGCTGACTTGACAATTGTCCAGAAAACAGTCATTGGCCCCTCCATAAGGAGAGTAAGCCACAAAAGGTCACTGCTAAAGAAGCTGGCTGTTCAGAGTTTTGTATCCAAGCATATTAATGGAAAGTTGAGTGGAAGGAAAACGTGGCAGAAAAAGGTGCACAAGCAACAGGCTTAACCGCAGCCTTGAGAAGATTGTGAAGCACAGTTCATTCAAGAATTTGGGGGAGATTCACAAGAAGTGGACTGCGGCTGGGGTCAGTGCTTCAAGAGCCACCACTCACAGACATATCCGGGACACAGGCTACAACTGTCACATTCCTTGTGTCAAGCCACTCCTGAACCAGAGACAACTTTGGAAGCGGCTTACCTGGACTAAAGAGAAAACGAAAGTCCTCTTTTCAAATAAAAGTAAATGTTGCATTTCATTTGGAAATCAAGATCCCAGAGTCTGGAGGAAGAGTGGAAAGGCACAGAATCCAAGTTGCTTGAGGTCCAGTGCGAAGTTTCCACAGTCAGTGATGATTTTGGGGAGCCATGTTATCTGGTGGTGTTGGTCCACTGTGTTTTATCAAGTCCAATGTCCGCGTACCATTACCTGGTTTAATGACCACGGTATCACAGTGCTTGATTGGCCAGCAGACTCGCCTGACCTAAACTCCATAGAGAATCTATGGGATATTGTCAAGTGGAAGATGAGAGACCCCAGACCCAACAATGCAGATGAGCTGAAGGCCGCTATCAAAGCATCCTGGGCTTCCATAACACCTCAGCAGTGCCACAGGCTTATCGCCTTCATGCCACGCCACACAGTAGTTCATGCAAAAGAAGCCCCAACCAAGTATTGAGTGCATACATGGACAGACTTTTCATTAGACCAACATTTTTGTATTAAAAATCATGTTTTATTGGTCTTGTGTAATAATCTAATTTTCTGAGATACTGAATTTTGAGCTTTCATTACCTGTATGCCATAACCAGCAAAATGAAAAAAAAATAAACGCTTGAAATATATCACTCTGTGTGTAATGAAACCATATAATACAGTACAGGGGGTCTTCAGGTCACAATGTCTCAACATACGACGTTTCGAATTTACAGCGTTCACTCCCATAAAAACTTAAAAAAATTGAGACGCGAGTGTTTTGGCTTACGCCGTTTGTGTCGTACTTACAGACTACGTGGGCGAACTAGTTTGATTGCGCGCAGTGGAAGAATACGCAGTAACATAGTGTATGAGTGAGGGAGTTGGCGAACTAGTTTGGTTGCACGTGGCACAAGTGTTCTGTTTGTGTTGCTTTGTTTGGCGACTTTTTGGCCCTTATCATGGCTCCTAAACGAAAGTCAGAGTCTCCAGATGGCAGTGTTTCGAAGAAGAGGAAAGCCATCACAATGGAAGTGAAATTAGATATTGTAAAGAGATCAGAAGGAATAAAAGGTAAGGAATTTTTTTACACTCATTTGATCTGTTACTACAGTACAGTATATTTATGTCCTTTTCCATTTTCTGTGGCTTAGTTGTGTTTTTATGTTCTAGATTATGATTTTGCAAATATGTTAGGATAGGTAAGTGACTTAGGCTAGGGTGTGTTTCGACTTACACCAAAATTTGGGTTATATCACTGTAGTAGGAACGGAACTGTGTCGTAACCTGAGGACCCCTTTATATGAGTTTCACTTTTTGAATTGAATTACTGAAGTAAGTTTTCAATGATACTCTAATGTATTGAAATGCACCTGTATAATGAATGCCACAACAGAGTCACACCTATGTCAAATAATAAGTCAGCTGCCAGTTAAATCTGTTTAAATACAACAGCATGTTAATGTTTCTACTGCCTGGGTCTAGCTAGCACTCTTCGTAATGTGGCGATGCCATGCATAAGTTACATTTTCACTTTCTTTAAATGTGTAAATAAAAAGGTTCAGTCTCTATAAGACTTTTAACAGTGCTGAATCCTAAGGCACTTCACTGGCTTTCCAACAGAAGGACACAAATACCACGAGAAACAATAAGGTGATAATGATATGCTGAGACAGCATTTAACTGGAGTAAAAAATGTGTTCTGTATGTTTTGGGACAAAGGTATACTGACCCCAAAGCCACCGGTCCTTCTCCTCAGGATTAGGCCTTCAGCAAGGAGTGCCTTTCCAGTCTCTTCCAAAAGTGCTTCTTCACTAAGATTTGCTGCTTTTTCAAGTTCCTGATATTTTTCTATAAACCTAAGGCAATGGGAGGGAATAAAGCAGTGCATTTATATTGTTCCACAAACAGAAGGCTTTTCCACAGTACACTCTTGCCTGAATGAATTTAAATAAAAGAAACACTACATAAATTAAAGATATTCATGTAGGAGGCGGATACTGAAATCTGGTCCTGGAGGTCCACAGCGGCTGCAGGTTTTTGCTTTAAGCAAAGTTTTAATTAAAACCCAGCTATTTACTACTAAAGCAATAGGTTTTCTTTGGCTTAGTTTTAGGTAACTTTTGTAATTTAATTACAACTAGCAAAATACCTGCGCTTCGTAGCAGAGAAGTAGTGTGTTAAAGAAGTTATGAAAAAGAAAAGGAAACATTTTAAAAATAACGTTAACATGATTGTCAATGTAATTGTTTTGTCATTGTTATGAGTGTTGCTGTCATCAATGATTTGATTATCATTATTTCTTTCAATCAGGTTCGTATTTGGAGGACATGTTGTGTTCAAGTTACATTCCGTGTTTGTCAACCGTTGTAAAGATAACAGGTTTCATTCATCGAAGTGATCACCACCCAAATCAGTACTCGTGAATCTAAGATGTTTAACAGGCATTCCCGGTATTAACTTGTGGATTTGCATGTAAATATTTAGCAACAGCGTCTCTATGAACTTGTGGATTTGCCTGCGAGTATTTAGTGACAGCGTGTCTATTAACTTGGGGATTTTTCTGTGAGTATTTGGCGGCAGCGTCACGAAGTTGTTTCCGTCTAGCTGCATCAGAAAGTGCACCATGATGTCTGACACGCCTCCTTTTTACTGTTTTCTCACAGCTTGGATTGCTGCTGTCATAATCAGTTTGAGTTTCATGGTTTGTTTCAATTACGACAGTATTTGCAGGACTTGTTGTGTTGAAGTGACATTCGGCATCTGTCAAGTGTTGTAAGCATACAACCGGCTTCATCGATAACTTCGCATCCAGCTTTTGAGAGTTGAAACATTCACAAACATCAAAGTGTCCACTACTCAAATCGTCACCCGTGAATCTAAGATGTTTAAGACACATTGGCGGTTCTCCAAAGGTGTAAAATATTTGGCCATTTCAGTACACTTGAAAGCGACAACCGAACAATTCAGCGGCTGCCATCAACTCACATGCAGAACCATAGGTGAAGGGCTTAAGCATTTCACTCTTCTAGTGCTCCTGTGTAGTATAATTATCTCCTGTACCATCATCAGTCCACACCTTGAACCTGTCCCAGTCATTTAATACATAAGACACAATGTTCCTCCGGATATCAAGAGTGAGCCTGATATGGCCGTGCAATATGTAACACAGAGAAAGGAAAAGGTAGGTGCCATCTCCAGGCATGGAAACCACTCGGTAAGTGACAGTTCTTTGATCAATCACCTCGATAGACATGTTAATGGGGGTACGGTTGGAACGGTAAAGGAAATGGGTACCTGAACAGTAAACTAAGTCTAAAATACCTACACAATAACTATAATCGTAATAAATGAACAATAAAACAGCGGAGAAGCTGTGGATTAAATAAAAAGGCTGCAGTTATCAGCAGGGAGACGTGAATACCGTGGCGAAGCAAGGAAGGGAATGTAGAGACTGGAGCGACGGACAGCCTTATATGGGCAGGCAGCCAACAACGTGGGAGGCGTTGGGATGGGGGATGCAACTCCACCTCACACGGCGACCGAGCTGCAGGCTATGGGCATAAATAGGATTCAGTTATGACCGTTACGCGTAGAATTTCGAAATGAAACCTGCCTAACTTTTGTAAGTAAGCTGTAAGGAATGAGCCTGCCAAATTTCAGCCTTCTACTTACACGGGAAGTTGGAAAATTAGTGATGAGTGAGTCAGGGTGGGCTTTGCCTTTTATTAGTATAGATTCAGAACCCTTAATTAGCTATTTTAGTTTTAAACAGCTGTATTTATGTTTTAACTTTAGCCTGTTTTCTTAACCAGCCATCAGTTAACAATGAAGTGCAAATGACAAAGGAAACACAAACTCTCCAGCCAACATGCTTTCATTCAAACTTGTGAATATGTATCATGACGTTTCTGTGTTAATTCAATGTTTAAAAAACCTGAGAGTGAAGGGAAGGACCAAGAGGTACCAGAAAACATATGGACAATAATCTCAGAAAATGAAAAATCTACAATGTGAAAGATTTGTCTTGGAAGACTAAAACCACCAACAAGCCATATAATTAATTATCTGCTAGGCCTGATATCTAATTATCAAACAGGGTGGAATGAAAACTTGCACCCTCTGCAGACCTCCAGGATTGGAGCTGGATACCCCTCATGGAAAAGTTTATACTCAATTATTTTACATTATTGCAGCCTTAAGTGGTTAAGGAACTTCCTCAAATTACTTAATCCTCAATTTTACCTGGTGGAAGCATTTTTTAGCTGTCACTGAATATTCACATTTTGTTTCATAAGTAGTTTACACTGCTTTTTTCCTATTTGATTACTTGTTATTTTTTTTCATAAATGTGAAATTATCAGTGCTGATATTGTACTTACTGGTATTATGCATCACTATAACGTCAACTTTCATAGTACACGGAAAGAAGATTGTATTTTTATTGTTTATTACTTTTCTTACCTTTGACTTGTGGACACAAAGTTAGCCTTAGTGAGATCAAAAGCACGAGGTCCATTTCCATAAATTTCAAAAAATTTCCTAAAATGAACATTAGAGAATATTTTATTACACTGTAATGCTTGCAGGCAAACAAAAAACACAGACATGTGATGACACCTACTGGCAGCAAACGGGATTACAGAAAAATACCAGGTTGCTATTGGTGACAATGCTATCTTGCAGTTACATTTTAAAAGAATCTGAATCCAAATAAACAAGTATATCTCTGAGTAAACCTAAAAACGGAAATGTTCTTCCTAAATTGCTTCATTAATTCTAAGAGACTGTAAGGGACAATTTTTAAACAATTATAATAACTCAACATACTAGGTCCAATATCATGTTAACTCATTAACACAGGTTGTTTAAAAACCTTATTAAAGTAAACCAAAAACAATGTATTTTATTAATAGTGTGCAGACCAGAAATTCTAACAATGAAAAGCAAGCATTGCATACAGTGTTAGAAATAATGGTGCTTGCACCCTTCTTTGTTTGCTATATTATTGCAACTTTTTGACACTGAATGTTTTCATGTCTTCAACCAAAATCCATCAGATAAACTGAGTGAACAAACAGCTCATTTTTAACTCACCTAACGAACAAAGTTATACAACACCAAGTGTTACTGTGCCCTCTAGTGACATCACCCCAATTGAAGGGACAGTTAGACTGAACTGAGTGAACACAACCAGGCCAGCTCTGCTCAGTATATGAACTTCTCTTTATTTTGACCTTCACCATTAGAATCAAGTTAGCAGCACAAAATGCTGCAATCAACGGAAATTCCTAAAGAGATCACAAGAAAGTTGTCTCTCAGCCCGGAGAAGGTTACAACGCAATTTCTGAGGCTGTGGGACTCCATGATCTCCAAAGAGAAAACACTTCAACAAGTGGCTGGCCTACCAAAAGGTGTGCAGCATAAAAGCATCCAGGATTTCATAAAATATCCTAAAATAACAAAAAAAGAATTGCTGATTTCTCTTGCCTTAGTAAACGCCAGTATTTACCACTCCACCATTAGAAAGAAACAGAGCATAAATGGGCACCATTGAGGAGGAGTGAGAGTGAAACTATTTCAGGCCAAGAAGAACAAACACTGAAGTGACAAGCACTGAATGACCAACAAGTCTTTTAGGAGAATGTTCTCTGGACAGACAAAAGTGGCACTTTGTGGACAGCAAAAATTCAGTAATCTCCTTTGTAAAGCAAACACAGCATTATTCCACAGGAGGCACATTGTACCAACTAACAAACATGGTGGTGTGATGGTGTGGGGATGTTTTGCGGTCTGTGACCTGGAGGAACTGTCAAAATATCAGAAAGGTCTTAAGAAGAACAACTCTAGTCATCTGTCAATGAACTGAAACTGAAGTAAACTTGGTTAAGCAGGAAAACAATTTACCCAGTATAAAAAAAGCTAACTCACATCAGAATGACTGAAATGAAGCAAAAAAAGGCCAGTCCTAAAGCCAACACACATGTAGCAGCATTGAGCAGTTCATGTTCAAAAACCTACCAGAATTTATAAATTAAAGCATTTCTGCAAGGAAAAGTAGAACAAACTTCCTCCAAAATTATAAGAAAGGCTGACACTGAATAAGTATTTAGCTGTAGTCACTGCAGCTAAAGGTGAAAAACCTGAAAACATTAAAAAAAGATGTATAATAGCAGAGGGGCAAATGCTTTTAACATAAGTGGTGTATATTGAAAGTAAAGAACATGCTTAACAGCGTTATGGTGCACAGCATTGTTAATGCAACACTTCCACCTATTATCTCACGATTAACTGTACAATGGCATCACCGCAATTACATGGTGAGAGTTTAGTGCAAAAAATAACTGACAAGAGCAACAATAACTTCCAGCGATTGTATTTCTTGTGAAGAATGAAAGTCCTATGGCTGGCTTTCACATATTCAATTTTACGTTTTAAGAGAGCTAACATTAACTTCCAAATTAAAAACAAAATTATTTAATTTGTCAAATTTTTTCAGTACTTACGCTCGAATAACATCTTCCTTGTAGAATATTTCCCGAACATTGTCCTCCACCTTTCGAAATCTCCCCATGGGTTTTTGATAGACTGGTTCCTTTTTAGGTGGAAAAGCGGCATAAACGTCATACCAGATAGGTCTGTCGGCTTCCTTGAGAACTCCAGCTCGCATAAGATTTCGTATCCTTGATGTCACAGTGCAAAACAAAACAAAAAAAAAAAAACATCTGGTCAGGCACAATTCATTTTTCAGCTGCTCTGTGCCTTTTCTGACCTTCTTTACTCATCAAATGCCAATCATTTTCTAACCTGCTTAGGCCTGGAGAGGGTCGCCGGAGTCTGCCTGAGCCTAATCTACCTGGCACAGGGTACAAGGCAGGGCGCCAGTCCATTATAAGGCGGGCGATCTCACACTCACTTACTTACTTCAGGGTCAATTCCGAACTGCCACATGACAATGAGGTTCACTCTTACTTCAACAAATTCAAAAATCCAATCGATAAACAAACTTCCCCATCCATTTTCAGATTAACTGCTGGCATTGTGTTTACTTCCACCACCGGGATACCTTGACAAAGCTCTAATTTATCAGAAAATCCCCCTCTATTTGCACTACTGTCCGATTTTCCAAAACACAAAAATGCTTTAAATTTCACCTCCGTGCAATATGATTAAAAAGAAACCATCACTCTAAAGAGAAATTTCATTTCAAATCCATCAGCTACAAACCTGAATGTCGCCCACCACAAGAAGGCATTAGTTCTCACCTTGTAAATACAGTGCCCAGCTTCTCCAGGCGGCTGCCTGCCATGCTTACGGGCTTCTAATCCTCCAGAAGAGCTCCGGTGCCCAAGACGTGTCTCGTCGGCGCGACGTGAAAGCAACAGCGACAGTCCGTCACCTCGTAGGTCTGTCACGTACTCGTCAACAGGTCATTGTTACGGCAAAAAACCCTACAATGTGAATCCATCGCACCCGGACGCGAAAAACAACTGCCGATACTACTTCCGGAGTTTAAAGGTTAACAAAAACCCATCGCAGTTCATAGACGTCAAATTCGCTTCACCCGGACACGTCAATAGAGCCGCCATCTTGGAGCGGTCGACCTTTTGTTCTAGCAGTATATCAGATTTACCTGCGACCTTGACGGAAGGCCTCAAAACTGTACAGCTTGTAAAGGCAAGGGGAGGACAAACGTGCAGACATGGCAGGGAAGGAACACTTCTCACAAATGAGAGGTCTTTCATCACTAGGTTGTATTTTGTATTACTGGTATTACCAAGTTAGCACTGTCAGACTTTAAGTATTGATATTTTAATTTGTGTATGAATATATTCATGTCAAAATATTCAATAGTGGTTCATTGTTTGTTGTGTGGACATGTGTAAAAATATTTAATTTTATAGTCCTGATACAGTTATGGCTATCGTGTATTTACATATCATTATATGCAAAATGATGTTTCAAGTACATTAATGCTTAGGATTGGATGAGTTTGGATTTAAACTACCTTCCCAAAGTTTGGAACAAACAGTTATATTGGTCATTGTTATGTCATTCAAGAAAAAAAACAAAACAAAATAATAATAATAACATAGTGTTGGATCCTTTTGCTTCTTTCATGGTTCTTTTGCACTGGATGAATTTTGTTTGCAACACTGCATGCTTGCCTTTTTTATGGGCGTCCCTGCCGCTGGCTCTGAAGCCACTCATTTGTTTGATGGAATGCCAGCTCATACTATGGGTGATTCATCCCTGACAGATACAACTTGTCGGCACTGTTACAAATAAAAAAATATTAATAATAGCAGTTTTAATGTGCCTTAAAATAGATGAAATAGACAAGACCCCAAAAAGTGCTTCAGATATTGTATTTATTATTATAATATTGCTGCCAATGCTCTTTCATATAGTCAGCTGTATTTGTCTTGTGTTACTCAGAGGGTGTTTGAAGGTGGGCAGCAGTTCCACGAGCCTCCCACCTGACTTCCCTCTTTTAAGCATGCTAAACGGAGAAGGTGCTCATCTTACTACTCCCCCGTAGCTCTTGGACAGACTCGGGCCTTTAAACAGCCTGATCTCCTTTCACCTTGCACTGCTGGGAAAAACAAAGGTACAAAGGGCTGTGTGGTCAGGGAGGTTGGCAACTGTAACCCAGTATGGGTGCAATATTTATATCCTTAGAAAAAGCTCTATGCCATCCATAAAGGTACAAATACCGCCGCCGTGCCAGTGGTCCAGAAGACAGCAACAGCATGTGTCTTTATTTATAAAGGGGTTTCACTGTCGCTCTGCTATAATACTAGAGTTTCCAATAAAGGAAGATACAATTATTGAATTTGTGTTGCCTTATGCTTTACGACATTGTGATATTTGAATGCTTAGGTACCTGCTGTATTTGTATTTATGTACAGGACACAGAGCACGTACAAGCTGTATCCAGTTACTTGATGCAGTTTCATGGAATTGGAGATGTAGGAGATTTTAATGTTAGTTAACTGCAGTACATCATAAAGTACAGTAGTGCATGTGAAGTTACAGCATAAGCAGTGAAATCCCTTCCAATATCAGGCAAACTTAAAAGATTATAGTAGTAGTAGTAATAATAATAATAATACATAGGTCAAATAAATAAAACCTGCTTGAAATTGCAACAGCACAGGGCATCTTCAAAATACAGAATTTTAATTGTACTTTACATGGAGGAAGCAGAATATTACTGTACATTGAGCAAAGGTTAAATAATTTATGCATTTTATGACCTGCTGCTAGTTATTATTATTGTTAGTATTATTATGTGTACTGTGTATTAGATTCTCCCGTTCTTTATGCTTAAGAGGTGAAGCATTATTATTTGTACATTTCCTTGGAGAAAGCTGAACATATTAGATATTTATTCATTATTTGCTTATAGTAGCGCACTGTGGCACTGCTTCTTGCAGCTATTAATAACAAAACATTTTACAAATAATACACCATGTAATTTGGAAAACAGGCATTTGCAGGCACGTCTAGCATTTAAAACCAAACACATTTTGGAAAAATCGGTTGAGAAATAAGAAAGTTCCCCACTGATTTTAACATGTGATCTCCAGTTTCCAAGCCAATCCGGACCTCTCCAACATGGCTGGCTTGTCGATGTGTCAGCAGTCAGTGTGACCTCCGTGTGTGTACAGTATAACTGCTAATTAGCTGCAATAGAATAATAGCAATAGTATGGTGTGCGCATTTAAGTTTTACATTGGGCCCTTGATTAGCAGAGGACAAACCTGCTTCACCTCATACATATTTACATGTCTATCTGATATTTATATGGTTTTAATATCTTAATGTTGCATATGTACTGCTTGTTCATTGCCTTTGCTCTAGGTCCACTCCACTTTATTGTTAAGCATACACTGCATTGTTGCTTGCTTCATTATTGGATGCATCTCTATTCACAAATACTCTGTTATCATGTAAGTACAGTATAATGACAACATACCTGGCTGAATGTCACAGATATCATTAACGCCGATGAGGTGTACACTTTCATAGGGACACCGTATACTTCCATAAATGGCCCTTTTTCTGCAGGATTTTGCTCCATCACACAAGGTTAGGAAAGCTCTTGAATAGTTTCAGTAACATTACAGTGCATCAGTCATTTTCTTGACAGTCGTCCAGTCTGAGTATTTGATGAGATGAAGGGTTCAGAGTTGTTATCCTTCACAAGCTAATTTAAAACACCAACCAAAGAACACAATGAAGCTGACATAAGCCGGCATCCCCGTCCTGCAGTTTGGCTCCTCCACATCCCTGTGAATTTAAACTATTTTGAAAGGAAACAGGGAACATTTCACTCTTGGGCAGGTGTACTCATTGGTTGTAAAGGAGGGAAGTTTAGAATATTTTTCACAAGTCTGGAGTGTAGCTTGGTGACAAATTTTCAGTCACTTTATGCAACTGTCACATTTCGAAGCATTAAAAGCATGACAGAATTATAGACCATAATCAGAAGAGTACACAAGTAAAACATTTGCTCACGGAACCACATTTGTTCTATAAGGCTGTTTTTCGTACTTTTCCTGTATACCTGTATGCTGTATAGACTGTCTGTTGTTTCAGCAGGTTTACAGAGAAGTTACAAAATCATTAATATTTTTACAGAGTTCAATTCTGATGCAGCACCACAAAACAAAATTAACCACTAATAATTAGTAATAATTAACCACTACCTTGGCAGCCATATCCATCCAAGTTGCACAGTGTCTCCTTTAGTTCAGCCAGTTAGTTCACTTGAGTGTTCACTCCACATCAGTGCTGGGTTAAAATACTCCTTGTGTTTTACACAGCACAGTTTTGACCAATTTTGACTTAGCATAGAACTGTTGATCATAGTCCCAGTTTTGAAACTTGACCTGGGCACTCCCTGTGCACAATTTCTATGTTCTTCCTGTGTCACTGTGGGTTGTTCTTGGGTTATTGTACTTTCTCCCCACATGCAGGACTGGCTACAATGGACTGGAATGTTACACAAACCTGTTATTTACTTGGTGCTGTCCCGATAAGTTCTAGTCCTTCAGAAGCCTAAACTGGACTTTGCGGCCTTTGAGAATGTTTAGTACCTTGTAATGATACCTTGGTTGTTCACAAGTATTAGGCTACCTAATGACTAGTAACTGACCTTATATCAGTGAGAGTGAGTGAGGATGTGTGCAGTCCATCCAAGAATGGCTACTGTCTCACACTTGACATTGCTGACTCTGAACTGGATATGTGACTTCTTTGATGTATGGCGGGAAAGACATCTGATGCATGGTGGATTTTATTTCTCTGCTACCATTTTGCTTCGTGCATCACAAACAAAAATGACTGATCATGTCATAAGTCTCTTATTAATAATAGCCTAATGCATTCCATCCTCCTGGAAAATAACATTTTCATATTCACAAATGTAACACTTGGGATTAGGCAGAGAGGTCAGTGATCGATCCTCTAGATTAGTTTAGCAGTTTTTTTCAATTTAAAAACTGTTTTAAGATAACAAATGTTTGAAATATACTGTAGTGTTAAGAGTAGTTAGGATGACTTACTAGAGGCAACTCATCTATATACAGTACTAGGGGGCTTTGCTTGCCCATCCCCTGGTTTGGTTAACCGGATATACAATTTAAAGAGATTGTTATTTTCATGAGAATTGTTACATAAGCATTATTTTCACGTTTACTTTAAAACTTCAGTAAAAAACAATATTTGAAATTATCTTTTCTTCAACATCACATTGAATTTTGATTCCGTGTTTGGACTTGTAGTGTGACAACACAACGTATAACTGCCCGTGAGTGAATATCATTTCTTTCTCTCCAATAAATAAACCGACTTTTTCAAATGATTGTCCATGCTCTTTCTTCTTTGCTTAGTCATTGACGTGTCATCTAGAAAGTGTAAAATTATTGTCTTGATAAACTTTATAAGAGCTGAGAGCGCAGGAAGTGTGTCTGACAAAAGCATTCACACGATGACCATGGTCTTGTTTGAAAATGGTTGTAAGTAGGGTGTGACTTGAAAGAATCTCATGGCAAAAGTCACCGTCTCACGGGACATGATTCTGAAGGTTGTAAGTCTGGCGTTGATAGAAATAATCTCAAGTTAAAAGTCTCTGTGTCGCGGGACTTCATTCCAAAAAGTCTCTCAAAAGGTCATGTATCGTCCCAAGATTTTTTTGTTATAACAGACAGATATAAAAAGCTGCCTCTCCCTAACTGACTAACAAGAAATTTCTGGCTACTTGCAACCAACCTAAATAGTATTCACTAATTGATCTACCAACGCCTTAAGGCCCAGAAAAAAAAAACAGCCTTACGAAAAAGTTAATTTAATCAGGGGAAAAAAGGGAGAAAAATCACAATGATGTTGCATTTAACAGCCAGAACGTCATTCTATGGTAGGTGCACATTAGCACAGAAGGAAGCGTGTCCAACTGCAAGTCAGGAGTATTGGATTTGGGTCCCAGCTGTATTCTTTTCAAAATCTTGATCTTTTATGGTTGAGATGCAGAATAATTAGCCAAACTCCATACAAGAAATGATATCAAATACATTTTGTCGAACAGTGGAACCTCAGGTCACGAACATCTCACGCCGATGATTTCCTCACATGTTCAGTCTCTCCCTGTGCATTCCCTGTTCAGCGAGCTAGCGAGAGAGAGAGGGAGCGCAACAGACCGAGAAGGCAGTTAAAGAATGCACCGGGATTGTTCTTAAAGAGACTGCAAGGTTAGTTTTCTCTGTTCAAAGTTTTTTCAGTGTTATTCAATGTTTTTACATTTAGTTTACTATTACACTGTGCATTCTATGGTATAATTAACTATTTTTGTGCTTAAAAATCTTTAAAAAAATTAATATTTACATACAGTTCGTACGGTCCGAAATGGATTAATTGTATTTACATACAATCCTATGGGGGAAATTACTTCAGGTCACGACCATATCGGGTTACGACCAGAGTTTTGGAACGAATTACGGTCGTGGCCCGAGGTTCCACTCTATAAACAGCTAGTTATTACTATAAAATTAGCTTTTATCACACACAAAAATATCTTCTGATATCGTTTGAAAAAATGTAGGATATTCATACCATTCAGGCTTTGCTTATAGCCGTTTCTTAAGTATTATTATATTATATTATTATATCATCTGGAAGCATTTCATTACCATCTTCTGTATTCTATAATTTAAACCAATTACATTACCTTTGTCCCTTAAAGAAACACATTTGTCGCTGTCACTCTTTCTCCTGCATTGCTCTTTGTTAGTTCACACATCTGAGTTGCTCCTGCAGTTATTTAGTTAGCAGTTAACAATGATCACTCCAGTTTTTATGTTTGACATTAGTATTCTATAAATTTCTCTCTCCCTATATGTATTATCATGATAACTGTGTTATTCATTCAAACAAACTGGCTGCAGAATGTAAGCCTTAATTATTACTAGTATAATGATATACTTCAAAGCAAATGTTATTACTATATTGCTTGGTTTTCTGTCTAAATATGTATTACCTATATTAGGCTCGGTAGACTACATTCTCACTTCAAGGTGCTCTTTTTCACCTTACTAGAATTAAACTCCCACAAGGCACTGGAATGCAAATGGTAAGTCACATTAGTAACTGTTCCAAAAATTTACTGCCTCATTGACCTCTGGTTTGAATCTGCTACGGGGAAACCTGTGTGCAGTTCGTATGTTCACCACATATCATTATAGACCTCCTCCAACAAGCAAGACATTGTCAAGCTGAGTCACATGATAAGACCCCCGAGTTTGGGTGAGCCTGTGTCACCCTGGCATCACAATCAGGCTGAGTGCTACCAAAACAGGCATGAAACGCTTATTGGTTTGAAGTGCCATTTAGTGATCAGCCCAGGCCTTCCACACTGCAGGGAAAACTTTGGTGTTGGTTGCAGAATTGGCACTCCAGCCGCCAGAAAAAACCTCACACTGTTCCACCTGAACTAGTGTGTTGCGGAGGTGTCACCCGTTACATGTTCTAATCTGGGATCTTGAGGTGGTTTGTCATGTGGGGGGTTGCGTCAATGTGCTGTATCAGTGGATGCTCCTAACCTCCTCTTCCGCCAGAGAATCGATTACATCTTTGAATGCAACTCCTTACACAAGTGGGAATTATTCCAGTATGCAGTATCCATCAAGACACCTGCTGCAAAACTAACAATAAACAACAAGTGCAAAACCACAGAAGAATACAACATCACTTTAATATATCAATAGCTAATAAACATTTTCTTTTAGACGTAAGAAAATCAATTTTGAAATAATTTGTAAAATACAACAATCACACACAAAGCCTTCACAGGTTGAAAGGACTTTAAAAACTCAGGTTTTTTTTGTTTATCATTCCATCAGTAATACAATAGATATAATCATTCTGATATTTTATTAAAAACATTTACTATTAAATGCATTTTTTTCAGGATTAGAAAAGAAGGACCTTGTCTTCCTGAACGAGGACCTGCAGATTTAATAGACTGTATCAGCTTGACTAAAAAGTTGCGTTCATCTAAATAAGTTTTAAAACCAGTACATCAGAATACATTCTCTCATGTATTTGCATTTTGCAAGTTTTCCCCACCCATAAAAGGTCAATCATAAATATGAGTTCTTGCACAGAGGGAGTCACAGCCACTCTTGGCAAAAACCCTCAGTTAGTACATTCAGTAAGCACTGTGCTCCTGCTGGGGCAGCTAAAGCGGAGCATGCTGGGAAGGTCACCTTCTGGAACAGCCGCTCCTTAGCAGCTAAAAGCAGAAGCCAATCCAGAATCGCACACTTGCTTATCAAGTGAAAATGAAAGTCTCGAGTTGTCTCCTTTTAGTGATTATTGTGACATCGGAAGTAAAATAACAAAAGAATGTCGTGCAAGGGGAAAAGCAACTGATAAGATTCTGAGGCCTGGTGAGCCTTGCAGTAAAGAACAGAGTCCTATGTTACTGCATTCACAGAGGCATATTAATGGGGGCCCTTAGGACCTCACACTTACTTGTTATCTCTTCAGTGACAACAGGCCCTTTCTTGTCTTCTCCCACCCCTCTCTAAATTTCATGAACAACATTATAACAGAATTTGATTGCTTTAAACCTCTCCTATAGTTGTGTTTGAAACTTCTAACCGGGCTGGCTCATCTCTTTGGGTTTTTTGGTCTCTCGTGTTGCATTTATTCCTAAAGTCAACTTTCTACCCCTGTATGGTGTTTGTGGTTATCATGGATGACTAGTTAAGTTCAATGGGGCTGCAAGCTAACCAGCCTCTTCAGTTGCAGAGAGGGAGGTTAATGAGTGAAGCTACTGCACAATTTCAGACTTGCATGAAAACATTGGTGCCATGGTATAAAAAAAAAAAAAAATCACCATACCTTTCTCAGTTTACCAACAGAACTTAAAAAAGTACGCACTAAATTAAAACTCGGGTCATCTGTTCAGAGTTGGAGCTTTGAATGTACATGGCATCTCACCTTTTGGAGGTTTCCAAAATCCTCTTAAGCTTAATGCCAAAATGACTCACTGAGGTGGGTGTGTTTAGATGCTTCACGTTTTTCTAGTTTTCTTACAGTTGCTGAACTGATTCAGATAAACGTTTAACAAGTTTTGAAGTGGTGTTCTTAAATTGAAACCTTTATATGTAAACAAGTGCATGGAAAGAGTGTCCAGTGAACTAACACTCAAATCTAAAGGTGACTTACAGTCAGGCCAAAAGTCATTTTACACTTGATAATCTTAAACCATACTTGAATCTCAAATGCCCTGTCTATAATCGAAAAGCAAAATTTAGCATTCATGGTCAGTGTTGACATTTACTGGTAATGAGGGGATGCCATCTAATAATGCAATAAGATAAGAAAAAAGCACTTTAAGACAACATGTCATAGTCTGGACCGACTCACAGTGATATCTTCTATTGGTTTCTGAACAGAGCTAAGCTACATTAATGTGCATGCCTCCTACCTTTTCTCTGATCTGAATATGCAGACATGGGCAGGACAGAAGCATGAATATCCCTGAGACTTGATGCTGCCATTATGGGAGGCAGGCAGTCAATTCCATATACTGAAAATAAAAGTCCTTCTTATGATGTGATGCATTAATCGAAGGCTTCTACTGCTTGTGTGCCATTGCGGCACGTTATCATTATCATTGACGTACTGAATCCTGTGAAAGTCAATGCATAGGCTCACTGTTGCCCAGGAGCTACACTCTGTATGAACATTTTTCTTCCTAAATTATCAGTTTCTGCTTGAAAGAAATTATGATGCTAAGACATGGTTTGCTTTGGCTCATCAACTGGAAAGTGGGCATTGCAATGCTTTAGCAAGCTAGCATGGAACATGGGAATGACACACAGAATACAGACAGGCACCATGCATGACTGATATTTACAAATGCTGATTTGTGTTATTTCACTTATCAATGGACCAGGATTTAAGAAAAGAAGCCAAGACATGCTGGGCACTATAACTAAAGCAGAGGCAGTGCACGGTCTCTCTCAGCACACATCGGCTTACTTGGTATCCCCACATACATTAACTAAGTGTTGCACTGCTTTCTTTTGCGTCACATTTGTGAGATGCACCATGCAATCAGCATATAACTGATTACATAAAGTCTGGTGAAGTAAATGGGGCTCGAAAAGATTTAACTTGGATATCCCAAAACAATATACATCCATCTAACCGCTACACTCTGTCACTCTGAGAGACAAAATAATGAATTACTGACCTTGAGCTCAAGATTTTTCAGAAAAAAAATAAGAAAGGCACTGTCGGAGTAGTGCATGTCTCTGAAGGAAACTGTTTAACATGGTGCCAGGTGGATTTTATGATTGCTCACGGGGTCTCCACGTGCTTTTCTAGTGACCTCAAACCAGGGCATGGCTTCCTAAATCAGTTTAAATGCATGTATGGCTAGCTTTGAAAAACATTCTGTGTGCAAGTAGCTTGGATTTGCATTCGTTGCAGCATGCAACTCTGAAATATGTTCGAGTCTATGAAAAGTAAGATAAAGGCAAAGGAAAAAGGTCTACACTGATAAGTGGGCATCGACTTCAGCATAAGCATTCGCACACCGTGCTCAGGGATAAGTAGCAGATGACGGCTGCTGACTGACTGACTACTGTAGACATCTGTACCTTTATGTGATATTAGCCTCACAGAGACCTACAATATGGAAAAAAAAAACTTTTTTTTTTTCCCCCAGTAGCAACTGGAAATGTTAATTTCAGAAAATAATGGGTACTACTCTAATGCCATCTCCCATATCATTTCTTGGAACAAAGGTGCAGCTATAAGCAGTATCTGTTCGTAAAGACCAGCTACAGAACCAAAGTAGGCAAGGTGAATACTCAAAACATGACAGAACAGAACGGGGGTACACACTGCTTCAAGAGCTTATTTGTACGAACAAAAACACACATCAAATAAAATGGCTGATACCATTGACATTCACTTCAGCTAATACCTTCTGAAGAAACTTGTCGACATTGTCTTTTGTGTGAAAGAGTTACGCCTTTTTAAGCCATGTTCCAAAGGCCCAAAAAGTAAAGATTGAATGATCTATTAAAGCTCTGCTACCACCTCGCCTCATGCATGCTGAATAACCCAAGGCCAAATCATACCTTTAAACTCAATAATGCATTCTCATTTTCCTGGAGCAATGGCAGTTAAAGAAAAATGATGTCTTTTTTTTTTGTTTTGCTTTATGTTAAAAAGGAAAAGAAAAAGAATGAGAAAATAACTCTGCATTAAAAGCAAAAGGTGGATCAACAAGTAGCAGGAGAGCCCTGTGTTAGTGTCGTTCCTCAAGACGACAGACCTGATGAGTCACACAGCTACTGCCCCAGGGTTAAGACAGCTGATGAATAAAAATCGGGCAGAATGCTGCTTAGGAGGACAGGAGGACGTCATATAGCTGATACACCCACTTAATGCAAACTTGGCTGCAGCATCGATGTCCCAAAGAGCTGAGACCTTGGGGGATCTAAAAAACAGAGAAATAACAGAAGTATGAGAACTGATGGAAACTTGGAGATTGTATTGGCGGAAGAGAACAATCTATCACTACAAAGCCAACATGCCAGAGTCCAATCCTGAAATCATGGGGCTTACACCAAAAACAAACCTTGTACATGACACCAGTCTGTACTGACAGCACAAGCCTTCTCCAGTAAATGGTATCAGATTTAACAACACAGCCTTAACAAGGCTTGAATTGGGCAGCTTTCACACCCCTCTGACTGTGGCCTTATGTTCCTAAAAGATTCCATCAGCATTTAAAAATCACTAGTAGGGTTTTGTTTGAATGTTATTCTTTATTGTTTATGTATTATCCAGTTTATTGTTCTGATTGATTACATTGCCACTCAAAGTAGTTGTTGCTACAACACTTCATTGTTTCCAGATGCCTCTGGAACACATTGAACACATTTTATAAGTGGTCAGAAACTTGTAAATAACTCATGAAAGAATAAAGTTACGTTAAAACCAAGCACACCATTGTTTTTCTTGTGAAATTCCCAATAAGTTTGATGTGTCACATGACCCTCTTCCTATTGAAAAAACAAAAGTTGGATCCAAAATGGCCAACTTCAAAATGGCCACCATGGTCACCACCCATCTTGAAAAGTTTCCCCCCTCACAAATACTAATGTGCCACAAACAGGAAGTTAATATCACCAACCATTCCCATTTTATTAAGGTGTATCCATATAAATGGCCCACCCTGTATATTAACTGATTGGCAACTCCAATATGAGTGTGTCTTGCAAAGGACTGGTGCGTCATCCAGACTGGATCCTACTTCATTCCTGATGATGACAAAATAGGACCCAGTCCCCATTCACCTTGTATTGAATTAAGGAGCTTTACAAAATGGATGGATAGTTGGATATTCCTCCATGCATATCTACCTGTGAACAAGTAATCTGAAATTAGTATATTCATATATTTGGCATCAGTGGCAGAGAATATTGCCACAGTGCATCTGTAAAGATTCATCTATACTCCTTCTCATTATAGTTTTTCTTAATCTTAATTTTTATTTTTCTAAAGCATTTTCAATCTTTCTTTGTAAAATTATTGTAGTAGTTGATTGATTGTAATTGGCGACTGACTGAAAGAGTGAGATGTATTGAGTAGACCGACTTCTTAAATACAAGAGGCAAGTGACTACAGCTCTTCCCTTCCAGAGTGAACTGGACAGTAAACAGTGTATAGCCTCAGCCGAGTTACCTTCCTGAGTAAAGGTGCTTGACTCTTCTTCACTACCTGCATTAAATATCCCAAATGCTTAATAAATATAAGAATTATAGCATACTATGCTGCAAACTCAGTTGACACAGGTCACTGTCTAGAATTACTGGCATCCAAATATGCATTTCCCCAGTTATAAAAAAATAAAAATAAAAAATAGCTGCCAACATAAGGAGAACTACTGTAAATAAACAAATAGGCCAAGAATGGATTCTCAGACCCATATTAAGCATCAGTCTAAAAAACTTGTGGGAGGAAATTAAATCAACGGCAAAACACAACAGAGCTGGCTACAGTGAGCCATAGCCCAGCTAGAAGGAAGTGACAGGAAATCTCTCATTCTCACCATGACAGCCCTTCTTTGTGTAGACTACCTTCTTCTTGTACAGCAAGCTGCCTTCTGGTCAGCGTGTCTTCATCTACAAAAGAAACAATAAGACAGAATATTATTTGGAGGTTGGCATGGATAATGGCTATATTTACAAAATAACTGCCAAGGGCAGCAAGGCTTACCACAGGAGTTTCCTTCTACATCGTCCAAGAGGTTGGCAGTAGAGGCTGCACTCCCCAGGCTGCCCGCTTAGTTAAGAACAATACTATTGCTCTGCTTATATACATTATTTTCGTTACAGGAAAAAACAGATGTGAAAAGGATACGACTGATGTTTTAGCAGGGTCTTCCTTTTCGGCTTCCTCATCTTTGTCTTCTCTGAGAAAGTTCGGGCAATTTCAAATAGCTTTTTTCTTGTGGCTGTGGGTATATCATAAAAAGGTGAAGTTAATTGTAAGCTTCTTGATACCGTATATCTAGTTACAAAGAAATTACCTTTATTTTACATAATATCTTTTATAACAAACACCATCACAAAGTGCTCCACACATGCATAAGCATTAAAAACTGGAGCACTGTAAGGATAAGAGACTCTTCAAGGACACAATGCCACGCTTGGGAGTGCTTAGCCAACTAAACTGAACTGCCCACAACAAAATCTTGAAAGCTATTGCCAAAACCTTAAAAACCTTCAGTGATGGCAATCTAAGACCCCCATTCTTCACAGTAGCAAGATCTCCAACACACCTGCATCAAGGCTAATTGTCAAACAAATACAAGGATTTTTTTTTTTATCATATAGGTGCAGTAGGAAAGTTGCGTGGTGTAGAGGTGAAAGAATTGGGGCCTCATGTATAAAACTTGTTTACACTCTGAAACATGCATAAGCCATTTCATACACAAAAGACAGGATTTATAAAACAAAACCTTAGTGTGGAAACTGGCTTAATGTTACTTGAAGTTTCCACTATCTGCAGGTCCTATTCAACTGTTTTTGGTGTTGGCATTTTAGCGACTCCAGTGGGCAGGACAGTGAAGTGACTAGAAACTCTTGTTCAATTATATGTCAGTCACGTTCTGATGTCCATCCATTTTTCTAAACCCACTTTATCCTACGCAGTGTTATATTACAGTTGACCGACATGTTTTCTCAAGACAGCCGTCTTCAATGTTGGTAAATATACCTAATGCAAACACTTAAGTTAACTGCTGTATCTATTTTGTGTATAAAAAAGGTGTGATATGTGTTTTATGGCATAACTGACAATGGCAGCATTGCCAAGAAACCAACCATCACATACGGCATGTCCCTAAAGTCTGCTTTCACACTATTTAATAAAATAAAGGAAGCAGAGTTCAGTTGGACCATTTCGCAACAATGTTAGCCAAACACATTTAAGCATCATGTTTTGGTTGTAAATATGCACCAGTACAGGGAATCTACCAATCTCAAGGTCTGTCATGCAGGAACTGAAGTGATGACAGGAAGAAAGTGGAGAGCATAGACTGTTGTAGAACAAGTACAGTCTCTACTGAGGAACCGTGGGTTGAAAGGTTGTGATGTCAAAGTTGGCTGCAGGTCACATGCTCCCTTGAACCCAGAGCATCAATAGTCATGTACCGAAGATAAGCCAGTGTAATGAGGATTCAAGCCAAGCAAGAGAAAGGTGCAAAAGTGTTTTGTGCATCTATTCCATAAAAAAAAGTTTCTTCCATAATACATACTCAATAAATAGCCAATTAATAAACCCATCTGCATCTATTGTGGAGGTTAAAAAAAGCCAATAAATAAGTTAAATTCCAAATGAAAAGATAAAATTACACATGTTCCTCTTTCATACTCGCTTTCGGTCCTTGTCAGGTGACATGGGTGTCCCACAGACATAACCTTATGCATCCCCCACAATCTGCCACCTATAACAATACCTGTAGACCTGCAATGACCAAATCTGTCAGTCACTGCAGCTCCCAGTGCGCTGTGCCTCCTCTCAGATGTAGCTATGTTGGGACCACTTCTGCAAACGCAGCTAACTCCCAGAGCTCCTCCATCCTGCTCCCTGTAAACGGATCAGCAGACCGGTATTGCCCAACTTGTTTTCCACCATCTACCTTTCCCTGACTCTAGGCTTTGTTCTTTTTGTTTTTTCTCTTTCAATCCTACTTCCTACTCAGGCTTCATTTTATCTTCCTGTGGGAGATGCGCCCTAATTACATTCTGCAGAGTGCCGATGTGGAACAGCTGACCAATTAAACAATCAGCACAGTCCCACACAGAATAAACCTATGGCAGCCCAGTTTCTGAGCCACCTCTGCACCCACAGAAAACTGTTTTTACTTAAAACCTAGCACACTGCTACGGACCCTTGACATACCTCATCACACAGGTACATTGGCCAAAGGACTGGCAGGCTTGAGCACTTTCCAGACGACCCATTACAACAAAGCAACAGGCAAGCTGAGGAGCCAACTAGTCCAGCAGGAGGTAAGAGCTGGAGTTGAGGAGCTGCATGTCAGTAAAGCTGTAGGAATGTGTTAGCAGAGTGCCTGGACCAAATAGACAGGGCAGAGAACAGAAACATCTCTTGGAGTGAGTTGCGGCAAGCTGAGCCCCAGTGCCCAAAGTTCCTGATACATTCAGTGTACAAGATCCTTCCTGCTAACCTCTTTTGCTAGGGAAAAATTTAATCACCATCTTATCATCTGTGCCAAGGCAGAGGGATGCTGGAGCAGATTCTCATCTGTTGCTCAAAGGCTCTGAGATAAGGGTGCTATTGTTGGCACCACAACCTGGTGATCAGAACAGTAGCTGGCACCATTTGTAGAGCCATAACCCAGAGCAAGCAATCCCCTCGAAGTAGAACAACCATGTCCGTTGTTAAAGCAGGTGAGAACCATGTATTCACCAGCAGAAGCAGTTAGGCATTTTGGGAACAACTGGGGACAGGCAGCTGATAGTTGACCTGGGGAAAAGGCTCAGATTTCCTGAGATTATCTCAATGACCATGTCTAGGCCAGACATAATTCTGGTATGTGTCATCCAGACAGGTGTTCAAGCTTAAGCTGACAATTCCCTGGGAAGTCCGGGTGGAGGAGGCATATAAGAGGAAGAAAGACAAACATCATGGCTTGGTTGAGGAGTGCTGCTGCAAGGGACCGCAGGCATTGTGCATGCCCATAGAAGCAGGATGCAGCTTGTTCATTGGGAAATTCTTCTGCAATGGCCTTAAGTCAGTTAAGCACAACAGGCACCATTAAAAGGGGAGCCATCAAAGACATCACAGAGGAGGCTGTGGATAAAGCAGAGTGAACCATGGTAGACTGCTGCTCAGACTCAAGTTGGGGCCTGATCATCCCCAGCTGGGTCGCCCAGGTGAGTGTGTATGATGTTCAGAAGACTCAAAACACCCTATGACCCAGGGAAATATCACTGATGATGCATCTGAGTGCATTGCAAGAGGTATCATTTTATATAATAATAACAATATATTAATTGAATGAAAGTGCTTTTTGTTTACAAAAGGAAATTAATTTTGTGCTAGTGCCTTTATCGCAACATGTTTGAAGTAAATTGAGCCAACTGTATTAGAAAAATCAGCTGCAAATTGCTTATTCACCTCATCTTGTTCACCCTAACCTTACGGAAATTCTAAGTATCTGGTTTGCAACTTAATTATACTATCCCATAGAGATGTCAAGACATGGCTGAGGGATGACAGCAAGATTCCTGAATGGTCAGCCAGTTCACGTTGTTAAAGCCTGTAACAGAACAGGGATTTCTGCAAGATTGACGCAATAATGTAGGCTTCAATTCAGCATAAAGCTCTAGGAAGTCTAAATTGGCCTAAAGGTCAAGTTTACAAGTAAATCATCATTACAAATACCATTAACAATATTTATATGACAGAAAACATTGCATTTTAAATGTTTGTCAACATACTTTAATCGTGGCAAAATAAGCACATTATTTTAACAAGTTAGAAAATGTATGCATAGTATAACATTTGGGTGGGAGTTAGTTAATTGATTTGAAAGTTACGATGTTTTCTGTTATTTATTTGCATCATCAAAGACATATTTTTTAATTAAAATTATACAGAGTATACCTCTGTCTGTGTTTAAACGTAGGTGACATGCAAAGGAGACTTGCTTTGGGCAGGACAGACTCTGGTGTTCACTGATCCATCTATACATCCATCCTCTAGATCTGCTTATGCAGGGCAGGGGGCAGTTGCAACTTATTCCAACAAGCAACAGACATAAGCAGGAACAACATCTGGACAGGACACCAGTCCATCGCAGAGTTAATACACAAACATATTCGGGGACAATTTAGTATAGGCAATTCAAATAACCTTCATGCCTTTGTACAATGGGAGTAAATCGCAGAAAACCCATGCAGACCCATGTGAAAACTCCAAACAGGGACGCGACCACTCCAGACTCCATACTACAAGCCACAGGCGCCGGTGTGATCGTGTGCCTAATTAGTTGATTAACATTTACATTAACTGTGGCCAAAACAAAAAAAACTGAAGAAAAAATAACCTTTTACCTGAGACTCATTTTAGTAACATAATATATTCTATCCGTTAAGGAGAGTGGTGCAGTCATACTCTGTGTAGATGGAACTTAAATATTCTAATGCATGAACACAGTGGGCGAATGTATTACTTAGGTAAGAAATCAGTTTTGTGGCAAATGGGAATGGAAAGCTACATGACATGATGCAAGCCTGTATGCAAGGTTTCCTACCATTCAAAACCAACTAGACACAATTACATTTGTCAGACACTTAAAGGCAGTGATGGTCAAAGACCATATTGAGCCCTAGGTTGGGAGAGTCCTCCTTAGTGTCCAGAGTGCACACCCTCTAACTTAAATAAAACGGTGCCCCTTGGATGATGGGATCAGCTCTGCTTAAAGGACCATGACACCAGACAACATACAAAGAATTTCAAAAGTTATTTTATTTCTAAGTTACAGAAATATTAAGCAGCATAAACCTGGGTATGAAGTAGAGATGTCACGTTAAAAAAAAAAAAAAAAATTAACAGGTAAGAACGTTTTATGTAGTCAGTTAAATGTTTAACACATTACAAAAAGGGATCTACAATTATTTTTAACATGCGGGCCAGTTTTATTCTGTGCTGTTCATTCAGGGGCAACAGTCTTTAGCACTGAGGCTCCTTGACTCCTTTGATTTTAAACTGTCACTGCGAAGTACGATACCATAGCGCATTACTTTTTCTTTATTATTATATTACATGCTATTTTAAAATTATATTTCATCACATTTACTATATAATGTAAGACACCACTTCTTTTCAGTACTGAACTGCATGAAGAGTGGCGCTACTCCTCTGTGTGCTCATACATTTCGAGGTGTGCTTCAGTGTGTGCATGTACTCCATCAGGGCTCATTTACAATCCAACAAAAGCACGCCTCACAGTAGAGCATGTCGACGTGCTAGTATTTCAGGCAAAAAGTGTGAAAGTTACAAGTCAGTAGTCTGCTTATATGTCACTTTTCGGAACAATTGTTTATAAAAGACTGCATTAATGTTCTTTTTACTTGAATGTTTATTTAATGTTTTAATTTTTTTATGTATTTTATTTACAATCATTTAATGTCATTTGTAAAATTTCATCACACTACTTCAGTAAACAGTAATTTATTTCATCAACGTAAAAAAACTGTTGATCGGATTTAAACTTGTTTATTTTTTATTGTTTATAGAACAATATATTACCTTTTACAAAAGATTTCAGTACTTCAGGTATTTGCATTGAATGACTAACATTTGTATTATTTATTTTAATAAATACATGTTGGATTGCAATTTAAGTTTTTTATTGAGCTGCATAATATACTGTATTGGGTATCAAAAATGGCATCAAATTTCAGTATAGGTAGTCCCCAAGTTATGGACATCCGACCTATGACTTACGAACGGGGCTACAGCTGCGACGCATGCGCCTCAGTAACTGCCACTCTGTCATCTTTCAGCCTGGGGATGCTGCAAGCAGTGGCTGGACAGAGGCTGGAGGGGGGCGATTTCACTGCTCGCGCAGTGTAGTGTCCCTTGGGCGGCTCCCGGCGGCAAGCGGTGACCTGTGGTCCATAGTCACCGGGGCCACAGCTATCACTTGTGTGCAGGACGGAGGCTTGATGGGGCGGTTCACTGCCCACCCACCATGCCGCCACAGCTACTGCTCCTGACTGGATGCAGGCTGGATGGAGCGGAGGGGGGCGTTTCACTGCCCGCCCACCACACACGGCTGCCCCGTTCATTCTTGGTGGGTGGCTGGTGATGCTGCAAGCGGTGACCCAGTTGTGGCAGAACAGACGCCATTGAGGGTAAATAGAGTGACGGGGGGCAGCATTGTAGTGTGCCTCAGGTGGCTGCCTATTGAATTGGGGCAATTCACTACCTGCCTTTGGCCGCACCGTGTTCGTTCTCGGTGGGCGGACGCTGCAGGCAGCATACTGTAGTGGAGGTGACTGTGTGGTGGACTGGTGATGAACCTCCCCTCGCCGCTCTCATTCATTCTCAATAGCAAGCCTGCTTGTACTGTTACGCACATAGCAGGAAGTTGTCTCTTGTCAGTACATTAGACGTGTTGACGACGGGCGCCTTTCTGCTGTGATAGCATGTACAGTGCTGTGCAGATGAGTTCATCTTAACCTTTTGTCTTCACCCTTTAAGAATGTCTCTGAAACATAAATCTGATGCAAGTGCTGCTGATACAGTAAAGAAGAGAAAAACCATCACCATTGAAAATAAAGTAGAAATAATAAAAAGGTCAGAGAGAGGTGAAACTCCATCATTCATTGCCAGAGCACTTGGTTACAGTCGGCCAACAATAGCATTTATTAAAATAATGTACCTGTTCCGACTTACATATAAATTCAACTTAAGTACAAACCTACAGTCTATCTCATACGTAACCCGGGGACTGCCTGTACTTTTCTTAGTATTGTATCGAAGTTTTAAAATGTTGGTATTGTGACAACCCCAAGACCATTCACTTAAAACAACAAGGCACAGTTGTAGTTTTATTTGGGTTGCATTAATGCTTACTTCCTTACCGAAGTGCATCAGCAATAAATATCTAAGTCTTGGCTCTTATTTGTCCATGGGGTGAGGTACGGGCCAGCCTTCAAGCCAAAGGAGATGACAGACATCTACACAAACTTCGGCAAAGATGTCTTCTTAAAAACAATAGCTAATCTTTGTTATAATTATCTGTAATTATGGGAGAATGGTGCTGGAGAATTTCCAAACACTGAGGTTTATTTCCTTAAATTGTCTCTTAATCTTAAGTAAACATCTGTTTCACAAAGAAGACAATATTTTACTGTTGTTTTGTTTTTGTCTCATTTACTTGACCTATTTAACTAGCCCACCAGAAATGGCAAAAAACACAATTAGTAAAATTAAAAGAAACGAAGCTCAATGTTAAGGTTGAAATTTTACCATTTAGTTTTTCCTCAAAATTAATTTTGCAAATACATTAACTGATTATGCATACATCAATATTTTTATAAAATCGGCAAAGCGTGAACTTATGTAATATATTTGACTATGATGGCCAACTTAGTAAATATTTATTTAAGTTATAAATTAAGTAGTAATATTTTCACATGTACAGTGGAGTAGAAACGAAATGGGCCATTTAGCCCAGTAAGCTCACCAACCCTATTTACCACATAGCATCATGCGCGTCATACTTTACACTGTGCAGCTCAGTGTTGAACAGATTTGCATAGTACAACTCAAAACAGTCCAGAAAGGTCAAGATCTGTGTGGAGAACAATGCAGAAAAACCCAACTTAGAAAACCATAGCAATGTTCTAAATAGAACAACCAGCACAGAACAACTACATTTATCTATCCAGTAACTTTACCTGCCTTGGATGCACGTACATTGCAGAGCATCCTCACTCACACTAGGTCAGTTTTCATGTTCCAAACAGCAAGAAAAATAAATATTTTCAAGAAATACTGTATATACTTCATGAGTTGGCTAACCAGAATTTTAACTTAAAAAATCAAATTCCATAATTACCATTGATTCAAATACTGTAATTTGGCCATGCTTTCTATATAACTTAATGTAGGATTCTGAAACCCTCTTAATCAAGTTATGGGTCACGGAGACGGGAGGTTATACCAGCAGCACTAAAAACCAGAAAACAACCCTGGATAGGGCACCAGATTATTGCAGGGCCACTTGAGTAGAAACCACATCACTCTTAGTATTAAAATGCAGCATTATGTGTCACTTGTTCAGGTGAGTGGATGAAAAGGAGTGCCACTTAACTAAACTGAATCCATTTAACTAAAAAATGTTTTTTTTTCCCCTTAATAAAAAAGTTAATAGAAAAACTGCTGAGTGGGGCAGGAATCAGTATCATCTGGGGTTTTGGCAAATGAAATCCAAAGCATAATCTTCAATAAAATTTAGACCTTGTTTCTTTTCTATCTGCAGAGTTTCTATAAGAAAACTTAAATTCAAACAATGCTATTCACTATCTTTACTTTGAAAATATACCACAAGTAGATTCTATACAAGTAAAAATGAAAACATGTTAAAGGCCTTTCCTACTTATTATGAAATTGCTTGAAAATGACTTGTTGTAAAGTCAGATTGAATAATGAATTCACTTTTGTTTACATAACAGTGCCATTATTTTCAAAGTGTTTTAATAAGGGTGGCATGGTGGTGTACAGGTTAGCACTGCTGCCTTACAGCTGTCTGTCTAGGTTTTTCTGTAGGTTATTTAGTTTATCTTCTACCTCTCTAAAACTTGCATATTATTTTGTTTGGAGATTCTAAATTGGATTTGTGCATGAGTGATCACTGCAATGGATTGACGCCCCATCTAGGATTGTTTCCCACTTTAAGTCTAGTAATACCAGGTTCTGACCTGAATTGGATTAAGAGGGTTTAAGAATGCTGTGTTATGTTAAACGTACAACATAAGTGTTATCAATTACAAAAGTCTGCGTACATCTGCTTTAAAATCTGTTCATATTGAACACAAAAATCCCCAATAAATAAATACACCATAGGGTTTGATTTGTTTCAAACCTTTTTTTTTCTTTTTGTAAAACTTAAGTTATGTGTATGGAATGTTATTTGATTTTAATAAATTCAGTAAAATTTAAAAAAATAATAAACAAATAAATATACATCTTTTATGTGATGCTACTGAATATTCTTGCCAGTTACCTTTTTACCAAAAAGTGTCTTATAAAATGCATGCAATATATTAGAGTGATTCATATGTTAACAGTTAAAGCAGGTATTAACTAAATGAACCGAACATTGTGTGGTTTCTTGCTGAAACATGCTAAAGCATTTATATACTGACTGTATTTGACAAATGTTCTCAAACACTGATGGATGGCATGCTAGTTTTGCCATCTGAAATAATATCAGACAGCAGGGTGTTGCAGATAATGCGTGACATCCTTTTACCGAAAGGAGACAAAAATCCCATGGCTTAGCTCTCTTACAGACTGTGACGTGTGTGCATAAATGAAAACACATTTTTTCACTTAGAGGATACTTACTTCTTTCAACAGTGACACTCAATTAACCGCTGTGGACACCTCTTTCCATGAACACTTTTTACTACTACCTCATACACAATGGCCGGTGCCCCTAAAGAATACAACGTTTATATTTCTGTCTCGAAGTCATTTGCATATCTTGCATAGTATAAAAGGTTTAGAAAGGGGCAGGCTGAATTGTCAATAACAATTCATACAGTGGTCCTTATAAAATTAAGATGCATCACAGAACTCCAACAATCCGACAATGGTGAATTACAAACATTAACTTCAAAAATATAAGATCCAAGAAATGGTTTAATTATAACATTTTTATTAAAAGCTATCAGAGAACAATTTTAAAGTGAAGTGATTTTCCTATGACATCATGTAGTCACAAACATAAAACTGCTTGCTTCTGCTCAATTTGCTAATATATGAATATGTAAACAGCACAACAATTAATCAATTGCAAAGATTTGTATCTGTCAGTAGTCTTTTATGCTTGCTTTTAGTAATTTTCATTTGTGAAAAGACTTGCTGGCAACTGTACATGCAATCAAATAATGATGTTGTGTTCAAAGCGGGAAACAAATCCTGACTGATGTACAGTCTGTAGAAATCAAGCAGAGAAACTTTTCTGAACTTTTTTTAAGTTCAGTGTTGCACTGAGGTTCAAATGTGCACATCCAGCTGCAAAACATCTGGAACATCGCTCATAATAACAGCAAAAGGAGATGAAACAATTGCAACATCTGTCTTGTGGCACCTAAAGTCCTGAAAGTGAGATGCAAATTAACCACCAAGGACGTCAACCCAAGCTGCATGTCTGGTGAAGTCCACATTCCTGTCTGAACACTGTTCCTTAAAATTGGAAAACAAACCAGTTTTCCCTGTTGGAACTGAATGAGAGTATTTTAAAGTGTGAAGCATGGAGTAAAAGATAAATTAACAGATTTGTACCTAAATTCAAATGAGCTCACATGGCAAGCCGTAACCGCCCTCCCTCTTCTGACTTGGCAATGACAAGTTTGAAAAACACACAAACCATCTGAAGGCAAGGTTAGAATGCTAGTGTCGGTAACTGCATTTTATTTCTCATCTTAGTTAACACAATGATACCGCATCCATGTCCTATCAGAATTTTCAGAGCTCCATCTTGTAATGCTTCACCTTCTTACTTCAGTGCATTCATGTAAAACACCATATCTGGCTGACTAGTTTATATTTTTTTTAATTTTATACAACTGGCTGAGGTGAAAAATCAGCACTTGTGGTAGCTTTGTTTTTTTCCAAATTGTCCTACATGGAGCTCTGACTTCGTACAGCTGTCACGTGAAATTTCTAACTCAACAACTCTGATTATTCATATATCCAATAGCTCATAAACGCAGCAAAAGACGTTTTGTTCATTCCATTACTGGAAATCCTTTCTAACTTCTCCTTTCAAATTTGTATATGGAGCTGTTTCTAATCATTTGTGTACCTTCGAGGTACAACTGCCAAAAAAAAAATACATTGCTGATAAAATCAGCCATGTTCAGAGTCACATTCTTTAAAAACACAGATTCTGGACAAAAAGCAAGTAAGAAGCTGAAAACAAACACCCCTCTATGTGGTAGCAGTTCAGACTGCCCCTATTCATATGATTAAAGCTTTATTTATTTAGTTATTATGCTTAAAAGCAGCCACCTTTAACATCATCTGGTTAAGAACAAACATCACACAAGGCTGAGTAGCCCACAGACCCTAGACACCCATGCCATGGGACTGACAATGATATAGCAGCAACACACACACAAGAATCAAGCGCTGGTTATGAAAATTAAACTGCTTGCAGTACATCTAGGAGGAGAAACTTCAAAGTTCTAATTGCCATGTACAAAGCTTATTAAAATTATAATGTCACTTACATTTACCCATGTGCTTCAGTTTATCTCTGAACAAAGCATCATCAGACACACCATGGCAAGCTTCTCCCGAGCAGGGAGCACTGTGATCACCTACAACACAAAAACAGATGCTTTTTAATTATTTATGCACAGGGTAGTACTTGAGGGCTATAGGACTGTAGACATTACCATGGGAAAGCCCATAAAGGGATATGACTGGAACTTAATGGATGGGCTTTCAGCTCAAAAACAGCTCAGCTGTAGTAGAAGGAAAGTATGTCAGAAAACACAAAAGGGTCCCCTGGTAAATGACCTGGTAAGACTCAAGAGACTGCTTCCACTATACAATAAGTGGAGGCATTTTGAAGACCTCAACACATGCCACAAGATAGCAAGAGCATTTCATTGATGAAATTCTTGAGATAATGTTGCCTATTGGGAAGGGTAAATAGATCAGAGAAAAAACACAAAGAGTGTGTGTGTGTGTGAGAGAGAGAGAGAGATATGCACAGAAGAGATAAAATGGAGATTACTGTCATGGGACAACACCCCACTTGGTAGACAGGGCAAAAACTTGCAAATGCCATCATTTTTTATTTATTGCTGGATTATCTAGTTCAATAAACAATTCATTATGATACCTCTTGTACTCTTACGGAATTTTATTTCAAGATGCGAGCAACCTTTACTGTTTAAACAATACATTTCAGTAGAAAGCATTTCAATAGATTCAAGACAAAGGAACAATGTAACAATTGATATTCACTCTCATATTTCAGTTAGCTCAGCTATTTGCACTATATAGAGAAAAGTATGGGATGGCCTGGCGTCCTACCCTCAAGTAACCTTGCAGCCTTGCATTCATTGCGATGGGAAACAATTTGAGTCCTCGTGTCGCATTTTGAAAACAAGTTTAGAAAATAGAATGGATGGAGAGACAACAATTTACTGTTCACTTGCTTTGAATAACAACTCCGTGCTCCTCAAAGACTCTTCGGCTGCACCACATCAAAGGTTCATCTCACTGCTGGGTCACTCAAATGTTATGAAAGGATCGTGGCCCTTAAAAACAGTCAGATCTGTACAGTAATCCCTCGCTATATCACGCTTCGACTTTTGCGGCTTCACTCTATCGCGGATTTTATATGTAAGCATATCTAAATATATATTGCAGATTTTTCGCTGGTTAGGTTAGCGGATTTCTGCGGACAATGGGTCTTTTTATTTCTGGTACATGCTTCCTCAGTTGGTTTGCCTAATTGATTTCATACAAGGGAAGCTATTGGTGGATGGCTGAGAAGCTACCCAATCAGAGCACACGGTTAAGTTCCTGGGTGCTGACTGGCTCAGCGATGGACAGCAGCATTCGATTCCGCCTTGCGTTAGCCAGCATCTCGTCTCGCTCATTCAGCATCAACGTGTTTCGCTGTGTAAAGAGTTAACTTTTGTGCTCTTTTGTGTTTACCTTTGTGCATAGTCAAGCCCTTCGTTATGTCTCCAAAACTGATCTGCTCCTGCTACTGCTTTCGGGGCCTTACCCAAGCGCCACAGTCGCCTGAAGAGGCTCCTTTAGAAGAACTGTAACGCTCTCCTTTGTTGTGCAGTAACATTTATCTCATCGTTATTGGACAAGTCGTTGTGAGTACCCATAACTCATTTTCTACATACTTAGTACATGTACGTACATTTAGTGTAACTGTACAAATATTTTGTACAATTTTTCTTGCATTGTACGTATTTATTGCTGGTGGCCTGTCTATTGTAATGGTTGTAACATATGTAATATCGGAGACGCTCAATATCTTTAAAATAACGTTTAGGTTTTATTTATATTTACATGTTGTAGATTTTTCATTTATTTTTATATTACCTAATCAATTACAATGTGTTTAAAACTGTATTACGTATTAAATAAAACTCCTCAATGATATACAATACATATGTTTGTGAGTAGTATATAAACAGTGTGTTTACATTCATAATTTCAACGAATCTTACCTAATATCTAAGAGAATATAAAGGGTTTATGCTGTATAACTGTGCGGGAAATGTTTATAAGAGAGTGGGAGAGTTTATAAGGGCTTAAAATATATAAAAATAACCATATAAACATGGTTTTTACTTCGCAGATATTTACCTTTTGCGGGGGGTTCTGAAACCCATCCCCTGCGATCAAGGAGGGCTCACCTTACTGTAGTTCTTTTATTAGTTCTGTCTGTAGAATGTTATTTGGTCAAATCTGCAATGTTTTGTTCTATGTCAAGGCTGTTTTTGTTCAGCATTTGCAATCTGGTGTCAGAATTATTGGGGATATTCTACTTTTAACATTGGTCTCAGTATGTCAAACAGTTAACTGCTGTAAATTGACTGAATGAACACTGGTGAAGAGTCAGTTGTCCGTTTTCTTTATCTTTTTCATTCCCTTCTCCCTGAGGGAACTGCAAACTTTCAGTCTTTACTATAAACATAAGGGTTTGGGAGCTTTTGATTTAGAAGCACAGGTAAAATCTTTCTTAACAGGTTATATCCTTAAAATGAAGTTTGATCATTTATGAATGCCAACATAGTTGGTCTGAACAAAAAAAGGTGGTATTTAAAATATTTGAGAAATCACAAGTGATAAGATTTTTAGGACTGTGAGAAATGTAGAATCTAAATAAATGGCTTGCTTGCTGTATGCTGAATTCCATATATAGTCATCTCTATGAGCCAGATATCAGTGATGTAACTGATGCTACAAAAAAGTGAAAGCTCATCTGATGTCAAATGGTGTGTGGCTGAATCAAGCTGTTTCACCAGAACATGTTCCCTAGAATTTATGAAGACTCATAATCAAAATGTGAGCTGTCGAGTATGCCGGCTATCACGCTTGATGACAGATGTAGAATTGAAGATTGTAATAACATCTGAGGTTGAAGCTGTGGATTACTTTAATAAAGTAAATGAGATATATAAGATGGAGATGTTGAAAGAGAATGAAAAATGTTACCCTATAAAGCAGCCATGAAAGTGGCTAACAATATTTTATTTAATAATGTGTATTGCCTCCTATCCAGGACAGCTTGTGAAAAAAAACATGTGGTTCAGACTTATCCAGTTTATGATGGATGGACACAGTGCCTGGGTAATGTTTAAAGTGGTTGTGCCATCAACTTGCAGCCACCAGTATATATCAACTGAAAGAATTCCTGTTTTTTTCTAGTTAATGCTGAGACTCAAATGATTAAATAACTGGCTTGGACTTTGTGGTTTAGGTCAGATTTAGGGTAGGGAATAATCACCTTACGGTGATAATAAAATGCATGGGTACACTGTTACAGTTTGCTAAAGCAAACAAGACCTGTGAAACTGGGGTTAACTTCATCCACTCTGCAAATTCCTTCAGCCATTCCCAATGTGAACAGAAGGGCCTGCGACACATAGACAAAACAGCACATGATCCCCTAAGGCCCATCTTTAGTTAATGAAGATGTACTCCTGCTGTTTAAACACTGAATAGGGGAGATTTAGAGAGCATATAATAGCATTAATAAAATTCAGAACATATCAGGACAGCATACCTCAGGGCAGAGTGACAGCACTGCTGAAATTCTGGAGACACTTAACCTTACCTGGTGGATTCTCCATGCCCATGCCAGCCAGGTTGGATTTTGATTTCTTTGATTCATATTTTAGCCGATCTGAAACATTAAACAACAAAAAGATGAATAAGATTAATCAGACCAAAGCCTGTCTGGCACAAGAACATCCATGTACCTCTTTCCAGTGCAATGAGGAACTCGCGGTTCCTCTGTAACTCTTTCATGAACTCCTCATTCTGCAAAAATAGCGCAATCCTTTCGTCTTCCAAATACTGCTTCAGCTTGTGCTCCTGTTCTGTGGCAGCCCCCTGGCAGACCTGGAGGGCACCCCCTGCTCCTCCCTGAGCCGGCACCATTGTCCTTCCTTGCAGGATACTTGAAGTGGAGTTCTGAAAATCGCATGCAGAAAAGGCACCTTGAGAGAATTAAAGTGACACCACCTAATGCCAAAAAGCACAAAAAGCAAAAGATCTAGTGGACAAATTCAGAAGGCAAAAAGATTGTCTCAACTGTTTAAGCCAACACTTCTAGATGGATTCCCTCCTTTAGGCTTGTCAAATTAACCTAATTAAGAATTTCTACAAAACAAATAAAAAACGGTACATTTCATTTTTAACTCTGCTTGTTATAACTAAGTAATAAAATAATGACAAACACAAAGACTTGAATATTAAAACCAGTTTCAGATGACAATTTATAGAGGCTATGCAGGATTTAATAATCTGTCAGATAATTATAACTCATACATACATTGTTTGAACCCACTTATTGAAACTCTGGGTGTCAGGAGAATATCTTGGAATTATCATGCACAAAGCTGTATGGGATGAAAAGTGTATTGCATTCAAATCAAATTATTTTTATACTGTATATTGCACATTTACATTAAGAAGACTAGAGCACTGTATCCTATTACAAATATATCTAATAACTAAGCACTTATTAGCCCATTCTGCCTAATATAGGTCAGTATCAATTTCTGTCACAGGAAAGACTGTGCACTGGTCCAGTACACAAATCCCTTTAACTATTAAAAGTTGGCAACTCCAGTTCTCTTAGGCTGTTAGCTTTGAATTTTGTACTCTTAATGTCCTAGAATTAGGTCCTTCAAGGTTAAAGAGTCAAATCTCATCAGTGTGCAAAGCACCAGTGCAGTTACCTAAACTGGTGGCACATTATGAAAAGCACTACAAAGGCCAACTACAAAAGAGCTACAAAAGGTAGTGATATACAGGGTACGGTCAGCTCAAGAGTGAGCCATTGGTAGTGCCATCTGTCATGCTATCTTATCTACATCATATTGATCCCTTGTAGCTGGGTCTTGGTGGGCCTTTGAAGTTACGATAATACAAAAGACAAAGGGTCTCAACTGTGTGTTGCACTACTGTGTATCAGCTCTGTCTCCCAAGTGTTTTACCAAATTTCAGAGGCTGTCTTGTGCTATAATGTGTCATGCTTAATGTTACTTTAATTATGTATGTAGTATGTAAAGAAATTACTTTTATTTTTTGTTGTTTGTTTCATTATTCTTGTGGTCTGCCATCTATTGATGATATCACTGGCTTCACTGTGCGATTGAGTCTTTAATATTATGTTACATCTTATCTTCATCCAAGTGCATATGTGTGGCATGCTGTGATACATTACGGCAGGAATCCTATATCAGACTGAAATAAATTTTAAATGCATATCTGATCCTTGTTCTAATTCAGGGGTGTCAAAGTCAGTTACTAAAGGGGACTACAGTGGCTGTAGGTTTTTGTTCATGCCACATTCAGAATCAGTAACCAATTACTGCTGCAATTATTGCCTTAAATGAAATCAAATTGCTTTTTAAGATTCAGAACCATTAACTGTTTCATTTTTCCCTACTCAACAGCCAAAGTGAGGCAATAAATAACAACCAAACTCTGTGGTCTCAAAGCCAGTTCCTGGAGGGCCACCATTTTTGTTATAACAAATTTCTTAATTAGAAGCCAAATCTTGAAAATCATTATTTAATGCTATGGCTTGGTGGTGCTCTCATTCTGCCACACCAAAAACTGTTTAAATTTCTTTTTTTTTTTTGAGAGAGAACCGTTTTGTGGACGAGACTAGATTAGTACTTCTCAGACCTTCACATTTTTCTTTTCAAATATCTGACTTTAAAAAATGTTGTATGATAGAAACACAAAGCCACAAATGAGGTCAAGTTAGCTGTCGTGTTGGCAGCAGTAATTAGTTTCTAATTAAGAAAGGGGGTAGAAAGGGGGTAGAATTAAAACATAAGAACACTGTGGCCCTCCAGGACGGGAGTTAATAAACCTCATACCAAATAAAGAAAACTGTCTTTCTAATGAAAGTAATCATTTTGTTATTCAAAGTAAGTAAAATGTTAAGCCTTGAAGTGATTTTGTGACTAAGAATTTGGATTCAGCCTTTAGACAACACTACTCATATCTGCTGCTATTGTGTACTGACTCATACTTACCCTAACTACTTTTCTCATAATACCTGTTAATAAACATAAATCTCTGCCACAGAAAAAAATACTATACATGACATCTTTAATGTATGGAATGATCTAAATGTCTGCAACACTAGGATGCAGGGCTCCCAAGTAAATCTGATTCTGGACCACCCTGAAAGCAAATCACATCTCCCATGGACTTTGATTGCATTACTGGGATAACAATTGTGCTATATTGGGGCTACAACTCAGGCACAGTGGTGCTGCATTAAGATTACTGCTTAATAGCCACACTAGACTGGGTTTTAACCCAGCTGGTGCCCCATCCAGTGTTGGTCTTGCCCTACCTGTGATATTGATTACACAGGATAAATGGTTCCAGTAAGTTGATGTACGGAAAAATCACTAATTGTGAGAAAATTGTGAGAAAAGAGATGAAGATATACTAGAACCACTAGCACAAATGAATGTGTCAGTTCTGAAAAATGAAGCAGGGTGATGTAATAGCAGCATCAGATATGCATGTGCTTCAATTGTTTTTCTACCTTCTTTCCCCATACTTTTTCATCGAAATGGTGTCTGGTGACATTTTTCAAAGTAGATTATTCAAAGTTAAATGAATATTAAGCTTTCACACCTTTTCAGGAAGAAAGTGAAAGACAATAAAGTAACATGATATACGTATTGCTGCTTTCGTTTTCCACACACACTGCTTTTCTGAACACACTGTAATTATTAACTTAGTTCCAACTAGGTGTGTTGTTTTGGTCCAAAAACACTTCCAACAACACATTTGTTAAGTTGTGTAGAGGATGACTAGAAATAACTGAAATGTAAAGGTTTTTACGGCTGAGACTTGGTTATCATAAACATAGCAGCTACATCAGTATAGCAGTGAATACACTCAAGACACCCTAAAATACTTTGAAATAAGACCTTTCCATAAACTACACCCGGTAGAGTGATATTTATCATGTTGACATAAGTTGTGCCAAAGTTCTTTAAACCCAGTAAGCACTAAGCTCAGTCATTTACCAAGCTGGCTTTTGTGTTTTTTGCTTTAAGGATCCCCTTGTAGTCTGCCCATGCTAATTTTTAAATCAAACACAAAATAATAAATAATATGATAAATGAATATGTTTATTATTCTGCTTCTTGTTACCCTAGCTATTTATTCTTGTTACTATTGTGATGGGCCGCCCACTTGGCAAGACTATAAAAGGGAGGTTAGCATAGGACGGGTAGAGCCGTAAGAAATAAGTGCACTGGCACTGCAATTGGCATGTACTGGCAGTATTTGTTAGGCCATATACAGCTATTAACTGACAAGAAGGGCAAAGGGCAGGTGCAACAGTGCAAAAGCAACAAATAGCTATGACTTGGAGTAACAACACAGAAATAAAGTAGGCCAAAGAGTCGTCACAGGAAATTGGAAACTCTCCTGGCAGACGGGGCAGCATATGATCTGAGTCATGAAGATGAGTGACGTTACTCTTTTAAAGGTTGGGACGGGTGGAATGTCCAATATGAAACTATCATCTAGCAGCACCTGGCAGAAATTGAACCATTCTACCTCTTATTGACATGCAGCCAAAATGCAGACCAAGAAATTGGGCTCTTTAAAGGCTACTGAAACATGGAAAGAAGGAGCACCAGGAGCTGCTACAAGCAGACCTTACCTGAGATATGAATGCATGAAAGTGCCACTGCTGCCAGATGGAACATCGGTAAGGATTTAAAATCTCCTTAGGAAATTATTTGGGGCAGGGTCATCCTGACAGGCAGAAGATACTTCCATCTCTCAGTCCCTTTTGACTGAAGCAAGAAAGTGCCCAGTGGTACTTTGGATTTGGGGACACCATTTGCAGGTAAAGGTACAAGACCAACTTAGGTAGCTCCAAATATGCAAAAGAGTTTTACTTTGCCTATTTGTACTTTTTCTCCTTGCGTTCATAACTACTGTATATTGTGCATTTTATAAAATAAATAATGCCATTTTAGAAACCTTGTCACTACTTGGTATCATTCTGAATATGGAATAATGATATACCAAGAGGTGCCATCTCATGCTTTACTGATTTTGGATTTATACACACATATGCCAATGTGACTACACAGTGTTGTTATTTTCTGGGGGTACTTGGGTAATTTTTTTCTTTGTCTTCTGATGCTCACGGTGTTGCATGGAGTAGACTCTGGCTCCCCTCCAGCTCTGCTTTGGATTAAGCTGTGCTATACTTGTTTTCATCTAGATGATTTTTCACTTATTTGAGCATAATGAAAAGCAGCAGGTCTAATACAGGTAAACATCACTAAGAAAGCCTTTACACTATAGGAACCTTTGACACGACAGACTGTTAAATCTTTATGAGACAGCAAATGGTGCCATAGCTTAATAGCTAATCACACTGCCTCATAACACTTGGAAACCAACTTGATTCCCAGGTGTGCGGTTTACATATTCTTAATAGGTTTGCCAAGGTTTCTTCTCACGGCCAAACAACTCATCATTAAACAGACTGATGACTGAACTGTCCTGGGTGTGGCATGAATTTGATTGTACTGACAGATGTGCGCATGTGCCCTACAGGGCTGTTACCTATTCTTGTATCAGCTCTGCAAGGAAAGGCGGTAGAATCCCAAAACACTGTATTGGAAAAAACAAAGGTTGTGCAAATTGATGGATGAATTTTCTTTCCATTTTGACAAGGAAGGCTCAATATTAAATCAGGCACAAAGAGCAACACTACATGGTGATCCATGCATAATGCTCCAGGCTTGCTGTCTAAATTAACCCAAATTTACCTGCATACTCTCCATTTGCTGTGGTAGTATCCTCAAGAAGTCATCTGGAAGGTTGCCCAGTAATGGGGGATTCCAGTTTCGATAATGCCGTGGTTGTTGTGGAACAAGAGTTGGTTGTGCATCAAACCTGTAAAATAAGTATGCAATTAACAGTACATGTCTTTGCAATTAAGCTCTTCAAAAGGTGTAAGGTGGTGTCATCTGGAAATGCCATGGTGGCCAGAATCTGAGATACTATAGGACCAGACTAGTAACCACTTGGAAATTGCAGAACCCTTTTTTTCTTAAGACTGCTGTACCAAAATGGCATCTGTTCAGAAATAGCAGGTTAACCAGTTCCTTTGACTGCTGAAAGTCAAGAAATAGTAGAATTGCCTGTTCTTGAAAAACAATGCCAAAAGATTGGCAAGGATTCAAGACCAGCCCTGGCTAAAATACTTGGGCATAATGTGAGAGGCACTATACAAAAGAACTGTTTGTGGAAATGCAATTTTTTGGCAAGCACTGTACAGATTGCAGAATATAATCACTCACTCCACTCTTCCAGAGTGATTTTAAAGCAAAGCACACAAATAAGAACAGCCAGAATTAATAAGTTTTTCACAGCATGCAGAGCTTCCTTGAGGACATGTATATGCAGAGAGGAGAAACTAGAAAGCATTTAGAGCCAATGATGTGAAAACCTGGAGTCTTCTGTGTCTGCTATGGCACAAATGTGTCTGGAACTGCAGGGTGTGAATTTATTTTTAAATATGTAAGTTCAGTCAGATGAGCCTGATTTATCTTTGTCAAGAAAGTGGCTGGCACCTCAAGATCTAGAAGCATGATTTGCTTACCTTGGCGGGGGAGTAGGTGGTGCTTCTGGGTACTTTCTATCATAGATGTGCATATCATATGTGGGGGGAGAGTAAACTGGTGGAGGTTCTTCATCTGAACTGTCTGGCTCCAGAGTTCGCTCCAAGATCTAGAATAATAAGGATATAAGACAAAAAAGATATTCACTCAAGAGAAGCTAGTTGGCAAGGTATAAACACAAATAGGTATACAGTAAACATACTGTTTGCCAGTGTTAACCAAAACACTGCCTAATAGTGGTAAAGGGTATACCATGTTTTTAGAAAAATGGCAAATATCTGACTTTACCATTTAACTGCCTCAGCCTCTTCCAGAGACATCACGTTTGTTATACTGGTTCAGTCTGGTGTTCTCTCTAGTGAGGAACCATGTCTCATTTAGTCTGTCACCCATGTCTCAAACCAGATCCTCTCAAATCAGTGACTTATTGAGATCTTGGCTCTTCCATATCTTCACTTGTCACTTTCCTGTGGCTCGACCAGATTATTAACTTTTCAGTAATATCAAGGAAGTTTTTGTTGATTTGTAACACAACTCAAATCTTTACTGTTAAAAGGACCACCTGTAGTACTAACAACTGCTAACATATTGATTGATTGAAATGACTTATTAAAATAAAGGATGTATTTACGGCATGTTGGCTACTGGAGATTCTAGTGGTAGGATCTCAAAGTAATGTCTTTATGGGCTGCACAATTTCAATTTAAATCAGATTTTTAAGTTATTCGTAGCTGTTTATTCATTGTACGTCAACAGTAAAAAAAAAAAAAAAAAATCACAAAAATATGGGTTTTATTTTTCTAAGAAATAAAAAAACTTAGCGGGCACAGTCAAAGCCTTCAGTGAGCTACATTTGTTCTGGACCTTTTTTAGATAATTTGCTTATTTGCATGTTTTCTTAATAGGAGATGCACGGTAGTGCAACATTTTTCAGAGGTACTTTATGGCTTCAACAGACTGGGTTAATATCCTGGCCCAAAATTTGCATTTTTACCAGCATTTGTTACATTTGATTTGGGGCAAACAGTCAACTCTAAATCGGTCTTGTGTAAGTGAACTCTACAAAAGACTGCTGCTCCTAAACCTCGACTTTCACAGTGACTCTAAAATCTAGACAAATAAGTTTCAGGGAATGGTTGTTCTTCATAAAGCAGATAATGGAATACAATATTCAAAAAGAAAAAATAAGGATTGCAGAATACCAATACACTCTGGTCTGTACAGCTCTCTGTTTACTTATTCCAAAAGGTAACATTTATAATTTGGAGGATTTCTGACTAATAAGAGTAGGCACTAGCCATTTAATTAACAGGAGTGGTGGCTCTCTGGCTAAAGGATCGAGGCTAGTAACTTGACGGTTGCTGGTGCTATCAAATCCTGGCACTGACAGAAGGAATATTACTCTATTGGGCCCTTGAGCAAGACCCTTATCTTGCAATTGCTCCAGGGGAGCTGTACAAATAGCTGACCCTGCGCTCTGAAGAAACTCTCTGGAGAGAAAGTTATGGTATGCGAAAAATGACAAATTCCTAATATAAGAAATTGTATATGGTGATTAAAAATCACTAAAAAAAATTCAATGTTTTATTCATGTTGATGATCTATGTCTGAGGGTGGCCTTCACATCAAGTTAGTTTGAAAGCTGTCAGTTCCATTCAAACTGTGAACTTGATTCACTTTAACAGGTTTGAAACACTATTTGAATACACAAATATGAGAGTACACAAAAAGTGTGAAGCCTGGTCCAAAAGGGAGTCTCCCATCTCTGTCCAATTCTGGACACACAGGTGTGCTTTGTTTTCAAAAACTGTATACTGTTTGTGAAAGCAAGCTAATCCAATTGCATTCAGTATCACAATGTGTGAGATACTGTGAGCCTGCATCAATACTACAAAGTAAAGCTGTCATCAAACTGAGCAATGGTCACATTGAAGGATGTAATTAATGACCAACTGAACAGCACTTACTGGTATTGATGCGGACATGTAAATATGATAAAGTGCAAATCTTAGTCACTGTTACAAAAATACAAACTCACTAATAATTGCATCTACCAAAACTGAAGTCTGCACACAATGCTACAAACCAGGCTCCACATAATATATAGGATGTAACACACATTTCTTATACCACCTATGAAGGGAAATTGTGTCCTATCCCATAGTAACAGGGCACAAGCAGGGATCCCTAAATATGGCATCAGCTAGTATGTATTAAAAAAAAAATGATTAGACACTTTATTGCCCCTTTATCAACTGGAACCACAGGTTTATATAGCTACATATAAAGTATGCTACTTTTGCATTATGAATAATTGGTGGTTTACTAGCACATCAAAAGGTCATGCTGAAGTTTAAATGTACAATGACTTATCTCCTTCTTGTTATTGACACTTATCAGTACGTGTACATTTGTTTAGAAATGCACCTTAGAAACTGCTAATGTGAAAGCAAATCAAACTAAAATCTAAAAAAGTCAAAATTCAGACTACACCTGGAAGGTGGGAAAACACTGAAAGACTGCTAGGGTCCAGTCACCATCCTGGAAGGCTAAAGTATTTCACTTACACCTGATTTCCATATTTTCAGAATCATTTAACTAGAACAGGAATCCCAAGCTCAGTCCTAGAGGACCACTATGGCAGCAGGTTTTTGTTCTAATGCTACTGCTCAGTTAGAAGTTAATCCTTGCCGATAACAGAATTTGTCATTTAATTCTGTGGCTTTCATTCTACCATATCATAGATTGTAGACTATTCCTTTCCAATGATATCATTCTACTGATTTGTGCATCTGAGCAGATCAGTAATTCTCAGTCCTTCACGTTTTGCTCTTCCATTGCTTTCCAAACATTTTATTTATATGTAAATGTCTTGACTGACATTCAGGTGTAATTAGGGAAAAGTTAGATGATGTACTGCTGGTTCTTTGGTCATTGTTAATTTGCAGCTGGTTAAGAAAACAAGAAGCAAACGAAAGAGACTAAAAGAGGCAATAAGGAGTTTGAATTTTAACAAGCAAATTAAGTAAAACGAAGCCAAAAATGTTGCTTAATGCATAACTGCTTATGCAGCAATGGCTGGCTTCTGATTAACAAATTGAGCTGGAGTTAAAAACCCGTATCCACCAATCTTGGAAACCCCTGAATTAGACCCTTGGTTTTCTAGCACATTCTTATTTTGTGAACATAGCAAAATATAAAATTTATAAAAAGGCCAATTGCCATTTAATTTTTTAATATTATTAAAATCCTAACAAATATTAAGATATACACCCTACTGGTCATACATTTTAGAACGCCTCAGTTTTTATGGAAATGCATGCAGTTTAATATCTTAATGATTCATTAAATCAATCATGAAGTGTACAAAATTTTATTCAAATTTTTGATTCATCAAAGCAGTCACCTTTTGTTCACATAATAGCCAAACTGTGGAAGCCCTTTTGATTCAGAATGCTACTCTGTGCAAGGCACCAAATCTGTCTCCAGCAAACCCCAGACCATCAAACTTCCTCCTCCATGATTGACAGCTGCACACACTGAGGAACAATCTTTTCATCAACTTGACGGCATACAAATACTCTGTGTGATGAACCGAAGATTTCAAATTTTGATTCATCAGTCCATAAGACTTTCTTCCGGTAGTCCACAGCTGGTATTTCAAGGCCCTGTGTTGTCCTTTACAGAATGGTTTTGTTACTGCCACTTCCCCAGTCAAACCTGCAGCACAAAGTCTCCTCTTCACAATAGAAACTGAGATTTGCATTTTTCCACTGCTGTTAAGCTGTGCTTGAAGCTGTTGTGCACTGAGGAGCCTATCACGCAAGCTGGTGACCCTCAGAAACCTGTCTACTGATTGAGTTGTGACTTTGGGTCTGATTTTTCTGCAATTTCTCTAAATGAAAGGCTTACACTTCTAAGGGTAATAATGCTCTGTCTCATTTCATTTGTTAATTGCAATTTTCTTGCCATTATCACTGGAATTTACAACTTTCTACAGTGGAGAATTGTCCAAGTAACTACTTCAGAGAGTATAGTAACACAGTCTATTCAAACTCTGCTTAAAGACAGATAGTGGGGTTTTAAGTAATCAACAGAAGTTGGGAAACTTGTGCAAATTGTTTCATTCAACTTGCAAGGCTTAATTTACTTTAATTGCTGCAGAACATCTGTAGGTTGAAGAAGGCCCATTTAAAATATTCTGAAATTTCCCTTCCTTTCAGTTTTTGCTAACATAAACTATAAAATTTAAACCTCTGGCAGTTTACTGCTTACTTTCATTGCAATTCAAGTATTAAATCTGAAGAAAAACTGAGGTGTTCTAAAATCTTTGACCAGTAGTATATATATTTTTTTGATAATATTAAAATCCTCTATGGGAATCACCAGCTTATCGTGGTGAAGAAGTCTGAGTGTCCCTGTGACCCTGGAGACTATGTTGACTGCAGCAGAAGGTCCTAGTAGGGCCTCCCAAGGCAAACTGGTCCCAGGTGACAGTTCAGACAAGCAGCCATTCATAGCCCCTAATAATGCAGCTCTATAAAGATAAAAAGATGGGGTTACCAGGGCTTCCTCCTGGACCAGGCCTGGGAGAAGTGCTCACAGGGGAGTGCCTGGTATGCTGGGGTGCCCATCAGTCACAGCCCCAAAACATAACATGGGACTGCCCTCCTCTTGGCTCACCACCTGCAAGAGGAATAGGGGCCGGGTGCAATGTGACCTTGGTGGTGGTTGAAGGCAGAGGCCTTGGTAGCCTGGAATGCAGACACATAGACTCTTGGGACGTGGAATGTCACCTCTCTTGGGTGAGAAGCAGCTGGAGCTGGTGGGAGAGGCAGAGAGCTACCAACTAGATATAGTTGGGCTCATATTCACTCACTCACTTGGTTCTGGAACCAAATCCCTCAAAATAGGCTGGAGTCTCCTTTACTCTGGAGTTTCCTGAGGGGAAGATGTCAGGCAGCAAGGTGGTATAGACAGGCCAATAAGGCTATAGCGTTGGCAGGCAGGGAAGCAAGAACCCAAGTGTTGGAGGAGTTCAGATAGACCATGGAAAGTGACTATTGATCAGGCTCAAAGAGGTTCTGGCAAACCATTAGGTGACTCAGAATGAGAAGGTAAGGATTCACCCAGGTTGTTCTCAGCAAGTGTGGACAAGTGATAACCCAGACTGAGGATGTTATCTGGCGCTGGAAGGAATACTTTGAGGAGCTCCTGAACCCAACAGATATGCCCTCTGTGGAGGAGGTAGAGCCAGAAGCTGATAGGAAATCAATGCCCATTTCCCTGAGGGAGGTCACTGAGGTATTTAAGCAACTCCACAATGGCAAGGCCCCGGGGGTGGATGAGATTTACCCAGAAATGCTGAACACTCTGAACATAGTTGGACTGTCATGGCTGACACGCCTTTTCAATGTTGCGTGGTCATCAGGAGCTGTGCCTCTGGAGTGTAAGACTGGGGTGTTGGTCCCCATTTTTATAAATGGGGACTGGAATGTCTGCTCCAACTATTGGGGATCACACTCCTCAGCCATCCTGGAAAAGCTTATGCCAGGGTACTAGAAAAGAAACTCTGCTCAGTCACGGACTCAGATCTAGGAGGAGAAATGTGGATTCCATCCAATCCATGGAATGGTGGACCAGCTCTTTATCCTCATGAGAATTCTGGTGGGGGCATGGGAGTGTGCCCATTCGGTCTGCATGTGTTTTGTGTACTTAGAGAAGGTGTAAGACCCTGTTCCTTGAGGAATTCTGCAGGGGTGTGCTGGGAGAGTGTGGAGTTAAAGAGTCCCTAATAAGGGCTATTTGGTTCCTGAATAATCACACTGAGAGCTGTATCTGCATACTCAGAAACAAATCAGCACTGCTTCCAATGGGTGTCGGACTCCGCCAGTGCTGTGTTTCGTCTCCTGTCCTGTTTGTGATTTTCATGGATTTTCAGCGGCCAAATTGAGCTTTCTCTGAAGGATGGCTGGGCTTCACCTTTGAGATAGGGTGAGAGGCGCAGACATCCAAGAGAGGCTTGGAGTGGAGCCACTGATCCTCCACATCAAGAGGAGCTGAGGTGGTTTGGGCATCTGATATGGATACCTCCCTGTGAAGGTTTTATGGGCACAATGAGGTGGGAAGAGACCTTGCGGAAGGCCAGGGCTTGCCAGGAAAATTATATCTCCTAGATGGACTGAAAACATCTTGGGAAACCAAAGTATGAGCTAGTAAGTGTGGCTGGGGTAAAGGATGTATGGGCCTCACTGCTAAGACTGTTGCCCCTACAACACTGGCTTCGGATAAGCGGTGGAAAATGAATAAATGAATATTTTAAAATGCTTTTAAAGTGGTTGACCATTTTCAACAAAAAGCACCAGCCTGGTTGATAAAAAAAGAATTGCTGCTATTTTGGACACAGTGATTTACAACTGTGAATCAATTTTTTTAACCATTAGATTAACTAAAAAAAAATCATAGACACCCTTTCCACATAAAAGGCAAAATAAACCTTTATTGGTAAAACATTCTAGCAGAAGTGAAACTGACATGCTTACGGCCTTTTCAGTTCCTTTAAGTAGTGCATAAAATAAGAAACAAGAAGTGAAGCAAACTAGGAGTATGGTGAATGAGAAATATCTTCTGATTAAGAGACTGGTCAAAGGGGAGACACTGAGGCCTCCCAGTACCAGTACAGAACACTCCTAGTCCAAAAAACAGTAGCTAAAACAGACATCATTTGATCAAATCAGCTCTGGCTGGTTGGAAATACCTTATCTAAAAAGTCTCCTGAAAATTCAGATAAATAACCTTACAGTCTCTTGTCTAACCATGTTTTTGTTGCTTCATCACTGAATTTCAGATTATATCATATTATTATATTATTATAATATTAGGCGGCACAATGGCGCAGTGGTAGCGCTGTTGCCTTGCAGTTAGGAGACTTGGGTTCGCTTCCCGGGTGCTCCCTGCGTGGAGTTTGCATGTTCTCCCCATGTCTGCGTGGGTTTGCTCCAGGTACTCTGGTTTCCTCCCACAGTCCAAAGACATGCAGGTTAGGTGCACTGGCAATCCTTAATTGTGCTTGGTGTTTGTGTGTGTGTGTGTGTGTGTGTGTGTGTGTGTGTGTGTGCACGCCCTGCGGTGGGCTGGCGCCCCACCCGGGGCTTGTTTCCTGCCTTGCGCCCCGTGTTGGCTGGGATTGGCTCCAGCAGTACCCCGTGACCCTGTAGTTGGGATATAGCGGGTTGGATAATGGGGGGGTGGGTGCATGCTCCTAATGAGACGATGGATGGTTTCCTGGGGGAATCTCCTCCCAGATATGGACCAGAGCATCACTGAGTTCCTGGGCAGTCTAAGGTGCAACCTGGCGTCGTCGGGTGGACCGAAACATAATGTCCCAGAGGTTTTCTATTGGATTTAGGTCAGGTGAGCGTGGGGGCCAGTCAATGGTATCAATTCCTTAATCTTCCAGGAACTGCCTGCAAACTCTCGCCACATGAGGCCGGGCATTGTCGTGCACCAAGAGGAACCCGGGACTCACTGCACCAGCATAGGGTCTGACAATGGGTCCAAGGATTTCATCCCGATACCTAATTGCAGTGCTCATCCTGTTCCTCCTTGCCCAAAGGAACAGATACCGGTCCTGCCGATTTGTTAAGGACTGTCTACAGCCCTGTCCCACTCTCCTAGAGTAACTGCTTGTCTCCTGGAATCTCCTCCATGCCTTTAAATTGAGCTAGGAGACACAGCAAACCTTCTGGCAATGGCACGTATTGATATGCCATCCTGGAGAAGTTGGACTACCTGTGCAGCATCTGTAGGGTCCAGGTATCGCCTCATGCTACCAGTAGTGATACTGACCGTAGCCAACTGCAAAACTAGTGAAAAAACAGTCAGAAAAAGATGAGGAGGGAAAAAGTCAGTGGCCTCCACCTGATAAACCATTTCTGTTTTGGGGGTCATCTCATTGTTGCCCCTCTAGTGCACCTGTTGTTAATTTCATTAACACCAAAACAGCTGGAACTGATTAACAGCCCTCACTGCTACTTAATTGACCAGATCAATACCTCAGAAGTTTCATTGAATTGATGCTATACTCTGATTAAAAAGTGTTCCTTTAATTTTTTGAGCAGTATATTTAGGTCACTGAAATCCCCAATGACTATAATATCCCACTTTAGACTTGCATTTTTAATACTATTAAATATATATACATTCAAACTATTGTCTGCATTTGAGGTTCTACAACACACTGCTAATATAAAGCCTTGATGCCTAATGTTTTCTAAGTGAATCCCAAAATCCTCATAAAGATTTGGCTCACACAGTCTAAATGAAGAACACTTGTACGTAAAAACCATTGTGTCGAATGATTCTGAAAACAGTTGGATGTACAGTACTTTGCCTATATTTTGCAATGAGTTTTTATGAGGTTTTTGTGGACGTTTGAGCATAACTTCCATTTCCCAACTGTCATACTATGATAGCATGCATTAAAACGAATGCCTAAAAATCACAGTGAGTACTACAGCATTTTGCAAAATGAAGTATGTGGAATTAAAAATCACTTTTTTCATGCTTGTTCTACGGAGGGACACACTAATGCCCTTGAAAGATGAGTCAGCGCTGTCTTTTACCAGCACACAACTCCACTGCACTTACAAATGCACTGCAATTTGATATCCAGTTTTTGCAGCCTTTGACAAGTTACGCACCACAATACAGTGTTGTGAAAAAGTACTTGCCCCCTTACTGATATTCTCTATTCTTTTTGTTTTTCACAATGAAAGACTTCAGATCTTTAAACAAAATATATTAGATTAATAAAAGCAGAGATAGCATATAACAACATTTCTAAATTGCTACTTAATATATTTAATTAAAGGTATCCAACACCTCGTCGTGCCTGTGAAAAAGTAACTGCCCCTTCGTTACTCAGTCAAATGGCTGACCATTAGTTGATTAGTTAGTTGATAATTTTCCTCAGCTGACTAGACACAGCCAGATCTGATTGCAGCCAGGCAGCTGAGTACAAGACTCACCATATATTGACCCTCACCATGAGAGTAAAGTGGTCACCGTGAGGTTTCAAGAACAACATGATTTCTCAATCAAAGGAAATTCTAGAAGAGATGAGTAAAAAACTGTTGAAACTTACCAATCAAGAAATGGTTACAAAGCCATTCCTTAGGCTCAGGGAATCCGCTGTGACCCAGAGAGAGCCTTTATCTTCAAATAAATAACAATGGTGCTGAATTTTCACAGGAAAGTCCAGTCTTCCAAAATTAGCCAAAGGGCACTGTTGACAACTAATTCAATAATTTACTAAGGGTCCTAGATGAACTTCCTAAGAAATGCAGGCCTCTCTAGTCTCAGCTAAAGCCAGTGTTAATGATTCCACAATAGTACTGACTCTTTGGATAAGACAGGTCCCACTATGTGTGGAATAATGGTAAAGCATCATTTACAGTAAGAAAAACATAATACCTACAACAAGATATGCAGCAGTAGTGTAACAGTGTGGGAATACTTTGTTGCTTCAAGACCTCGAAGACTTGCCTTTATTGAAGAAACATTAAAGTACTTTACTAGAATAATCTTAAAGAGAATATCAGGTCATCTGTCAATGACCTTAAGTGTAACTGGGTTACACAGCTTGACAATGACCAAAAACACAATGGCAAGTCTACAACTGAATGGCTCAGAAGAAATAAAATGAAAGTTCTGGAGTGGCACAGTTAAAGCCCTGACTTGGACCTAATAGAGATGCTGTGTCAGGAACCTGAAACAATCAGTTCATGCTTGGAAAACTATGAAAATGCCTGAATGAAAGCAGTTCTGCAAAGAACAGTGGGGTAAAATTCATGTAAAAGATGAATTTCAAATTATAAGAAGCATTTAGTTACAATTATTGCTGCTAAAGGTGTTGCAAACAAGTATTGAAACTATGGGGCAATTACTATCTCACACACTAAAGGGGGTATTGGGAAACTTTGCTCCTTGAATAAAGAAAATAATGAATTGTCTAAAGGTTTTGGGACATTCATTGTGTAAAATATGCAAAGCAGGATATTAGGAAGTGGGCAAATACTTATTCAAAGTGCTGTAATAAGCGAATTTCAGCCACAAGGAAGAAAAAAGCAAATATGTCATGACCACACTAATAACAGGTTTCTGCTGATACCCGAGTCATGACACCACGTGGAGCCACCAGAATCTTTGCTTTAAAGATTTATAAATAACCAATAATGTAACTGTGAAGTGTACATCTTGACCCAAACTTTTTGAGACCTTACTCATTTTGCTGGCCACTTCAATTGACCAAAACCCATGTTTTAACTAAGTTAATGTATCACAACACAGTGGGGAGGGGTCAGTTTGTATCTGAAGAACTAATTTTGGATGGTACCATTTTAGTTAGCATTACTTTTTCGAATCAACTTATTGTTTCATTGATTTACTGATAGTTAAATAGTATCTAATGCTTCACATTAAGACAGTTAAATAAAAAGGATAGGTGTCTTTGACTGGGATGTTGGTCATGAGGCTAATTAGCAAATAACCCAAGTGAAGACAGGATGACTGTTAATTAAAGGAGTGTCTTGCTCTTTGATCACTGCTGCCCCACATGTTTCTGACAAACATTGGTAATTCTCTACTGGCTCCATGTGAAAGTAGAGGTGTGCGTGAATAGACCCTGCAATGGACTAGTGGACAGTCTAAATATGGTTCTTACTATACATCCAATGTGTATAAAGAATTGGGTTTAAAAATGTTGCAACCTAAGGCTCTATAATGGTCCTGCTGTTTGTGTTCATATTATTCATTTGATCAGTTTAATGTGACTTTGAACTTGCTTAGGTGATATGTACCTAGATATTCCTACACATTAACTGCAAATGAGGGATGTATTTATTAGTGTATTTTTTTCTAGAAAATCAGTCTCGGTTCTTTGTTTCTCACCATTAATATTAGCTTACAAATCCCAGATTCTTGCAAAATTAGTCACGTCCAAACTTCTGCCATTATAATTTACAATAATTTTTAACTTTGTAATATGTGAGGTAGATAATTTTACATTGTCATTCTGATTGATCCCTAGTCATCATGATTCTCATCTTCCACTAGTGTTTTTTTTTTTTTATTCCTATTAGGCAGTGTAGCTTAGTGGTTTAGGCTTTTGACTTTTAAACTCAAAGGCTAACACTCTAATCACCACCTCTAAATCACTGTGTGACCCCGAGCAATTTGCTTAATCTGCCAGTGCCACAATCATAAAAAAAAATAAAAGCCAAAGTAATTGGGTTGGGATTGAAGTTATGTTAAGGATGAGTTTTGTATTTTGATATGAAACATAAATCTGTCACATGTTGTACTGATTTTATCATTTGACTGATTTTTGGCTTATTCACAGTAATGTAATTAACAAAAGTCAATAAAATGAAAAAAAGAACGAAGGAGGTGGGTTTTAATTTTTAGCTTTGCTTTATGACTTTTGATTCAACTCTCCACCTCCATTTTCAAACTCGCTTCCTCCCATTCAGGTGCAAAGGTACGCATCTGCCATAGAGAGCTGCTCAGTTTATTCACCAACTGCTTAGATCAGGAAATCTAGAACTCACACAACTATAAATTGTAGAAATAGGCCAAACTGCATGAAGAAAAGCATGAATATGAAAATGCCATGCAATTTTGAGGTGTTAATGCTACCCATTATGCCATGATGACACACTGGCCTATATCCACTATAATATTCCAGTGGAACACTAGTTTTAATAATGTAAAATCCAAAAGATTTAAAATGCAAGTCTGACTCAACTGTAACTAGGCTTATTTAGAATTCAAATCAATTACTAGAAGGACTGCTTTACAAAACCTAGAGAAGAGAGTGTCATGACATTACTTAATTTCTTGTTGTATTACTGGGTGGCAAACACAACTACATTGTGACATTGTAAGGTGACAAATGTCAGTGAAAATTGACCTGGCTAGCTATGGAAATGAAATTGTGCTAAACATCCTTTCTACTTGCTTTGCTAAATTTTCTTGTTAACTCTAATTATCATTAATTTACCAGCAATCTCATAGTTCACTTAAGATAAAATATCACAATAGAACATAATTTAAGGTGGGGCAGTTACCCAGTGCACCAATATACTGTATGGAAACCATAAATATCAAACTTCTTAAACTTATTCAACATGTGGAAATCACTATGTATTCAATCCTTCAGAGATCTCTGTGTAGACCTTTATGCTTCTTTTGAACTATTATCTCATAAACATAATATCTTAGCAAAATAGTATTTTTTCTATATGCTCATAGAAGTTAGAAATTTTGCAAAAAGTATTATTCCCAGCTTTCTTCACTTCCTTTCAAATTACTGTATATTCCACAAACAATACTGTTTTTTAAAATTAAAAGGTTTACAAATTTTAAGGAATGTACATCTATATCTGAGAAGGAAAATGGGAAAAGGATTTTTCTATTAGGAGTTTAGATAAAAAATGGAACTCTGCTATTTAAGTGCCTTGAGCATGGGAAAGGCGCTATATAAATAAAAATGTGTTATTATTAAGGAAATGCACTCAGTTTATACAAATCATAATTAAGAACATCAGGCATACGTACCTAAAATGCATCAAGAACAAGATCCAAATTGTAAACACTGTTAGCTGGTGTCTGTCCCACTAGAACATATGTTTTAGGAAATCTCTATGTTTTTTGCACATCTTCCATAACGCCTTGGATCTAATTAAACTCCCAAACCCTTAATAGCAATATCTGGAGTTGTACTAAATGAGATACTCTACTGTGGTATCACACTGTTTGCACTAAGACTAACCTTGCTTAATTGGGACAATCCTACTCTTCCTCTAAAAAACTCAATGGTAATATCTTACATTATCTTAACACTGGAAAAAATTTAATTCTCTATCTCTCTCTCTCTCTCTCTCTCTCCAAAGAATAGCTCAAAATGTTTGGAATTCATTAATAGTATCTTAAAGAAGCTTGCTGGATATTTTTTCTTGAGCTTTGATGTTGTTTTAATATATGTGAAGAATCACATTAGGCCTTTTTGCCATACAGTATACTGCACTGTAGTCGTCTGCTGTAGGCAAGGGAAGGAGGTTCTTAGTTTGATGGATTTTTTCTGGCTTATTTCTTTATTGGAACACAATAATAGTCCCACTTTATTGCTAATATGTGTAACTTTGACTAAATTGTGTGTTACTGTATGTGTATATTTCTCTTAAATAAAATAAACGCTACTTGTCATAGACTTGATGTCAAGAACATTTAGAGATGGGCTTCTTATCCATTTATCTATAGTGAATTCAAATCTGAATCATCTACTTTAAATTGTTTTTTAATATATCAGATAATCAGATATGCCAAAACAATAAAAGGTAGAGCAAGCAAGAAAAACATGGCACTTATCTGGCAATTAATTTTAGGGGCATGATATCCAGCTGCCATATAAATTGCTTGACTTAATTCCAAATGTTTGCTATATTGGCAGAAACTCTCCAGCATTATTATTCCAGTTTAGGGTCTCATAAAGGGGTGGAGCCTTTGCTGGCAGCAATAAGTACATGGCAGAGACCCACTCTAAACAGCATGGCAGTTGACAGAAATAATGCTCAACTTAAACTGCAGTTACAATCTTTATATTGCCAAAGGTCATTGATAAACATTGAATGGTTAGAAGTAACCCTTTTATAACCGTACATAATAATAAAAGGATGATGGTGATGCAACTGGATTTTATCATCAATGTTTATTTTAAATCTGACAGGTGAACCCTTTTTTATTTTTATGCATTGTGTTTCAAAATTTAACAAAATGCCCAGTTTTTAATTGACTAGTCATTTAATAAATGCACACCAAACATAGAAGCACCCCCCAACTCTTCGATTTAATATATATTAAATAAATATTGTGGTCCCCGGCCGGGCTGGAGGACGTGAGGAGGGCTTGTGCCTCCTCCAGACCGCGAGGGGGCGTCCGTCCTGGTTCTGTTGGGGGCCGCGGGTAAAGGGCTTGGAAGCCCAGCCCTGTAGGGACCCGTGGCCACCGCCAGGCGGCACCCCGATGCCGGTTTATACTGTGTGGTCCCCGGCCGGGACACCTAGGAGGACCAGAGGAGGGCGTGTGCCTCCTCCAGACCAAGCGGGGGCGTCCGTCCTGGTTATGCAGGAGGCCTCGGGTAGGGGGCTTAGAAGCCCAGCCCTGTAGGGACCTGTGGCCACCGGCAGGCGGCGCCCCAGTGTCCATTTATCCCGGGAGCCCGGCACTTCCGCCACACCAGGAAGTGCCGGGGGGAAGACGACAGGGGCTACACGGACGGCTTCCGGGTGCGCAGCCGGCACTTCTGCCACACAGGGGTGTGGCTAACATTAATTGCCGGGGAGCAGCTGGAGCCCATCCGGGTTCCCATAAGAGGGGCCGCCTCCCTCCAGTCATGGGTGGATGTCGGGAGGTAGCAAGACAGAGCTGGAGAGAGGACTGGGGGCGGCCAGAGAGAGAAGGCACAGAGACTGTGGGCCCTGGACTTTGGGGGAATCAGTGCAAGAGGCACTGGGAGTGCACGTGAGAAATAACTGTAAATAATTGTAAATAAACGTGTGTTGGGTGAAATATGATGTCCGTCAGTCTGTGTCCGGGCCAGCGTTCACAATATATAATTTTGGATTGCACACAAAACACCAAGGGGAACAACCCCCAACTCCTCCAAGCTCTTCGGATTAGTATTCACCTACTACACTCACTGGAAAAGTGAGTTGTATCTTGTTCTGGAACCATGTAAATCTGGTCAGCCTACGAACAGCTCATTGTTTTCCAGTGATTTAGACAGTCATCCGGAACAGACTCCAGTAAAGACCAAGTCATTGCCACCTACCTCTCCACTTTATTTGTGGATTCTTATCTCCCTCTTACCTCTGGAGGAATGCTGTCATCTGAATCAGAACTGTCATCCAAGCTGTGGCCCTCAATGTTCATCTGCAGGAGCTGATCAATGGTGGCATCCACTGCACCATTGTTGGCCCGTAGCACACACTCAATTACATCATAGTCCATATTAGGGAACATAGTCTTGAAGTCCTCCATGGCCTGGTTGAATTCAAGCCTGCGGACCTGCCGCGCTGGCCGACTGTTATTGAGCTCCTGGGTTGTACCAGCCCCAGAGGCTGTTCCATTGTTGGTAGCGGAACCATTCCGTGAGCTTCCATTGCTGCTCCGACGGAACAGACTGGTCATCTTTCCAACAGTCTTCTGAAAAATGTTCACTTTTTGAATTTTTAACCTGATATGTGAAAACAAGATCTAATTATGAGTTTGTCTGCAGTAATCCAACGTTGCATGACAACATCATCTCCTAAACTGCAGCTGCTTTTTTTTTTTCCTGCCACTTTCTAAATTAACTCTGAAGTTCCAGCTAAAAAGGCAGTTCCTCTTCTTTCCTTGGACTTAAGTCTCCCCAGCCTTAGGGCGTGGTGATGTACAATAAAAACATGGCCCACCCTGTCTGCTGCAATCTGTTTTTTCTTCTTTTGTCAGCTATTGAAAATCATGTCACTTCTGCAGCTTCTGGTGCGTCCATGCAGATAAATCTCTTCTCATCGGTCTCAGTGGGTCAAAGTCATGAAGTCCACACCAAGATGCTCATCTCCATCTAATGGAACTTTTGCTACCTGGTGAGTCAACAAAAGACAGAATTAGAGATAATAATAATAATAATAATACATTTTATTTATATAGTGCCTTTCCCATGCTCAAGGCACTTACAGAATATAAGAAAGAACGGCAGGGTATACAGTATATAGCATTGTACAAACCAAATAAATAAATATAGAAGATTACGAATTCAGAGAAAAAAAGCCTAACAGACAACATAATTGATGGTTTGGCACACACACATACAGGTTACATGAGCATCTTGACAGAGAGGTAAACTGAGAGAAGGGTAATAAAGTCAAGTACAGCTAAAAGCCTTCCTGAACAGATGAGTTTTGAGTTGTTTTTTAAAAGAATTCATGGAGTCAGCTGACCTGATTAATTTCGGCAGGGAATTCCAGAGTCTAGGTGCTATTCAGCTGAAGGCTCTGTCACCCATGGAGAATCATTTCCAGAATCAGAGGACCTTAGTGGGCGGGCAGGCAGGCACATACTGATGGAGAAGGTCACTGATGTAGTTTGGCGTGAGGTTATTTAAGGCTTTGTAGGTTATTAGTAGGATTTTATATTCGATTCTGTAAGACACAGGGAGCCAGTGAAGACGGAGCAGGATGGGTGTTATGTGCTCGCTGATGCTAGTTTAAGTAAGGACTCTTGCAGTTGAGTTTTAAATAAGTTGGAGCTGTGATATAGGATTAGAAGGGGCACCTGCCAGTAGGGAATTACAATAATCGATGCGGGATGTGATAAAAGTAAAGACGAAAAAGATTACTTTTATTGCTCAGTATCAGTCAAATGATAAAAAATGTAAACAACTTTAGTCTTTCAGTTTGACCCCTACTTTTATTTCTCTCTCATTCCTAAAGTAAAATAACAGTGCAAGGACAGTATGGGTGCACTCGTATTCAGTAACAACAATTTGGCCATTCAAAAACTAGTATTTTATATATTTTTCAAATAGGGTTTCTTAAACACACTGGAAAGTATGCCCTATTTTATGTGTGTGTGTGTGTGTGTGTGTGTGTACGTGTACGTGTACGCGCGCGAATGTGAGGATGAGGACATGTATGGCCTACTGCTGAGGGCCTAACTGTCACTTGATAAAACCAGCTCAGCCATAACCCTGCTAGGGTCAAGCAGGTTATAAAATGGATAAATGGACAAGGAGTGTCAAATAGATGGCACTTGCTACAATCTGAGTAGTAGTTACAGGACCCCTTGCCCACAGTTCAGCATGCTGCAGCAAGATACAACAAGCAGCAAGATGTGGACAAGCACTCCCCCGCACTCTGTGTTTGTCTGCATTGAGCCGTGGGTTTCCACCACAGATTAAAAAATGTCTTGTGTGCAGCTTGGCAGTGACCCCCATAAATGACGTTCATACCAGTCTACAGATTAGTCAACAGGAAAAAAATTGACTTTATGCTCTTTGCACCAAAATATTGAAGAAGAATCATGTCCTTAGATCCCTAAAAACACATGTAAATTTAACCGTGTTGGGGTCTGTGGCCTTTGCATATTTTGTAAGCATGCCATCACTGCTGATAGAAGAACAATGCAGAGTACCTCAGTTCACCCTTACATCAGGGACTGTCCTTTATTTCTGCCCTTTTCCATCACAAGGAAGAAGAGTAATAGCTTCCAGATACACATGGCTGTCAGGTGTCATGCACATAGCATTTGATATCAAGTCTCCCAATTTAAGACTAAAAATAGTTCAAAATTTGCAGACTGACTCAAACAGAAAAATTAATAGCAGACAGAAAAAAGTCTGCAGGTGATAAAAAAATCCAAATTAGAAACAGAACAGTTAACAAAAGGATGTGTTGGCCTGAGCATTGCTCGCTTTCAGTGGGATATCCTGAAACTCTGCATTCACTGGGGAACTGAAAGAAACTCTGTAAGGGTAGTCTGTTTAGGGGACAAAGCTGACTAGATTAGTCAAGGAGTTTTAAATTGATGGAATATGAACTGGATAGTACACAGTCGGTCCCAGCAGACAGAATCTATGCCATTAGCATTATGTGGCAGAAAACAACATTGGAAGTAAAGTTAGGGCATTATTCATCATAAGGCATAGTTGCATGCATACCCACATTCTACCTGGCAAATGTAGAGCTGCCAATTTCCCTAACATGTATTATCAACAAAATATGACAGAAAAATGAAAGTTCCCAAAAAGAAAAAAGTCACACAGTCAAAGAGAGAGTATGTAAACTCTTGTGACAAAATCTGAGCCAAGGACTCTATTGCTGTAGTGCAGCAGTACTAACTACTATACCACTCTGTCCCCCACCTCAGTACTTCCTCACATTTTCTCTCTCTCCCTTTTATTAGAAATAGAAGTGAATGGTATTACTCTTTGCACCTGGCCAATAAAGTGAATCCTGTTTCTCATTCTTATTCTGTGCCTGACACAGAAGCAGGGAAACATTATGGTCCTTACCTGAATTCACTAACTCAGCATATGACATGATGTTGCACTTTGCTGGGAATGCCACTCAAGGCTCCTTGTTTATTTATTAATCTAAAAAGGCTGCAAAGCAGTGGATCTAACTTGCTTAATGCTCGTGGGTGCCTAGCATCATAAACTGATTTCTAACATCTTAAATTATTTAAATATTTCAATTATTGGGGGTGGCACTTCCGCTTTTGAGCAGCCTAAAAGCTTGTACTCAAGTGCTCTGCTTACCCACCTTCACTCAGATGTACAGATGTGTACTTTGAAATTTTATTTCACAGTCTACCGAAAAACTTAAAATTCAGAAACACAAAATGCCTTTTATCTCAAAGCATTTTCCATTCACAAGCAGCAGGGAGGCTTATTGATGGCTGTTCTATGCAAATGTTCTGCCAAGATATGTTTTATATTTGTGTTAACTCACCATTGCTAGAGGCTCAGTAACATTTTAACTGAGAAGGTACAAATAATGAATACTTCATCCACTCTCTTCATGGTCATCATTAAATGGGCATTCCCTGACCTGACATGACACAGTTGGTATGGTTGTCTGTACCTTAACTTGCACTCATTAGTGTGTGACAGCATTGCGTCTAAAAGAGGGGCTGTTGGCAGATAGGGCTAGCACTAAATTCTGAATGGAAAAGCAAAGAGATATTACCTGAAAGGAGGAAGAGTTACAAAAAAAGGAGGACAAGAGGGATACATTTAAGCAGGACTATACAATGAAATCATGCCAATTAATATTTGTGTGCTGCTCTTGAGTGCAGGCTCAGATTGTGATAGCAAGTATACAGTTAAAATGTGCATTATAAATTTTTAAAAAAACATCATGTATACACACACATATATACACGAGAATAAACATACAGTAAAAAGAGAAATTTCTAAATGAGTAACAGAAACAGATCCTGACAATATAAATCCAATAACACTATAGCTGAAATTTGGCCAAATAAAAACAGAAGAGAGGAAAATGACAGTCAGCAGCATGCCTGGAGAAATCAAACCTCTTTGGGTGGGTGTCTGTAGTAGGTTATAATAGAAAGTCAGAGATGGTCATGTTCATATGATGCCTGAAAATTAGGTGTGTAAATAAGCATTATATAAAAGCATGACAGAAAGACATAAATAATATGATGTTTGTATATACATTGTTACGCATGTGTGCCTAGGGATCACCTTTAAGGCTTAAGCAAGGAAAGCGATTCCACCCCAGACCAGGAGGCGGCACAGTCGCTCACTGTTCTCTCTTCTATTCGCTGTACCAAGAACAACCTCAGTATCTGACACAGCCCTTGGAGTGTGGAGAAGGCCCCATCCCTTCCAGACGGGACCTAATAAAAAGGGGCAGGCCCAGCATTACATATTTCATTTTGACCCTGAACTCGATCATGGAAGGAGCTCCCAAGCTGTCTTAAACTGAAATGCTTCTTGTGTGTATTGAAAGCTGTCATATCTGTTTTGTTTCTTTAGCGGCTGGACTGATCAACTTTTCTTTCGCTAGCAAGCCATAATACCTGTGTATTTCTTTCATTAAATGGAGTCCCCCCAGCTGACTCTCCAGATTTATTGTGGGCTTCCTGAGTCTAACTGGGTGCGTACTGTATGTATTAATTGGTTACTATGAATATTCAAAGTTCTAGCAATCTTATTACATATGTTTCACTATGATGTATTATATTAATCATAGAACATTAATGACATGTGTAATATAATTACATAATATACTAATTGAAGATGGTTCCCTCAGCATGCTCTGGTTTTCTCCCACAGTCCAAAGACATGCAGGTTAGGTAGCTTGGCGATACTAGTGTGTGTGTGTGCGTTTGTGTGCTGAATCAATTGGAGTGATTTAAAAAAAATCTTCCTTAGTTTGTATTCGGTATTTGAGTATTTTGATACTCAATAATTTATATTTACATGTTTTCTTTCATTCTTCGACGCCACCTAAGCATTCTCAAAATAAATACATTTAGTTTTTGCAGATGAGGTTGTTGTTGTGGCTCAGCCATTAATTTTTGAAATTTAGATATGACATGCCTGATAATTTGAAGCAACAATTTTGTAGAGGAAACTATACATTTGGAAGGACCATGGAAGACCCTGGACACCAAGTCATAACAAAGAGTCAAACTTCTGCAGGCCTAGGCCAACTAGTCCTGAGAATTCTACAGTGTTAAATAATTAGGTGCTGGGCAGCCTAGTAAAAATACTGAGTTCTTTCATCCATGAATTCCAAGACTTCTAGTATCCCTGGGGTTTTTCCCATGGGCAGAAACAACATCCTGGCAGTACAACAGTGGCACCAAGACAAATAGAACAGAAATGGAAGAGGATAAAAAGAGCAGTAAAGTATAAACGTCAAAAGTGAGAGAACAGGGAGAAATAAGAAGACATAAAATGAGAGACAGCAACAGGACAGGGGTTCAAGATGAGGGTTCAGTTAAGCCAATGTCTCATTACGCGACTTCTAGTCATTGGGTACGTCAGACTTGCTGATTGTAGTTGTTGATCATATCTCAGGACCATGTCAATTAGCAATAGAATGCTGATCTTACAGCACAGCACATTATTTTTCTGACAATGAGTGAATTTGGTTTGTTTTACCTGATGCAGCTGCTGTTGAGAGCTAAAGTGAATTCAACTGCAAGTGCAGCCATTTTTTTTTTATTTTGTCATATTATATTAAACATGACACAATCAGACAGACAAGCCCCTCTTCTAATTGTGAGGTCTAAAATTGACATGCTCCTTATTCCTCGTCTCTGCATTATAAGCACCGTACCTCCTTATAAGCATTCACTGGTTGTCCGCTCTCATGCACATAGAGCCAAACTCAATGAGTAAAGCCAAAATTAAACCTGTTTGATTTTGCTGGAGCAAGTCATAGACTAGTTGGAGCGAGTCATTGGGCATGTCACATTACACAACACATTCACGGGAGCGTGACACCAATTGGCTCCATCTCGCCACAATTATCTACATGAAGGCTTCAACTGAAAATTCATAGAAAAGTCATCGAATATGACATGAACTTAGGATGAGTTCCACTTAGGGAGAAGTAGATATAATAGAAATAGGGAGTGGACTGTATGGTGGAGAAAGTGGAAGACAGAAGTACACTAAAGGGAAACTTGGGAAAGCTGAGGAGTGAAATAATGGAGAGAATGTCATAGGAATGGACTCTAGAGCGGTTAAGCACAAACAAGTGTCATTATAAGTCTAATGACAGAAGTAAAATGCGAGGAGCTATCATTGCCCAAAAAAGGCACTGGAAATATTAAAGAAAAAGTGTACTTAATTGAAAGTGGAAACAGCAGGTCAAATTTGAGTGATTATAAAAAGTACTATAGTCTTAAAAAGGGGAGTGTTAACCACACCCCTTTTCTGTGTGAACTTAAGTATGATAGAGTTGCATGAATTTGGTGGGGGTGCAAAGAAAGGGAAGTGGTTATATAAAAAATAAATGCCTTTAATTGAAAATGGGTATAATTCCATGAAACATATGCGTCTATAAAAAGCAATGTAGTTATCAAGCTCAGGGAATGGCTATTCAAGGAAGGATATAACAGCATAAAAGAGGAGTGGCTACACAAAAAGAAGATAAGTTATAAGAAGTTCACTTGTTTAGAAAGAAGAAAAAGTCTGTTAATAAAAAGGGAATGGTTAATTAGAAAAAGGCACTACGGCACCAATGGGTGTGGCCATAGGCAAACAGGAGTGACTATGTTGTGTATTCATCCACAAAGGGAAGCATTTGTATGAAAAATTGGTCTGGCTTATCAAAAAGGAGACTGGCCATGAACCCTGGGTTTCAGAGTCAGCAAGCACTTGCTTATCCACTTGAGCTAAATGGAACTTCCCTTGCTCAAATGACCAAGCAGACCTCTGATTTCAAACTACAATTGTGAGAAGGTCATAGTATGTGATGGCAGGCTCCCTTGCTGTCAGCTTTGCTGCCCCTTATTGCAAGGGTATATTCACACAAAATCTTTTAAGAAGTCACAAAAAGTGGTGCTTAAATCAAAAAGAGGTGGTGTTACATAAGAAAAGGGTAAAGCTGCATAAAAGGGGTTTTAACACCAAGGTGAGTGATCAGATAGACAAGGTGTCTATTAAATTTAAAAATGGCATAAGTGTATCAAAGAAGCGTAGAGTCAACTAGTTATACCTGACAAATCTGATGTAGTCAGGCTGTACTGAGTGGAAAGTGGAAATCTGTCTTTGTAATACAAGTGACAATACTCTGAAGCATATACCAACCAATACCACTAGCCACCGTTATAAATGTGCATTGTAGTCAAAGCAGGTATTTCTGTGAAAGTAAAGGAGTTTGCTCTCCCATACACTCCTCTGCCAACCAACCCAGCCTCTGCTTTTCTCCCACATACATGTCCTACAACTAAGAAATATTGAAAATACCCAGTGGTGATTTTGTCAGTATTATCATTATGGCTCATTACAAACACTGAAGGTGTGATATCCAAATATCTGCCCAAACTGAGTTATGCTTTTGTTTTTTTGGTTACTTTACCTGAATTCTACAGGTAAGAGCTGACGGAATGGAATACTTAGGTTCTACCTGTGTGAAACAAACCTAGAACAAGATAATTTGGAGCCTTTATGGTATTAATGATGTTTGGTTCTGATAACGTGCTTGTACAAGACAATACAGACAAAATCCTTAAACACTTGGAGGTAGAAATTTTGAACACTAGTATTAAACATTCCAGATATCCTTCCACCTACTCGGCTTGCTGCTGTTTAAGATTTTTTTTTTTATAAATTTCCTATATTTTCCCAGCTATTATGCTATTTCCTGTATGAAGGTCCTTTCTGAATCATTTTAAATTCACAGTGATTTATATAAATACAAGCAACCATCAAAGGCAACATAGTCATTGACCAGCATACACCTACTGCAAATAATTAATCTATCCATTTACTGAACCCACTTAAACCATTTTAAGTGTCACAGGGAGTAGAACTCTATTCATACACAATCCCTGAATACGGTGCCAGTCTATTACAAAGTATCATTGGCTTTTCAAATGTAGACAGACAGATATTTACAGAGCAAAATCTCCTTAGGAAAGTTCCACCCAGATTTTGACCATTCCATAAACGGTAATCAGACAGTGACATAAACAAAGACACACCACAGAGCGTAGGGTGAGATGAAGCTAAATAAAGAGATGAAGTCACCATATGTTGTAATGACTCTGCTGCGGTTCAGTTCATCATATGTCTTCACTTCACCATTTATCTCACAAGACTAGCAGAAACTACCTGTTCATGAAACGGGAGGCCAGTGCACACAAGCCTTCGGCAGGAACGGACAGTCTGTTTGACTCCAAACTACATTTTATCCAATAAAGTGGTTGCTCTAGGAAAATTAAATTAGTCAAGCTGCATGCTTAGATCTCCAAAAACAATCTTTAATTCTCCATGCCATTGCACACTACAGACAATCTAAAATGCAGGAGGCAATTACTTCTACACCGCAGCCTTACCAATCAACTGGCCACCAGTGAATCAATATACTGTATGTCAGCTTTTCTAAAAACAATCAGCTTTATCATGAAATTCCCAAGATGAAAAATATCAAGACAACTCCCTAAAATGGGAAGCCCAGGTTGGGTATTTTTCAATTCCTGCATGTGCTTGCCGTGAGCCCAAACACATAGACAATCTCAAGCAGGAGCCCAAGCCCCCCCCACCCCCATGTGACAGTATTCTGCATAGAAACATAAACAGTCAATGTTCTTCAAAGTAGTGCAGAATGGGTTTAACTTGTTTAACTATATGTCCACAGCAGCTGCCCAAAAACTGGAAACAGTGGATTATTTGCTCAAAACGTATGAAATCAACTCAGATGTTACAGCTTCCATGGAAAAGTCCTTTGAAAGAACATTCATTCTCTTTCCAAACCTGCTGATTACAATACAAGATCACACTTGTAGGCACAGCCTGTTGGGTGCAAGGTAAAACTTTGGGTAGCAGTGCCATTTAGAATTGTCAACCACCCAACCTTGAACATCTTTGGGAAGCAGGAGGAAACAAAAAAATAGACACCAGGAGGGAAAGTATTCCATATACACAGTAGCCAGGCTGGAATTTCAGCCAAGGACTCTATGAGGGTGTAGTGCTATGTCCTTTATCACCCTGCCACTTTTTCTTGAAAATCCATCCACTTTCAGACCTGCTTTATATAATACAGGGTCTTAGTGACCAGCACCCATCCAGGCTGCACCGAGTGCAAGGCAGGACACTACTGCAAACTTCCACAGTCATTTAGACCAGAACAGATTGATTAGCTAGCCTTACTCGCATTTGTTTGGAATATGAGTCTCCCTCTCCCTTTTTCTCTCTTAACAGTCACTTGAAATAAGAACAACGCCTGTCAAGATTGCAATGTTGCAAGTGTGAGCTTAGATAGCTGAGGATTCCTATTCTCTCCCGATTATGTTTTTGAGGGTTAAAAGGTGAACAATGACTGATGGCTGTTTGCAGGGTGTTGTGATAGTGTTACCAATAGACTGTGCAGTGTTAATGGTACATAATGGGACAGAAGGCACTTCCATTATATTGCACCCTTTCAAAAAGTAATTAAGTAATGAGTTTCCTGGTCACACTTGGACCACAGAGAATGGGGTTATATCAAGGAACCGGAGGCACTTTAAAAGTGGGACTCTTGACACTGGCTGTTACAGAGCAAGGCTTTAAATAAATAAATTATCACATTCTACGATATATATATTAATGGGAGCCTCAGGATACACAGGTCTACATGATAGCAGACCACAAGAAAATAAGTAGCCATTCTAAATATCACAGAATCATATAGAGGGCTTTTTTTTTCTATCTGCGGATGAAATCCATGGCTGTGTACTGATTATTTTATGATTTCACAGAAAGGGCTCTCCTTGGTGACCTTGCCCTCTTCTGCGATTATCCTTTATAGACATACACTGTAATCCTCCAGCCTAACACCTCATCTTAATATTCGCAGAGAAATACATGGCACCAGCAGGGAGGGCCTCTGACAGACAAGCAGCACACATGCCACTTGTCCACAATGCTAGCAGATGAAGATCTCTGAAAACTCTGGTAAGTTATATTGTCCTGCAAATGCTTCATCAAAGACCTGGTGCCTGAATGGGCAAATAGTCTTAGATTGTTGTTTTCTTTGTGGAAAGGCAATAAATAAAACAAAGAGGCCGGCCCTGTGTTTGTCTAGCACTTCTTTCACTCTTCCAGCAGCTCCAAGCATCATTAGTTAAATATTAATCTTTCAACTGCACTACACAGTGCACGTGATGCAGTGCAGACAGGACCCAAGAGGCACAAATACATTATCTTTTACATCAAAGCTTTATGAGAAAGAAAAAAAAAAAAAAACACAAACAGAAAAGAAAAATCAATAGCACACAGCTGTCTGTGCTGATTTACCAGGGGTTATCAATGCCTTCCACTTGGCAGATTCTCAATAATTACTTCACAGGGTGCAGGAAAACCCTAACAATGCAGATATAGGTCAAGGAGGGACAAGGAAAAATAAAGGAGCAGCTTTCTGCAGGAATTCAGCTTTAAGTGCTGCAGCCGGACAGTGTGACAGGGGAAAAAAAAAAAAAAACAATCCGAGTGGCCCGCATGCCCAGAATAGCAATTAGTCTAGGATTCCTAGATCACACAAAGCTTGTGTACAGATGCTAAGTTGTTTACAGCACTGGGGGAGTACGTGATTTGGTCTGTTATGATTCCCTAAATAACACATCCAAGTCCACCCATACCCTGGTGTGAAAACTCCCAGAATGCAATGCTACCAGTTTTCAATAGGATGGAACAAGAGAAAAGAGACAAAAGCGAGGGATACTTAAAAGTTAGAGGGTAGAGCAGAGAAGGATACAGGAGAGGAGAGGAGAATGAAGGAAATGGAAATAAAAGAATGAAGAGGGAAGATTATCAAAGTGTTCCCAGTTCATATCAAAATGCTTCATAAATATACAGAAAATGGTTCCTTTAAAAGAGATTCAAGAACAAGGACAAGATGTGTTTAACGTGACATGTATTCTGCCTGCCTACATTTTACTAGTATTAATCTTCTATCATAATAATAGCCTCTAAAGCAGACTCTTCACTAAACAGGTCTGTGACTGATCAAATAGCCTTAGTGTGTGCTAAGGTCTAAAGCCCATCAAGTTTAAGATGTACTTTAAAAGGATGTTTACAATAATTAAACAAATAGTTTAACAGTCCATCATATCCTTGGCAGAAAATTAGGTGATCGTTACTTTGGAATGGCAAGAAAGATCAGTCTAGCGGCATCCCAAAAAGTAATACTAATCCCACCCTTGGTTTCATGGAACTAGCCACACTACCCATGGGTAGCTGCAATCATGACTGTGGCAGTTGTTGGTGTAGGCATTTATATGTGATGCCAACTCACTCAAGTGTTGTAATTCAGCCTCTGCAACACTGCTGTTCACACACACATTCAGGGGAATTCCCATGAATGAACATTTTTGCCTATTGACCTTCAAAGTGCCATTCACTCCCAAGATGCTTTCTAACTTGCAATAAGTTAAAAATGGCTGGGTGCTATTCTTTCCTTTAATTACTCACTGGTGGAACATGCAGGCCTCTGGTCCTCAAATAAAAGGGAATGGAAGACAATCAGACTGACATGAGAGCTTAAAATTAACAGCCATCAGGGGTTGTCTTCTTTGAAGTAAACGAATAAATAGGTTGGTAGAGGTGTTTGCTAGTTATTTGTAGTGAACACAGCAGCAATAGCATTTGATGCTGGAACACTATAACACCAGTCTTGTAAAAATGTTTACTTCTTAAACCTGTCTGTGGTTTTAGCTTTCTCCTTCTTGAAATTGTCTCATATTAAGGAGTCACAGCTGCCAAATGGTGTGTATGACTTTGTTTTGGTTGTGAAGTTAAAGTTTGTGAAGGAAGCGGTCGGTGTTTGTCATGCTTAAATTCTGTGTCCTGTAGTATGACGTTATGCAGGTTTTCTGTGTAAATATTTAATTCACTACTTTCCCTGCCTGTTACGTTCATAGGGTTTTCTCTAATTGTGTCATTCTTCCACTAGCTTTAAAGCAGACAAACAGTAAATCTAAAATTTAGCAAAAAAATAATATGTGCACTACCATGTCTAATGTTCAATTTTTTTATTCTTTTTAGGAAGTTTGAGAGTCCATGTCTTGTTAGCATGTTTCCCTGTATTTTGTTCAATTTATTTTTACAAACCACATTTCTGAATCGTCGTTCTCACCAACTCTTTACTGAACAAGGTCAATATCTCAAGATTAAAAGCTGTGCTCTGCACTATTACTTGTGAAAACATCTAGTCAATCCTCTTCCAACTTTTTCTACAATACAGAATATCGCGATCAAGAAGAATCTTTAGTCAAGAGCAAACAGAGCAATGTAGATGGCTGTGAGTTGGTGGGGCAGTGTGGATAGAGCTCCTAACATAGACAGCTTAAATTAAAGTCCTGTGCTGTTCACATGTGCACTCACCTACCTGAGTGAGCTTGACTGAGGTATTATTACTAGTCCAAGTTCCTTCTGAGGCACCCCAATTCCGACAAGAGTTTTGAAACGAGTTTTTATCTATATACTAACTTCAGCATCCATATCAAGGTCTCAAGAAACCTAATTGATTAACTATTAGAATTAAATCATAAATAAATTCAGATTTTTGAAAGTGTGCGTTTTGTTTTGTGTGTGCATATATATCGATCCATCCATTTTATATTTGCACATTCTAAGGAGCTTCCTCATCAGGCACTCACGAACACACATTAATTTATATGAGGTCAAGCTGGAGTTACCAAATACTTTAACATTTACATCTTTGGGATGCAATAGGACACTGAAACATTCTGGGTCATTCTCTGAACCCAGCCTTCACACTGTTTCATGCCTTAACTTTGACACAGCTGGCACACTCTTTGCAGCAATATGGTTAACACCCTCTAGAATGTGTTATTATTATACAGCATCATCAAAGACTGAATGACTACATGAATGATTATAGCTGGCATTAGCTCCAGTAACCCACAATCCTGAGCTAAAAAGTCAATTTGCTTATAGAGCTCTTAATTGTGTATATTGATAGAAAAAGCAGAGGGTGAGAAGAGGACAGAGATAGCACAGAAGACAACAGAAAGAGGTGCTCATGTTCGACAGACTAACATCACGCCAGTTTCTCCCTGCTGCTCATTCAGCCCTGTCAGTGAGTATTATCCCGGAGTTTCCCAATCCATGCCAAAATATGCACGTTTCCATGGATTCACAGGAAAGCTATTCATCATGTCACTGACTAAAAACCCTACAAGCACGGAAACTCTGCCTGCCAAAGCGCTTTGTTTTACTGTGCAGAGGAGCTTTTTTCTTTTAACTTTTTTCTTTTTTGTACTTGCTTGAGGCCTCCGCAGTAAATTCTATTAATCACAAGAGAATTCAACTCTTAGTGAAACTGCTAAATTGAGGATGCAGTTGGTGGGCATTAGGAGAGATAGGATGGAATTGTTTGAGTGGATAAATGGTGTCAGCAATAATCTCTTACCAGTCACTCATCCCCATGCAACACCAGTAATGCCTGCCTCCTTAATGCCAGCTTATTTAATTAAACAATCAGACCGACAGGTTGTCTTTAATACTGATCTAACTCATGCCTCTTATTTAAGAATAATGCACTGGCCCGTAAGGCTCCCAGTTCCATTTGCACCATTGTCACTCAGAATAGTCTCTGGCCAGAAGGTCACTGGCATTCCTGTATATCATCCAGGCATGTGCCCTCCTATGTTCTCCAGTGGAGGCTGGCTGAAGTGGCTCCGAATTGGAAATGTGTGGAAGGCAAATGCTAATGCTGCTGCTCTCACAAAAAAAGAAAAAAAAAAAAGGACTTACAAGCCAGGCTGTATCTCTTACCCACATTCTGTGGCCACATGGTTCATAGTGGCTTAGCACTAGAGAGCTGACACCATTTGATCCTTACAAGTCCTTTATTAAGCTCAATGCAGGTCAGATAAACACACTGCTGGTATCCATGTTGTGAACTAACTCTTAACAGTAAAGGTGGAGCAGTGTTGCTGCCATTAAAAGTAAGAGAGGGACTGGATTCTGAATTTGTCTCCAACTTGAACAGTAACCGGACCCTGTAAAATGGAGCACTTTCTTTAGAGGCTTTGTTTCTTTTGGTATTCCACTTTGAGTATGATATGCCACTTTGGTCTGCCTCCTATAATTATACACTGACAGCTACTAAGAGCCTGTGTAGGAAGTGTTACAGAAGCACTTACTGTATTCTTCATATCTGAAAAATGGGTCAAGGACTAGTTGCAATGGTCTCTCATCCAACTATTTACAGATTTGAGGTTACAACACCATTAATTTTTATTAAAGCAAGTATAAAGGCTTAACAATGAAGGCTACACATCTGGTCAAGCTCTGACAGATGGGCAGTCACTCAGTAATATGCTATTACATCTTTGAAAGCTGGTTTGCCATCATGTCCTGGAGAGGAGGTTGACTGAGATGACATCTAATTAGGAGCAGCTGATTGAGCCAACTTGTGAGTCGTGGATGGCTTATAGAGCTGACATTTAATTTGGTAGGAGCATATAGATGTGACAATCAACTGGAAGGAAGCTGGTCAAGCTGACCTATAACTGGAAGGCAGCTAATTGAGGTGATGTGTAACTGGAGGGCAGTTGGTCAAGCTGTCAATTAACTGGAAAGTGGCTTATGGAGCATTGAAGAAACATTAAACTGGTTGATGGCATATATATCCAATAGGCATCTGGAAGAGGGTGGGATAAGCTGAAATTTAATTGGGCAACAGCTGATTAATCTGACTTGTGATTGGAAGTTGGAAGATGGTGCAAACATGAAATTGGGAGGTGGCTTATGAAGTTGACATGTACTGTAACTGAAATCAAAAGACAACTTTTCGGGGTAACCTGTAAGTAGAAGGTAAACTGTAAGCTCAAGTGTAATTCTATACTAATTCTATAATCTTTCACCAGTATACTAACCTGATCTAGATAACTGGTGACTTAGAGAGATTTCCTTTATGCTTACAAAACAATACCATATGGCAGTGAAAATCCTTTGCCTTTGTCAGGAACAAAAAAGAAAAAAAAAAAAAACACAAGAAGAAACGACCCTCGTCTCAACAACTTCTGTAGGTTCATCTGTAAAGGACAAGCTTCCAAAAATAAGTTGCTTAGCCTAAAAATATGCAAGTCTCAAAGTCCCTGGAGGTGGATGCATGGGAACTAAAGGAGTCTGAAAGGCAGAGCATATAAAGAATGAGCTGAAAAAACAGAAACTAAATTTGAGGCTTAGACACAAGACGGCTGCTTTTCTTTTGCAGCTCATTTCTCCTTTTTATTTAATGTTGCTATTTTTTTTGTAATGAGCTGGCCTGTGTGAACAAGAATCCCTCTATATTTCTGACATATGGCAAATAAGACAAACAAAAATCTACAGTTTACACAGTCTGAAGAAAACTAAAGCTAGAATAATGAAGTTAGGGAAGTCACTGGTGGGTGACTTTGGTCTGGGAAGAAAAGGAAATCGGTAGAATTAAGGAAGAAGATGATGCCTCTTATAGGACTTGAAAGGATAAACAAAGACCTTCTGCAAATCTTTCATAGTTTACCAGAATAAAACAGTTGCAAAACAAGCTGTGGAAGGATAAAGGGTTCTGCCTTTCAAAATTTTGTTAGACAAGTGTCAGGATTATGTTGTGGCTCCTTCCCTGTTATGAAGGCCTCCCAAAAATTTAAGTGCACTGAAGTATGTGGCAATCCTGAGGACTTGCCTATTTAGGCCGGGTTTATACTTCACGCGACACAATGCATGCTCCAGGGGTGTTCGTGCTACGCAAGTGTTTTACTGTTTATACTTGCGCACGTATTTTACGTAAATCTGGAGGAATCCACCAGGTGGCAGTGGGAGATATTATCACGGTAAGAACAGGTTCGGCTTTGCTGTGTTTTGAATTGCCTGGAATATCTCTGAAAAGGATGTCTAATGATTAAATCCATCAATCGAGGGATGTGTCCATTCCAGCTAGCATTAGGCACGAGGCAGAAACAATCCCTGGACGAGGCATCAGCTCATCGCAAGGGGAATACAAGCACTCACATACACTAGCGTCATTTTAGTGTCACCAAATCTGCATATCTTTGGAAGGAAACTGGAGCACAGTGTGGAAACCCAGCAGGAAAACATGCAAACTCCAGGCAGGGAATACCATTGACGTGACTCCCTGCAACACAGCAGCGCGGACGCTCCGCCACCGTGTCACCCCCAGGTGTGTAATTATTAACAGTGTTCATTATTTAAATGAAACTAACGACTTATCTGTAAAACGTAACATACATACTTAAATGCATTTCATCATGAAAGTGATATCAAGTATAAATCTAAGGATTGCAAATGTGCAGATAGTTGGAATATCATACATTTAATGTGTTCTGTGTGGCGATCTATTGCTGTTTGCCGCTCTTGTCAGGTCAGGAGGAAGCCCCAGAAAAAAAGACAGCACAAAAGATGGTATGTGAGACTTTTAAAATGTATGGTGTCATTACGATCGGGAATAATGCAACGCTTGAATATAAAAGCACCACGAATGCATCTGTATGTTGGCATTTTGCTTCACCACATTGAACCATTCATCAAGCATCAAAGCACACATATCAAACCTACTAGGATCTGCATAGCGGCTTTCTGTCACATGTAGATAGTAAACTCTGACGTCACGTTCTGACTTTTATCGCACTGCACCCCCCAACATTTTGCTGGTACTTAACTCATGCATGCGTCGCATTAATTTCTAAGGACCTGCTGAGAGGACGGGTCAAATGAACGCTGGGAACGCGTGGCAGCCATGATGCGTGCGCGTACGCATTCTAAGCCTGAAGTATAAACTAGCCCTTAAGCACAGCTTTGGCCCCAGAAAACTTTGGCATTGTCTTGAATGTTTGTTCTGTCTTTTGGTTTGCTTTGGCACCCATTGTTTTGAGTCAAGGTTTTGGTAATATTAGGTTTACAGAATTAAAGTAAAGCACTTCTTTTCTGGACTCCCCCATCTTGTTTGAGTCTAGTCTATAGTTGGTCGATTTCACTAGTTTGCTAGCAAAACGTTTTCCATTTTTGTTATTGTCATTTAAAAAAATCTGTAGAGATTTTTGTTAAATATAATAGTTAACAAATCTTTCTGGTTGATGACCCATTGCCCGTTTACCATTTTGTGTTTTTGGATAGCGTCTTGGCCTTGGTAATTTTGGTTTAGTTTTCTATTTGTTTAATTTGTTAATTTCTTTGTTCCTTATTTGCTTTTTCTTTTTGGTTTCATTATTATTTATATTATTAATTCTGTGCTTTCAGTTATTTTCTTTTTCTTACAGTAAAGCATATTAAAAAAATTAAATATACATTAATTGAAGTTGCCTAGTTTTTTTTTTTTTTACAGAATACCCTGTTTTCTCCTTTCTTCCTCCAATCTAATCATAACAAGAAGAAGCAGGGAGTTTGTTGTCATAGTTAGGAAGGGAGAAAGATTAATCAAAGTCAAGAAGATAAGAGAGACATTCCACATGTGTGCAGGGAGGTTCAAATGTTTGAAACACACACACACACACACCAATGACAACAGGCACCACAGCAAAAGATAGGAAGCTCAAACATTTGGTGGAAGAATGAAAACTCCAGTCACAGCAGCAGATTGTAAATGAGAAAGGTTCAAAGAAGAAAAGAGCTGAGTTAGCTGCTGCAAAGGCAAAGATGTGCAAATGCTCCTAAAGATAAATGCACATAATAAGATAGATAGATAGATAGATAGATAGATAGATACTTTATTAATCCCCACAATAAGCAACTTCCTTGAAAAATAGAAGAAATTAGAAATACTGGTGACTTGAAACAATCTTATTGATTGCTACTGCTGGGCTCTGAGGGCCACTGTTACTCCTTTCACTTGTTGAAGTGTGTCCCCCGAGTACATCAAATGCTTTCACTAAGAAGGTAAATCTCTCATGCAAAGCCCCCAGAAGTTTAGAAGTTTCTCATATTTCAAGTATAGGACTGACTTCACTGTCTGCCTTCATTAAGATTAAGAACAGAGAGAGCAGAGGACAGAAGCAACAAGAGAAGGATTGATCCAACCTTACAAATTGAAATTTCTTCTGCATGTCAAGCTACATAGACAAGGTTGACTAGGGGTCAGTAGGCCTTGTCATTATATTGCCTGAATCCTTCAGCATCTCAGAAAGAGCAAGCTGTCATAGTACACCTCAAATAGCCTTCAATATCCTCTTTAAGATATTGCACAACCCAGCTCCATCTATGGGTGCCAGATTTCTAACTAAGGACATGTAGGAATGGTGGAAAGCCAATACGACTCCAACAGGTGGTATTAAAGTGACCCTACAAAGAAAATGTGGAACCATACTTCCCTAAATAAAGGACAAGTAACCAGAATGCTGCTTTGCTGAACTGTGCTTTTAAAGGATGATAAGCACCTAAGATACTGGAAGTAGATTCCGAGGCTTGATCCATAAATAACACAGGTATAGGTGCAAAAGCCACAACTGCCAAATGGATTAGTCTGGATGCTTGCTAGGCAAAGGCTTATTAATGGAAAGCTGAACAGAGAGAGAGAGATTGGAAGTAAAAAGGGGCCAAACTGGAAAAAGTTAGGACAACAGCCAAGCACAGCCTAGACAAGCAGCAGGGTTGCTTTGCTTTTGTCTTTTCATTGACTACTTTGCATTCTCCTGTTATTCATTCCTCTCCTGTGGGCTTTTGTTTAATGAAACCATTCTCATTCAACAGTAGCACAGTGATTAGCCTGCCTACCTTACAGCTGCCACCAAACCAAGGACTGAGTCACCAAACTGAAAATGCCTACTTTCCAGACCTTTACCTTGAAAACTGAGTGAATCTTTCCAAAGGTATATTAGACAGCTGAACTGTCATCCCATTAATCCACAGCACTTACTTTGTGGACATAATCAGTCCTAAACTGACTACTTAAATCATTTAACTGTAATGAAGTTAACATAAAAAACATTACCACTGATCATCTCCAAAGGAAGTGATGCCACATTTTACAAAGTTGTGAGATGTACTTCATCATGTTGCATGCCATGGTTCCCTTTATTTATTTTCTGCAGTGACTCATGTCACATTGAAGCCAGCTGTGCAGAACCCACTCTTGAAACACTGACTCCAGATCAAGAAAAGAACTGTAGACTGCCATGAAACAGAAAGTCTGAACATTTCCCGGCGCCTCACCCGTCACATTACATGCCAGACCTCTAACCACATCCAGGTGTTCAGAAAGAGGGAAAGTATTCCGAGAGCCAGGACTGGAGTGAAAGAACGTGTCATGTGGGCAGATTTGCAAGCAGATGCCTTAATTCCTCTCATCTGGGCTCATTTAATTAAAAGAGGCCCCATGATAGGGTCTGTCTGTGCATAGCATTCATCTCACTCACACATGCACAGTGTGCAAGCTCCTCATGGCCCCTGAATGTAGTAATAAATACCAAATCTACTTGAAATAACAAATCTACAGTAAAAGAACACCCATTACATTTATTTTCTTCAAATCTAATTATTTTAATTTTACATATCTTGCACACACATTTCATTTAAATCATCAATTGATGTAGATGGCCAGCGTTTTATCAAAATTCATGTATGATTAATCAGTTTTTTCTTTATGTTTCTTTTAATAAAATAAGTCTCATTCTTCCCGAACAATTTCAAGAGTCTGTAGATGCAATTTATATGACAAATTTATCTGAAGATCATTCAGACCACCCAAATAGTATTAACATTGAAGCAAGAAACAACTCATCCCCACTTAAACAACGGGTGTCTGAATGCGACCCACATCTTCTGGTAAAACTCCTGGAGGGCCACAATGACTACAATTTCTTAGTTAGCCTCCTGACTGCAGAATAAAGTGGCTTGCAGTGACATACTAAAAGTTGCTTTGCCAGGCTACTGACTTATCTTCAGTCCATTCCCCACTCTCACTAAGAGGGTTACTTTAGTCTAACAATACAGTACATAACAATGGTACACAATATTTAAACAACTAATTTCTGAAATGACATAGTGTGCTCAGCTGACTATATTTTTATAATTATCAATTACAGGCTGGTTGGCAGAAGCTAATTAATCTAATCTGACTGACACCAACACACAAACACAGTGTCTAGGTCAGTAAACAAGACCAGGTTTATGTAGTTTCCTAGCTTCTTAAAAGCAACTGATATATTTCAAGAACCTAATTCTTTCATTTCTTAAATTATCTTAATGCAATTTTTAGGGTAAAGGTAGACTTCCCAGTTGAAATCATCCCTAGATGGTACACATAAACAAACTCACATTAGTCAGTAAACCAAACCATTTTTGTGATGTCTAAGGAAACCTGGGAAAAACACACAAGACAATAAGAAAAACATGTAAATTCCACACAGTGTTTGGGTCAGGATTAATTGTCGTGGTTTTTAATCAGACAATCAAGTGACAACAGGGAGTCAAAGTAGATCATGAGAAAACTGGCACACAAGAGGTCTAATTAAGCGAGCAGTTCAATTAAAGGCGCGAAAGAGACTGTGAATAACTGAGGTTTGATCAACACTATAAAGTTAATGCAGTCCACAAGGAGCCAAGTTTAAAATTAGAAATTAAGAATCAAACCCGATTAAGTAAGTACTTCAATCAGAAGATTGCTTTAGCTCTGCTTCTTTCGTTATGCAATGTCCACATTTTAATGTCTGCCAATACTATTATTTATTTTAAGACAGAAATTGGAAAAGTAGTAACATGCATAACTCTACAATAATAACACAAAAGATCATTACAGCAGACTATAAAAGTACCAACTGTCATTAGTGAAACAAGCCATTATCAGCTTAAAATGGTCTTGTTATTTATTTAGAGTGATGAAACAAAGAAGAACATAACGTAAATAATACAACCTATTAGCTATTTGTTTTCTGTACCAGATTTATTCAATTAAGCGTCAGTGGAAGCCACAAACTATTCAGCAGCACTGGTACAAGGTAGGAACCAAGCCTGGACAGAGCATCAGCTAGCTGTAGGACATGCTCATGTACAAATGCACACTTACTAATAACACATACAATACAATGTCAACAACTAATCTAAAAACAATGTCTGTGGGATAGAAGAAGATAACCGTAAGAATGAAAAACACAAATGGAATTGAACTTATTAAACCTTATCACTTGTCATGCTAGAACATCCAGTAGTAAAATCAGGATGCACATAATTTTATTTTTAGCATGAGTTTCAGCATTAGTGGAAGTGCACTGTATTTTTTAAGCACCTAAGTGAGGAGTTCCTTATAAGTTATGTTTTATTAATTTTTCTTATTTAACATTTTAAGCCAAATGACAAGGAAATGATCCAAAGCCAGGACTGAGAACAGTCAGCAACCTTAAGCCATTAGTCGGTCAGGTGAAAGATGGACATTCCAGTTCCAACATGCAGATTACATACCTTCACAAGTCAGTCTTTTATTCATTTTGTACTGCTATCAGGTGCTTTATAAGCACTGCACTGTAATGCAGCTGTTTACATAGATTTTTCATGCTCAGAGCACAAGGCAGGGTTGAAGCTTGCATGCTAATTGGCATAAAGTATGAATTTGGTGGTCCATTTTCCTCTTGGTATATTGCCAGGAATCTTGAATTTTCTACATTTGCAAATAATGGGATGTATTATTATATAATTGACTTTAGACTCCCTTGAATCTACTTTGTTACCTTTCCCAGCCACACCAATTATCATTTTTTTCTGGAGATCTTGGCACAGTGTATTTGACTCACCCCGTCTCTTTTGTTTAAACAAGTCTCTCAATTTTAAGTAAAGTTGTTCCATACAAGTTGTTAATCATGTGTGACTGTTTTGGTGTATAAAATGTGCAGCAGATTGAAACTGGGTGTTACTTACTTTCTTGGCAAGTTACTCCTGGCTATTCAGTGACAAGCAGCATTTTTTAATGGAATTCTAAAAGGAATTCACTTGAACATCTGCCCACTTGTCTTGTAATAAGCATTTGTGAAACAAGTGTGAACAGATGTCACACAATGATTATATCCTTGATGCATCGAAATCAAAATGTTTCATAAAGTGTAGTGTGAACAGGACTCAAACTTGTTCCCATCCTCTTGATAATCTGCTGCTGTTCTTCCTCTGCACTATTCATTTTGTCCCAACTTCATTCCTTTGCAATAAGCTACCTTCTGTATGTCTTTAAGCTTGCTGGACTGTGTTGGTGTGGCCATTTTTTTTTACTAAAGTTGGGGAAGTTCACTTGGTGACATGCTTCATGGTATTCTCTATGTGGCTGCCAGAGTCTCAGCTTTACCTGCACTGCACATCACACTGGACATCCAGAAACAGCTCCACCAAGTTTTATAGAAGGAATTCAGCATATTCCACCAGATGATCAAAAATGACTTGGTTCTTGCTGACTCCTCATAACATATGAATATTTACAACTATATTAGAATAATGTATAAAGTTTTACATTTAACTAAACGAACATGCTTATCAAGGGAAATTTAATAAATTTAGAACACTTCACATAAACATCATGATTGGGATTTTGAGGAATGGCTCCCATTGAAAGCAGTAGGGGAACTACTGCACCTGGCAAGTTTTCAATGCCCATTTTGGCTATATCAATGTCTCTTTTCCTGCTAATGTAACCTCAGTTTCAAACATTAGATCATCTTGACACTAAACTCTTTTTGTCCCTAAAATCCCTTTTGGTTGAGTGCTCAACCAATGTTTGTACAGGGAAGCCATACAGTTCTTTAAAAGCTTTCATTTTTTGGTCCTAGCTCCATGTACTCACAGCAATTTATATCATATTGTTTTCCATTATTGGCAAATATCAAAACATGACCTCAATGTATAAGGTAGTACCAGGAAAAACAAAATCAGTTGTTTCTGAGTTAGTTGGTAGAAGCCCCAGTTCCTTTGCATAGGTATGAAAGCAGTGTGACATAGTGGTTAAGACTCTGGATTGCAAACCCTGAGGTTGTGGGTTCAGATCTCACTTACTGACACTGTGTAACCATAATCAAGTCACTTGGTCCACTTGTGCTCCAAATGAAAAAAAGCAAAACAATTTTCTGGAATTTCATTGTAACTTCTGTATGTGCAAAATCATGAAGCCAAAGCTTGTCCAACATACTAGACTGCTTGAAAACAGTACCATCATCAGATCACAGTCTTTGACTGGCCCCATGAGAATTCACAGTTCTATTACTGATTTCGAAATCTTTGAAGGGTTAGCTGCCATCTTTTCCAATTCCTACCGAATGCCTGGGCACCTGTGTGTCACTGGGGCCAGTTTACTCTTTTAGCTTGCCTAGGAATAGATGTTATATTTGCTGCGATTGGGTCTTCACTGTTGTTAATCACTTTTGGTAGAAGAAACTATTTTCGTATTCTTGTGGTTCTTGCTTTTTAATATTGTTTTTAACCTTGTATTTAAACTTCCTTAAACATTTAATTTAAGAATCCTTTAAAATGCATTTCACTGCTTTCTTTGTAAGATGGTAGTTGCTTCTGTTTTATGTTGCATTTTATCTCTCTTTATCCTGCTACCCAAATGTCTGGTCTTGTGACTTTTTTATTTAAAGTTTCTTCTCATTCCTCTTTTAATTTCTTGTTCAGCAATCTTACAGTCTAAAAACTTCCACATAGGTAAACTGTATTATTAGTAATCCTATCTATTTAATGAACTTGCTTGAGTTGGAACCTATCACAGTAATATTGGGTAAAATACAGGAACCAACCTGTCTTCGAGTAAGCCAACCAGTACACCTTTAGGATGTGGGGGTGTTGGAAGGTGGGACTTTATGCAGACAGGGCAAGAAGATGCAATATACTTAGGAAAGATGACTGGACTCAGGATTTGAATCCAGGACTCTGGACTTGTGTGGCAGCAGAGATTCTTATTGACATGTCTGGAACCCGTGGTCACAAAATGGATTTCATGGCAGACTGAATATAAAAATTTGAAATGATATTCATAATTAATGTACAAGTAAAAAAAATCCTGCAACAGCGTTCAATGTGTTATCCTGTAATAGTGCAGTGACAGGCAAAGTAATTAAAAATACATAAGTAAATCTTAAAATGTGATTTTGTAAATGACATTGATTCTGATATAGTCAATGTGTGAAATTTTCAGGTGACACCAAAAATGAATGGAGAACAAATAATGTGGAGGCAACAAAAACAATTCAAAAAGTCCTGGAGAATCTTCAAAACTTGGAAAACACTTCAGAAATAAAGTTTAATGTAGAAAGGTAAAAAGTACCACACATAAGAAAAAGGGAACATTAATCACAAATACACTGACCTAGAGGGGAAAAAGGTCTGAAAAGGGTTTAGTGGTTTACATTTTCATCATCTAGATAGCATGCAGAAGCAATTAAAACGACAAATTAGATACAAATCAAAGGAATTTCTAGTGTATAATGGAGTACTGTGTGCAGTTCTAGTCACCACAATATAAAAATACAAAACAGTGCTAGAAGTAGTACAGAGAAGAGCAACTTAAGGGCATTCTGGGACTAAAGGAAAGGCCCTGCTGTTATAGGGTAAGGAGGTTAAAGCTCCTTACTTTTGCGATAAGGCTGTATGGAAGGACCCAATGCAGGTCTATACAATTCTCAAATGCTTCACTAGGTCATGGAAATATGGAGCAAAATGCCAAGTCAAGTAGTTGAAGCAGAAACCTTGACAACTTTTGAAAAAGTATCTGAATGAAGTATCAGGACAGCATCACTCTTAATTAGTCAAGCCTGATAGGTAGAATTGTCTTCTCTCGTTTCTCATATTCTATATTAGCCACTCAGAATTTTGTATGAGGGTCTGGGTTCAATCATAGAAGCAGGATATTACAACTGTCTGAAACTTCATTAAATGTGGAAAAATATAACTGAAATGAAATCAACAACCCGGATATATGAATAAATTTAATCTTGTAGTAAAAAATAAAAGAAATGAAATTAAAGTGCATATCATATGTAATCTCAATTGTGTAGACACTCATTGAAATGTTAGTTGTTATTAATGTAGAGGCTGAAATCAGGTCAGATCATATCAGCCTTAATAACATCCTCTAACTCACAATATATATGTGAAAAACAAATAGGTTATAGCATAATGTAATATTCTCAAATCTGTTTAAGACGATTCAGGGTAGTGAGGAGCAAGAGACTATCCCAGCAGCACAAGGTAAGAAACATTCTTGGGCAGGATGCCAGTTCAATGCTGGGGTCACTCATGTACACAGTGCTACCCACTGTGCCATCCATAAATGGATCATTTTAAGGAAAATAATTAAAACAAGAATCTTTCGAGGGTGGTAAATGATAAGGGATGAATATGCCAGGTTTAAAAAAGAGAGGAAGGAAAAAACTGGAGTGGAGGGCACTTTCCCTTAAACAAAAAGTGGATTCAGTGGTATAGTTCACTAAGGAATCAATCGGGACCACTCGGGACAGGCATTACTGGGCTTTCACAGGACATTCCATGTCCTAAACCTGCACTACTGACGTCAAAGAATGAGATACAGCACTGTAGTAGAAAAGGTAGAAGTACACCACACAAGATAGAGATTGACATTCAATTAGATATAGTCAGGTCCAGCATGACAGCAGATGATTTTTTTTTAGGAAGATATTCCCGAGTAAGTGAATGACATCAAGGTATCACTTCTAGTTACAAGAGTATCATCCCCATAATTTTCTCCAAAATGGAAAATGCAACTGAAATTGTGTCTAATATTGGCCAACTGACCCTTCATCCATTACTGAAGAATAAAAATATAAAAGTAAATATTCCACTAGGCAATATGAGTAAATCTTCATTTCAAACTGCATCAAGCTTTTGAGACTTAAAAAACCTGTTAATACACTGGGAAAACATACAGACTTTAAACTGATTGTGACAAAGCCAGGATTTAGACCAGGTCTCCTGGAACTGTGATGCACTAATGCTATTCACTGTACCACAAATAAGTTACAATAAAGAACTGGGGCCTTATGATATTTATACTGTATATAAGTGCTGAGCAACATGGGTGAATCACAAATGCATCTAAAACAGACACATCAAAGGCTTCCTTTAAGTAAATACAGAGAGCAGTAATTATTGGCCAGTATGCAGATATCCCATAGTTGAGTGCTTCGCAACCGCTGCTTGGCATACAATTCTCCTCCACTCAGACCTGTTTGACAACTTTTTCAGGTAAGTAAACTGCTTGATGGCTATCTGCTTAGGCAAATCTTCGAGCAGATACTTCCTTCCAGTTATCTGAACTTTTTCACCCAGCCTGTATGTGCAGCTACAAATATTGACAGACACTAGATTTGCTACTGTAACTTAACACATTGTGTGTATGCATTTGATGCCACACTGAAAAGACAGAAGATCAGAACTATGCAGATACACAGCCATATACAAGACAAGTGTAAGGATGCAAGGATAAGTGGATTATGGGGGGATGAAGTAAAGGAGATAGCAACGGAGGGGCAATCCAAAAGAGAAGATGTACAGAAAAATTACAATAATAAAAAAATGGTTCAAGTCTACCTCTTAGAATGTGACATCTAACTAGCTGGTACTCATTGCTATTTATGTTATTTCACCTCAGAAGTACTTGCAAGTGTTAGGTTTTAGTTTTCTGAGAAAATAAATAAAATGATTTATGGAATAGTATCACTCTATGCCTTGAGTTTTTTTTCTAATCTACTTCATGATGACACACTTACCCAGGTGTTAAAAGGAATTTAGTTAACTGTTGTTATTTGCATCTCATTGTCAATGAAAAAAGAGTAAACTACATTACATGTGCAAGCAATTTAACTAAAAGTAAGCAAAAATGTGAATTCAGAATCAGAAAAACTTTATTAATCAGATGCTGGTTTATTAATTAAAGGTGATTTTAACAATAACCATTAATGGTGTCCTTATTCAAAATTTCAATTTGGACTGTCACAAGGGCTGCAATTTCTAGTTTCTACAATCAGTTAGTGATACAATAATTTAGGATTTCATCTAGAGAGGCTAACTTTTCATACCCAGCAAATGCCAGCACAGGCATCTATCAGTCTGGACTGGGCAGCGCTAAAAGAGATCGGAATGGGGGGTGTTTAAGCAAAAGGACTAGAGTAAGGTAAAGTCACTAGAAAAAATATGGTGCCAAAAAGTCAGCAGAACGTTGGCATTTTGCAGAATCTGTCTCACTGTTGTACCACAATAATGACTCACCAAAATATAAAGAATGCTTATAGAATAAGCAATTTGAAAAATACCCAAGCTCATCTTAAATAAGCATCAGTCTCATGCCATATGGAAGAAGCCCCTGAAGGTACCAGTAAATAAACTATCAATATCCTCATCCTCCAAACTGCAACAGACAAAGTGCCAAGGGTTGTTATATAAAGATTCCCACAATTGTATACATGTCTGGCCAGACCCGTAGCGGAACAAATCAGTTCTAGCACTGCAGCAGCTGCACAAGCAATGCCCCCTCTAGAAGGACTATCAGATAGCTCAAGGCCCAAAGTCCCATCCAAAGACACAAAAATTATGGCACTTAGAACAAAGGTCATGTTACAGTCAATCTTTTAACTCGCTCTATATCTTTTTAGACATAAAGTAAAAGTGGACATCTCCTTGCATCAAATTCACTTCAACGTATACTAATTACATTGTAATCATTAACCAGCAAGAATGCTTTATGTGAAGGAAATCTTCTCATTTTCAGTTAGAAATGTGCATTACTTAATGCAATTCAAACTTGTTTCACCTTGTAAAGTAGCCCAATAGACAGGGAACAGTTTACAAAAATAGCACAAAAATATTTTGCTAATGAAATATATTTCTGTCCATACAGAAGTAGCTCAGAAATCAGGGAAACAGCTCTACAACATATTAGGCTAATTACATATTCTTTCAGCTTTGAAAAGTAGCCAAAACACAGTGGTACAGTGAAAAATAGCCAAACAATATGATAGTAATTATACATTTTCTTTAACTTGTAAAAGCCAGTGAAACTGTTTAGAAAAAATAGGCTAAATATTATGCATTCTAATTAAGCATTTTTCACTCTGAAAAACTGACCAAAGTTGAAGGATACAGTCCTGAAAAATAATGTACACGTACTAGGCTAGGTAAATATTTTTCACCTTGATAATTTTAAGCTTTATTTTCACTCTGGCCCAAAATGCAGGGATATGGCTTTAGAAAACATCCCAAAAATATCATGCTAATTAAAAATCTCCTTCATAGTCAAAATCAGCAAAAAAAAAAAAAAACCCAGGCAAACAATTTTGAAAAGTAAATAACTCAAAAATATCAACACACCTAAATTTGTCTTTATCCTGGTAGCCCAGCAGTCAGCCCTACATTAACAGCCACCACATAGCACATCTCAGAAACCCCACTTACACCTTAAACTTACCCCATACATGACAAAGGCTCAGAAAAAAATGAACAAGCAATTACAAAATACTATTTCATGTAAGCTTTATTCTACAGGAAGCCAAATGTAGCATATCTAAAGCTAGACAGTATTTCAGCACCTAGGTGGCACCCAAGCAACCATCATAGGCTTCAACAGAGGGGAAAAAAGTTTTTCACTTGCTATTAGTAGTTTGTAAAAGCAAAACTGAGTTTAACGTTTTTGTGCCAGCATGGTCATTGCCTGTAGGAAGTTTACACATTTTCACTGTGCTGGCTTCGGTTTACATTACCATCCCAAAGACAATGTGTTGAAGTATTTGACCATTTTGGTTTGGCTCCATTTGATTTAGTGTGTGTACTTCAGTCATCTCAAAGGTTTCTTTCTACATTTGGGCTGTTGTTGCCAGAGTAAGTTTTAGGCTCCTAGAACCCAAGACTTTGATTCTCACAGACTCTGCTGCTAAAATAGTTCTGGCATGACTGTTTATTAAAGTCACTATTTAATTCAGGCAATGAGACATGGGTTTGCATCCTGGGTCCCTCCTGCATGGAGTTTACAAAAGTGCTTTGAGTAGTGAGAAAAGCGCTATATAAATGAAAAGAATTATTATTATTAATATTATTTTTATTATATAGCACTAAATTATTACTAGTGTCTTGAAATATATGAAACAGCACTGATCTGGATGCTTATGTTCAGTTTACACACAAACCTGCAATGGGCTCTAGGAATATTGTAAAAATAAATGGACAGGATCACTTTTAGACCTCTTATGTGTAATTAGTGAATGAAAAAGTAGTAAATAAGCAAAGACAAATAACAGAGCAGTTTAAAACTCACTTTGGCCAATCTAGAGTGATATATGGGCAGGAAGCACTTCTGGGCAGGGACCCAGTCCATCATAGAGAACAAAAAAGAGAATCAAAAATTATTAATATTAAACCAGCTGTCTGAAAACAATGCAGGGAGGACAACTTTTCAAACTACAGAAACAAAACATTCAGGCATTTCCCCTATAACTCAGTGAGCCTAGACTTGCACCTTTACCAACAGACATTTCCCAGTTAATGAAGATTGACAGTTATACTTTATGCATTTCTTGCACACCAATATAAAATGAACTGAAAAGTGATTTTCAAATAGTCATCCCAGCCCAAACCATCCACATATCCATTCACCAGCAGCTATCAATCATCTCATATGAAACTGAAAGTGCACATCTTACAGTAGACTCGGGTGTAGCCTGCAACAAGTGAGACGACTTGTAGAAATTCAAAACTTTTAAACTTATTATCTCAGAGAGTCAAGCTGATACAGTGCTTTCAAGCACATCAAGGCCTTAATGGTGGAACATTCCAGGAAAAAAAGCAAAATAATACCTTTTATTGGCTAAATAAAAAGATTGCAATATGCAGCCTTTCGAGGCAGCTCAGGCCCCTTCTTCAAGCAAGATCTCGGCTTTTGCTAAGGTATTCAGAAGTATAGCCTTTAAAGGGGAAGCACTCCAAAGGCAGATTAACACTTGGCGTGTATCGGTGTACTTCTGGCTGATGTTACAGAATTTGTGTTTTGTACATTTTGCCTGAAGAAGGGGCCTGAGCTGCCTCGATAACTTACATATTGTAATCTTTTTAATTAGCTAATAAAATGTGTCATTTTGCTTGACTTCTCATCGCTGGAAAAAAAAGTAGTTCATTGTTGCATGTTTAAAACAACCTGTACTAAATTAGAAAAAGAACTGTTGTTTTCTTTTCATGCACGTCTTCATGTCTTGAGAGAGAAACATCTAATAGCTGCTTACTGACAAATTTTTAAAGATACTTGAGAATCATTTACTGTAGCTTTTACTTGAGGGATGTGCAAGTCTGGTAATCTACTGTTACACTGGTGAATTTAATATTGTTTTTTCTTGTGTTATTTTTGAAAAGTTATCTCTATCATGTCAGTTACAGCTATAGCATTCTGCCTCGCTAATTATTTACATTCAGTGGTAGATTATTAAAATCATGAATATCACCTTCCTGTTTTCATGCTCACTTGCTATTCCTTGCTGATTTCTCTATTTTTCCCTACATAGTAAACTCAATGTTGTTTTTCTACTATGATTGTTTTCTGTGACTTAATATTGTTTGTTGGAAAATATTTATATTTTTGCTTTTAATGAAATGTCACAAGACAAACGGACATGTGGTCACTGAAAAGTATGCTCTGCGGATTCTCGAAGTGTCAGGCATGAGCTTGATGACCTTAGTTAGTCTACATCAGAGTGCATGGTCTTTGTGTCTCAGCATATTCATGGGGTTTGTATTTGAATATGCTTCTCTGTCATGTGTACAGAGATACTTTATTGATTTGATGTGGGTCACCTCTTTCCAGACTTGTTCAGAAACCTATTTATATCAAACTGGTATTCCCACAGCATTAGCTGAGATACCCTCAGTGTCATGCATTTTAGCAACTATTGCTACTCTTCTTAACTGTTATATGTGTATATGATTTTTAACCATTTAATTACTATGTTCTGTGGCCCACAGGGGTAGCTCCAATTCCCTAAACCCAACGCAGACAGATACAAGGCACAAGTCTAGCACAACACACAGGCTATACTTTGTGAGAAATGCTTCTCAAACTTTTCCCCGACAGCACAATACAAAGCACATTAACCAGAAGCACAAAAAAGTATATAGCACTTTGTCTTCTCTCTCTCTCTCTCTCTCTCTCTCTCTCTCTCTCTCTCTCTCTCTCTGTCCATCTCTCTCTTCCCACCTCTAGCAAGCTCCTGGAGCAGTGGCAGCAGGCTTCTTTTATCTTGAACCCAGGAGTACTTGCAGTGGTCCATTCACGTGGTCCAGAAGCACTTCTGGGTGAGACAGAAGCCCAACAAAATAGGGCTCCACAATCCCTGCAGCACCCTCAAAACCCAACAGGACTGAGCCGTCATAGTCCGAGCATATCTTGTGGAAATCCGTGGGGATGCTGCAACCCAGTGTCCGCCATCTAGCAATTAGCCCTGTGCAACCTTTAAGATGGTGTCCCACCCAGGCAAGGGCCCTGGCTGTCCACCACAGTTCAGAAAAAGTAGCTGGCATGTTCTTTCAGTTCTAAATCAGTTTCTTATTCAGAAGTACTTTGTTTACCCAAATCAAATTAAACAATGAAATAATTAATTTGAATTGACTCTTTTGCAAGTCAATACTGCACTCATTAAAACCTAGTATCAGTTCACAGCTAAAAACTGGCATCATGTAGAGCAAAACACAGGCAGAAGTAGTACCACTGAGCAAAACATGTAGATTATCCCATAGCTAACAAGAAAGAAACTCCAGTGTCATATACTGTACAACCCTAAGAACACAACCAAAAAGGGGCTGGTATTTGTTCAGAGACTTTTAAATGAAGGAAAATTCCAAAAACACCTGCAGATGCGTTGCCAATGCACTACACACTAGCAAGAACAAAGCAAATAAAGAGGAGTGTGATCAACATTAGTGACAAGGAATACTTCCATAGATAGACAAACTACAGTATATGATATTTTGATGATGTCTACAGACCGACAGACAGACAGACAGATGTATGGATAGAAATTTGCTAGGTTCTCCACAGCACTGGCACCACACCTCCTTAAGCCTAGTTTAATCAATCAGAATGACAGACTACAGCATCTTTCAAATAGAGGACTACTGTCTGGCTTGAAGGACTATTGCTTATGTGTTCAGGGTGCTGAAATATCGTCCAGCCTCTCCCAGAATTCTGCATAGCAGGAATAAAGACACCTGCTGAAAGGCAAATGTGCTGTCCCCTCTCTCTCTCTCTCTCCCTCCTAGGACATTTTACATCATGCTGAAGAAACAGCTACACTGAAATGCAGAAGCAGTGACCATTTTACACTGCACAAAATTTCTCCCAGGTCCAAGCTTACTCTTAAACAGAGGATTATGATTAGTGTATATTGCAATGAAGAATAGTCTAATGTCAGGTGTTCGCTTATAGCCCATTCATCACTGAAACCTCAGATCCTAACTGCAAGCACATCAGGGCACATTAGGTGTGTTACAAACAAGCCTTAACAAAATAACCAAAAAAAACTGAACACAAAAGAGTTAATACTAGAAATGTCTAAACTGTTAAGGCTGGAGCCTACGCCATAGCTACATGCATACACTATGCCGTCAAAAGCAGGTAATAATTCTGCGTTGCACCGTGCCGCAGACACATGCCTGAATTTTAGTTGCCGTTGTTTGCAGCATGCAACAAAAGTGAATGATTCATTAAAATGCATGCAGTTTTTGCCACCCAGAATCACTGCTCCTCTTGCTACACATTTTCGTCTATAGGTGAACGTATCTGTCCCTCAGATTTTTCCACTTTTCATACATTTGCTATTGGAAATACATTTCAGGAAATACCTAACTACCAAACTGGCTAATGAGAGGCATAAGGGTCTGTGTAGGGTTCACGTTGGCACAGCATGTATTCACATATTTGAGGAGGTGTGCGTCTGGCTACAATGCAGATACACTGTAGCTGAAAGCATACTACATTGTAACTACAGCATAGGCTCGACACTGAAGTATAAATCTTCTTTGATTTGCAAGTACATCCTGAAATACATGCCTATTTAATATTCATAATCTCAAATACAAAACAAGAATACCTCAACATCAGCTAGAAGCGTGTGGATTCATGCTATGTGTCAATCTGCCTTCAGCGTGCTTTCCCTGAAAAGGGTACCTTAGCAAAAGCCAAGAGCTGCCAGAAGGGCTACTACTGCTGTGTGTTTTCCACACCCAGATAACTACATTTGAAAGGGCTGTACAGTCTAACAGAAGCCAAGGTTTTGCTTGAAAGCCTTCCCTTGCCGAGTCACGCAAGTCTGTACTCGATTCACTACTCTTAAAAGAACTCAACAGTGACAAACACAGCTTTACATTAACATTCATCAATCATTGCTAAATATCAGTAAACAACAAAGCAACTCTGTGAAAGTATACCCAAAATGTATTTCAATCATTAGTTATGTTTATTTGCAGAAAAAAACTGGCATTCATTTTAGATATGAAAACATATAACCTAATGATTCATATCAAGCTCACACACAGTCAGGTGGTGGCTTCAGCTTTAGTTGCTGCAGTCTTTCTCTTCTTAAGCCCAGTATGATGCTTACAAGCACTGGAGCAGAAGATGGTAAAACAGAGTTGTCCTCTCTCTCTGGCAGTTATAAAGTCTTGCTAAAATGCTTTTCAGCATGCTGTGAATTTATAACAACTTTCTGGCTTATTTATATAAGACGTTGCATCAGTCAAAAAAGTGAGCAACTGATAAGTTCCAATGGTCTGGTTGATTGTTAGTTAAGTTACTTTTACCTAACTATGAAATATGTTAATCATACTGTCCTAAGCATCCATTTTACAGAAGCAAATACACACTGGTTAGATTATCCAAGCTTAAACATGAAACATTATCATGGAAATAATTAATGCCTTTTCTTTCATATCTGCATATCCCCCAGAATTCTTACCTAGTCCCAAATTCAACGGTTATTTATTTTACCTCTAAAAAAAAAAAAAAAAAATCATATGAATCATTTGTAACTGCCTGCTGTTCCAGCTACAGAATATTTTGATTGCACAACACCAATAACATCAGTTTTCCCATATGAGCTCTGGTACACAGGTTAAGCGCTATATCTAAATAATCCTACAATAAAAACACACCAAAATAAAATAAACAAATATTATGAGTTATATTTAGCACTCTGTACATGCATATTTTTTTGTATCAGCAATACATCTGGTTCAACCAGTTCTCTCAATAAATAAAGCATAAGCACATAAAAAGTAGCAGGGCACAGGAGCCACTAACTGGCATTGGAATAGTGACATATATTTCCTTGTGATCTTACAGCCACCAGTGGCCTTGGGATTTATAGATGACACACAATTGATCAATAATGTGCGACTCCATGAGCACACAATCAATAAAGAAATCAATTTTTATTTTTACAAAAAGCAAGTTTCTTCTCTAGTGGATAGTTCTTTTTACTGTATGACCACATCTTGCACAATTTAAACTGAAGTAATCAATAACTAAAAAGACACTTAGCTCCATGTGTTAGAAATTAGCACTGAATGGTTTACCAGGATGAAACCTCCTTTGTGTTTCCCAGACAATGGAAGCATAACCTGTATTCAGGGGCAGGCACTTGACAAGTAACGCACAACCAGGGTACCATGGCTGTTGTTCTCTTTGCCTGACCGTAGCACGGTGGCACCTAAAAGGTGGGTGATTTCTCTAGTAACAGGTTACAGTACTAATAATCATGCACGCTGCGTCAGCTGCTACCGACTAAACCTAAAATAGCCTGATGTCACTTAACACTATTTATTTATAGGCCACTCTCAAAAAGAATGCCGTAACCCAACCCCCTTCTAACAGTAAATTTAAAGACAAACAGAGCCAAGGAGAAAGGGACAGCTGTGAAGCTGACAGTTTACGTTTCATTGTTCAGCTGCCCGCTGGGCATTGTGCCACCTGGGCCTCTGATGTGCAATCGGCCTTGTGTTTGCCCCAGGAGATCCCATTCCAGCACATGTTAGGTGTCCAGAGCTGTAAAAACTAGGTCAATGAACAGCGCAAGACTTTCTCTGAATGAATCAGCAGTCCAGAGGCAAGTATCCCTGAACTGAGCCAAAAGTGTCGTGACCACTAAAACACTTGCAACAACCTGTGAAAATATGCTGCAAGAAGTGACATATTTCTAACAAAAAAAAGAAATGCCAAGGTAACAGCTTAAATGAGAAGGAAAAACGAGTGAAGCATATTTGTCTAATATCAGCGAGCTTCGCTGACATTGCCAGACGTTCCATGATGGTACTGGCTACACGTCAAGATCTGTTCCCCAATCTTGCACCCAGCACGGCTCATCTGAGGGCAACATATATTCCATATCTGCTCCAAACACCATGCCACCTATGCTAAGTAAGTGACAGGCACACATCCGGAAATTAAAAAAAGTAGAAAATGAACATAGCACACAACTGCAGCTGGGAATCCATGTCAACAACATGAAAATATGACAAGTCACCCTGACAGTCACACGTTAACCAGAAGAAGGTTTACACACAAACCACATGATAGTTAAGTTGACCAAATATTTTGACAGCTTCTTGTCTGATGAGGTTTTAGTCACCAGCGGAGGTTAAGTTGCTTAAGTGGAACTCTTGATGGGTCATCTGGGGTGATGTATGGTCAACCTGGGGCTGTTTTGTCAAGCCACAATTTAGAGAGAAAAAAAAAATTAATGCTACTGACAAATTGACCAGGCCAAATCTCATTTTTTCTGTTGCACTGTTCAATGCTGATACTGTGCTAAAAAGTAACACCACACCTCCAAAGCTACTGATGACCTTATTTTAGCTTACAAACAAAGGTCATTATGAAGGTAAAGGCGAACTAACCTCCCTCACTCTCTCACTGTTCAGTTCTATCCTGGTGTAAACATCATCACAAATGGCGGAGCCATACCAGCTCTGGGCAGGGTCTCCTATTCTACCCCGATACCACCAACGCTAAGAAGGTAAAACCATAAAGAACCTAACCAGCGTTCACCTTCATGCCTCCTTCTGTCCCACTCTACCTTGGCATTACTAACATTAGGAAGGTAAGTCTTCTCTGGACCTGATGGAGACAAGGTGAAGATGGCTTTCAATCCCTTAATAATACCACCATTGTGATGATAGAACCGCATTGTTATCTGCATTCTTCTTCCCGTTTACTCTCACAGTAAACCATCCATCCATCATTTACTGCTGATCCGTTCCAGATATCAGGAGCAGCAGTCTAAGAAAAGACAAGACGTCCCTTTTTCCTGCCACCTCTCCAGGGGGATATTAAGCCCAACCCAGAATCACCTCCATACCGGCTGGGAAATATAATCTTCCAGTGTGACCTACGTCCCTATCATATGCCCGAAATATCTCTGAAGGGAGGCATCCCAATCAGGTGCCTGAGCCACCGCTTTGATGTGAAGGAGCAGCGGCTCTACTTTGAGCTCTTCTATTCTTCTGACCATCTCTCTAAGGCTTTGCTCAGACACTGCAAATAAAGCTTATTTCCATCACCTGTATCTGTGACAGAGTTCTTTCAGTCACTACCTAAGCCTGTGGCCACTGGTGAGGGTAAGAACATAGATCAGCCAGTAACTTAAGAGCTTTGCCATCCAGCCTAGCTCCATGTCTTCACCACGATTGACTGGTACAACATCGGCTGCTCCGACCCACCTGTCGCGCTCTCTCTCTTCTTCCCACACTAGTGAACAAGACCTTGAGATACTAAAGGCAGCACCTCCTTTCCAACCTGGAGAGGGCTCTCTTCCATTTTCTGGCTGAAAGCCATAACCTCAGATTCGGAGGTGCTGATCCTCATCCTGACCACACTCTTTACAGTGAATATTATTAAGAGAGTAAAGTCACAATAGGGCTTGTCAGGGTCACCTCCTCTCCTCCTGGTGCCCTATTCTACAGTGGCAGTAACCATCATTAAGAAAGCAAAGCCAATCCCAGCCAGAGTTCACCATCGTTCCCTCAGTGAACTGTTACATCCTGAAACTACTACCATTAATAAGATAAATCTGAACAGACCCTTGGCTGACTTAGCCTTCACAACCTCCATTTGTCCATTCTGCTCTGACAGTACCATCATTAAGAAGGTAAAGTCACCCTTGACTTGATTAGAGTCATCTCTAGCCCTCCTGGTGAACACCACAACCATAAAAATTACAGCGATAGTAAAACCATACCAAGATCTGCCACAGGCACCTGCACTTCTCCCAGCATCCAGATCTGCCATGACAATAAGCATCATTAGCAAGGCAAAGCCACGCCAGGCCAGCCCAGCCCAGCCCAGAATCAGCTCCACTTCCCCTTGTGCCCTGAGTTATCCTGAGAGGACTACCATTAGCGGGGGAAAGCCACCCCAGGCATGGTGACAGTTATCTTCACCCCACCTAGTGTCCCATTCCACCCCGACAGTAATCATTAATTAAGAGGGTAAGGTCGGTCCTGTCCAAGCCTGGCAAGAGTTCACCTCTACAACTCGTTTATTCCCGTTCTAGCCCCTCTAGGAAAATGATAAAGGCACTCAGGCTCGCCATATTACAGTGACATGTAAGAAACACCACTGGCGAATACAAAACCCCTTCCCTCCGCCCAGTTCGTCATGGGCTCGTCTCCGCCAGCGACGCTTAAGTCACCGGGAATACAGAAGAAAAAACCCAAGCCCTCGGCTGAGCGGACATACACCCGCTAGCCACGTTAACCCTCTCCATTGAGAAAGCGAAGTCTCGGCCATGCCCCACTGCCTCTACGGTACCCCAGCCGGCGGCGGTCCATACCTCGGGGCTCGAGGCCGTGGCGGATGCGTGCTAGCTGCCTTTCTTGCCGTTTCCCTCCAGGCAAGCCATGAGGACTGGACGAAAGGCTAAGCGTCCCGGCACGGCTCAAGCCGCTCGAGGCTGCGAGCCGCACTGACAGGCCGAGGCTGCGCGGGCAGACGAGGGGGCAGCTGGCGCTCACACACACAAACACGCGCACACAACTCGCTCGCGCGCGCGCAGCCTACCTTGAAAACCCGGACCGCTGCAGCTCCGGCCCCTGGCCGCTTTCTTTTCCGTCACGAATCACGGATGCTCCCCCTTTTTCTCCTCTCCTTGGACTCGGATCTCAGTGCGCTCGTGACTGAGAAACCCCGAGGTCGCTTTCGCCGTCCGATCCTCCTCACACTTGCTCCCCCGCTGTCTCGGCTCGCTTTGGCTTTGGTTCGCAATTCTCTACCGGCTCTTAAACACTCGCTCTTTGATTCCGGTTGCCGTCCCCCTCCTTTTCACACTAAGATCCCAGTGGATGCCCCCTCCGCCTGTTCACGCTCTCATCGCGATTGCAGCCCCCCACCAACGGTTTCCTCGGGTTGGGATCCCAAGTCGACCCTGGCTGGCCAGCTAGCTATCAGATCGCGGCGACGGCTGCTGCTTTCAACGCCTTGCTCAGCGAGCAGCTCCTTCGTGATTCCCAGTGCCCAGTTAAGATCCCAGCCGCTCGTCGTTATTACTGTTGGTCTCCAGACCAGCGGTGCCGATAACCTCTCCACATTGTCGGCGATTTCGCTGTCACCGGTGCTTACAGAAAGCCCAAGGCACGATCGGCGCCGTCTTGCTGCGGTTTGTTTTGTTGAACAGAAGGAGCTTCCAAAGGAGGAGGCAGACAGCTTCCTAGCGGGGGGTACGGAGAACTGCAAGCTGGCTGCAGCCCGACACCAAGCCAGAAGGAACAAGAAAGTGACAAGAGTGGGTGAAAAAGAAGCCAGAATGTCCAGATGAATAAAGGACTGACGGTTAGTACTTCCTGTCAAGCCACCCAAAACATAACGTAACTAGGAAGACAAAAAAAAAAAATCCGAAATACCCTTTAAAAGCTAGGAAAATCCCGCCGACGCCTTTACGTTCTTCGTCGTGCTGACTGGCCGCCAAAACACTGTGTGAGGAGCCGTGACTATTTATCAGTGTCAAAGCAACTTCTTTGGTATCACTTAGTCAATTGTATGTTTTAGTCTGTTACTGTAATGTACAACCACTTTGTTTGATTTTATTTACATTTACTCATTTACAGTGGCAGGAAAAGGTAGGTGAATCCTTTGGAATGACCATGATTTTCTGTGTTAGATGGTCATTAAATGAATCTAATCTTGATCTAATTCACAAGTATTAACAACCATAATATGTTTAAGATAACACCCATACAATTATAATCTTTCATGTCTTTATTAAACGCATCATCAAACATTAAACTGCATGCTGTACAAATAGTAAGTGAACTGTTAGATTTAATGGTTGAATCTCCTTTAGCAGCAATACCCTCAAACAGGCAATTCCAGTAGATATGGATCAGACCTGCACAACATTCATAAGGAATTCTGGACCATTCCTCTGAACTTCTTCAGTTCAGCCATATTCTTACGATCTTTGGTGTGAAGAGCTCTCTTGAGGTTATTTCACAACAAATCTATTGGATTAATGTCTGGGCCACTCCAAAGGGCCAGTTTTCTCTTTTTGAAGCCATTCTGTAGTAGATTTACTTCAGTGTTTAGGGCCATTGTCCTAGTGCATCACTGAACTTCAGCTGGCAGTCAGCCACCCAGAGATTATCCTGTAGAATAACTTGATACACTTGAAAATTCATTTTCCCTATATGATGGTAAGCTGTCTAGACCCCAGGCAGCAAAACAAGGTAAAATTATGATGCTTTTCCTACCATATTTCACCATTTGGATGATGTTTTCATGTTTCCTGAACAATCCAAACTCAGTTTAATCAGTCCACAAAACATTATTCCAATGGCGTTGTGGAGTGTCAAGAGAGATTTGGCAAACATCATGCGTTCAGTGGCTTCCACCTTGGTGTCCTGCCACAGAGACCATGCCTATTCAGTGTTTTGTGTATGGTAGATGTTGCAATGATTCAGTCAAGCCATTGGCTCTTACTCTAAGGTTCTTTTTTTATATCATTGAGCATTCTGCGTGCCTTTCAAGTCATCTTGGTTGGTGGCCACTTGTAGGGAGAGTAGCCACAGTACTAAATCATCTCAATTTATACACAGTTTGTCTAACTGTGGACTGACAAACAGTTAAACTCTTTCAAGTTACTTTGGAACCTTCTTTTTGCAAATCAGCCATTCTTGATGATAGATCTGCTGAGATTTCTTTTCTTTGCAATGCATGCTTTACATCAGTAGATACCTCTTATGAATAGCAAACTCGACTCCTGAAGTTTGAGTCTTTTATTTTAGGTAAAAGTATCTCTGAACCACACCTCTAATCTTCTTTCATTGAGTGGATGTCAGGTTTGCTAACTCCTGACTCCAATTCACTTTTGTTGAAGTCATCAGCCTAGGGGTTTTCCAACCTGCACCTTTGAATGTCTGAATGATGTATTCAATATTTACAGGAACAATAGAATAATTTACAGTATTTTAATTAGTTTGCTTATTATTGTAACTTAGATGAAGATAAGACCATATTTTATGACATCTTTACAAATGCAGGCGGTGATGTCCAAAGGTTTCCCATACTTTAATTTGCCACTGTATCAGATGCTTTGATAGAGGTCAACATAATCATGTAACCTTCAATCTGGGGACTGTTTTAAACTAAGCGTTACAGTACAGGATTACAAAATTGATCATCACAAATGAAGCGCTCTAAGTCAAACAGAACAACACACGATTAGTTACTCTTTTCTTAGCCAGAAAGAAGCTTGCATCAAAAGCATTATCAATTAGAAAGATATTCACAGAACATGAGAGACTTTGAACGCATTTTTGAACGCATTTTAAACACAGTGAGGAGTCATCAGTTCGGATGGAGATGGGCAGCTCATTCCACTAACTCAGAGTGACACTGGATTGAGGTTTGATACCACACAGAGGTACCAATGTCAGCAGCTCCTTTACTAAAGGCATAACAATGGCTTTGTTTGTGATATGGGCGGCACGGTGGCGCAGTGGGTAGCGCTGCTGCCTTGCAGTTAGGAGACCCAGGTTTGCTTCCCGGGTCCTCCCTGCGTGGAGTTTGCATGTTCTCCCCGTGTCTGCTTGGGTTTCCTACAGGTACTCTGGTTTCCTCCCACAGTCCAAAGACATACAGGTTAGGTGCATTGGCGATTCTAAATTGTCCCTAGTGTGTACTTGGTGTGTGTGCGTGCGTGCCCTGCGGTGGGCTGGCACCCTGCCCAGGGTTTGTTTCCTGCCTTGTGCCCTGTGTTGGCTGGGATTGGCTCCAGCAGACCCCGTGACCCTGTAGTTAGGATATAGCGGGTTGGATAATGGATGGGTGTTTGTGATATATACAGATGTGAATAAATCCATGAAAAAAGAAGAACCGACAACTGTCTCTGAAATAACTTGAAACGGGCAAAAGTATTTGGCACCCGTCATTGTTTATTCTGTATTTAACAAAAATCAGACTTTGCTTTAGAGTTTTGATTCAACAGACTATTTCAAGTAATAACACAAATGGAAATGGCATGGACAAAAATAATGGGACCCTTAACTTAGTATTTTGTTACACAACCATTAGAGTCAATCACAGCAAACAAGTGATTACTGGAGCTCCCAGTGAGACCTCTGCACCTGTCAACAAGTAGTTTGGTCCACTCTACCTGAAAAAATAGCTGTGTCAGGACTGAAGTGTGCCTACCTTCTCCAGGCTGCATGTTCCAGATCTTTCCATAGATGTTCAACAGGAGTCAAATCTGGGCTCATAGAAGGCCAGTTCAGAATTAAGCCCAAAGCCAAGCAGGGGTTGTATCTATTAAACATGCACCAAAAGGCATATGGTCTCATAGCATCAGTAATAAATGAAATGCAGTACCTATTTGTTTTTGTAAGCTGTCACACACATGCACTTGGGAGACAACTTCAGGTCTCATCCTCTAGTAATTTCTTCTCAGGAGTTGCCCAGTGCCTCTCTTCTCTTTTCTACTGCAGACCTGATGACTGGCGACACAAAGATAAGTGACATCACTTCCAGATTCTGGTCCCCTGAACCCACCTCTTACCTGGCTCCACCACCATCTTGCAGCCGTACCATTTTTGACTCCCTGGAAAGACGTTCTGTTGCTGTTCGCTCAAGTTTATTGTCTTTGACCATAAATTATACAGGAGTCACCAGCTGGACCCTAACCCTTTATGCTCTCTCTGCCTGTTTTCATCTTACAGGGCTTAATATTTCTTTGCTTATTTTGCTACATGTCTCCAATTTCTTCTACATAGTATACAAGGCAAGCTGTTCCTTGGAGGTGGCATGCTCATGCAATCCTTTGTTGACACCTTAACATGTTTCTGTTTATCAAATCCAAGCCACTGGTCCTGCTAAGCTTTCAGCATGTGTAATAGAATGTTGAATCAGTTTTAACCAAATATTCAAGCTAATTTCTGTTTTGAAACCATGAGCTTGTGAATGAGAGTTTCTTCCATAATGTCGAGGTTGTCTGGTAGGGGACTGGTTTTGGTGATAAGTGTTGCCACACAAGGTGCCATCTGTGTTAGCCTCCTGTGCTTGGCTGTCGGTGTAGCCACCCCTCGCTCTGCCACTGGGCGTGGCACAGGGCCACTACTCTGCATTGTGAAAAGGAAACCGAAAGGACCACAAGGATGTCATATTGCTGTTCAGGTTTTGTTCAGCGAGAGGTCTAAATAGGATGATACCGAAAAATAAACAAACACATCATCAGCCTCCCGTCATATATACAGTATCCCCGCTTTCTCCAGCCTGTCTAAACGCAACTGGACACATTATATAAAATTACATTTTACACATAAAACACATTTACATCAAATGTAACATATACAGTATATATATATATATATATATATATATATATATATATATATATAC
>JANRMT010062814.1:91401925-91466506 GCA_026402145.1 Polypterus bichir lapradei | reverse complement strand
GTAGACCACCTTCCAGTTTAGTACGTTGTTGTTACTCACGGATGTCAACAATGTGCCGGAATAACGAAAGGGGTGGTGGACAGTGTTACGCTGGTTAGAGAATGAGATTGCCGAAGATAAAAGGTACGTGCCTACGTAACATATGAATGAAAGAAAGACAGTGGGTAAAATGAATGACAACGTAACAGCACGTTCCGGAAATTATTATTGTTACGTTATAGCCGGCGAGTGCTGCGTATCTCACAGTTGTACCGTGCCTTGCTCACATGTCAGTGAAGTGATCCCTATTCATGCTTTAAAGAGCCTGGATACCTATGTGTCCCCCTTTTATAACCATTGCTCCGTGTATATTGCCTTACTCTTTGGATTGCCACAAAGCAACCTGCGAGATTGGAGAAAGTTTGAGAAGACATCGTGAGAGTAAACGATAGCGTCGTGAAAACGAGACGGACTGTGAACGGACAGAAGCAGAAATGCTCCTACACCACCACATAATTACTATTCGGACAGTGATTCCGAGTGGGCCGTTCCTATCGAATCAATGTCCAAGGGTTTTCTTTTGTAATTTTGTTTCCCTTATAAAAAATCATAATGCTGTGTGACGAATGGCCCAGTTCACGACTGGCAGCCGCGTTTAAACAGGGAGCCCTTCACAGACAACTTTAACACGCGCAACGTAGTTGGGCGCACATGGCTAGTATATATATATATAAAATCAAAAGAGAGGCTACAGTAACTGAATAGGATGATAAAGAAAAATAAACACATCATCAGCCTCCCATCATATATATCCATGCTACACTCACAGAACATAGAAAAGAAAAAGGGAGAACAAGTTACACTGTAAGGCCAAATCAACTTCATAAAGGAGAAAAAAAAATTGCATATGTCACCCTATTCATTACTTTCACACGAAGGAAAAAGAATCATAACAGGAGCTAACACTCTTACATACCTCTCTCCGGCCAGACTAAGGGGACGCCTGGGGAAAGGTGTGCAAAATCTTGCATGTCGTGACATAGGGGCAAAGGTTAATAATATACTGTATATACAGTATAAAAAATACAAAATGAAATTAATTGAAAACAATTTTATTGTAAAACTAGATTCAATATTATTAAATAAATTAGTGATTTTGGGGAAATGAAACAAGTTAAACAAATCGACACCAGAAGTGTTGAGGTCAGTCACCTCTATACCCAGTTCAGCTGTGGCGTGTGCTGCTCTACAGTTTACTTTGTGAGATTTATGTGGTCTGTCGATTAACAAATCGTGATTTTTGTAAAATGAAATTAGAGTGTAGTGGCATCTACTGAAAAATTACATTTTTAGCGTGAGCAATCCATGTAGTTAGCAGTAAATGACAAAATCTGAAATTGCATGCAGGAGTCATGTGATCAAAACTGCAGTATATTACTGTCCAGGAAAACTGTTACATTTTAAATCGTCATTTTTTCATTTTTTTTTAATTTAAAATTATTAACACATGGAATAAAACATTATCTAAAAATATGTGTTTTAAGAAGTTGTATTGCGGCCATAGCCATTTCACCTAACAGTATATGCAGGCTGTTTCCACGCAGTAAGGGGCCGCACAGATAATCAGAGAATGAATGTTATATAGCGTGCCGAGAGAAGCTTGCAGAGTATCATGGCATACTGTACTAAGTAGGCAGAGCTGCAGTCTCCATTTCCGCTGTGTTTGCTTGCGATATGAACATGACATCAGGCTGATAAGCTGATTGTCCTAAAGTACTATGTGACCCCAAAGTCACAGGAGTTTGAAGAATGTAAAAGAAAGCAAGTTGCTAGAATAAAGCTGGAGATGGTGGGCTGAGAGTTTAGATTAATTGCTTTCCACGCACAGCTCTGCTACCTTGGCCCACTAGGTTTTATATTCTCTGTCTCAGTTCTGTTTCCCTATTATTTTTATTCAGTCAGGTAGGTCACCCCCTCATTGTCCTCTGCAGTATCCTTAGTATGACTAAGTATTCAACCCTCTGGACTTGTTCACAATTTATGTATTACAATAAGACATTTTCAAATACCCAATTATGATTTCTTTTTTTGGTGTTGAGTAATACATGCCTGCTTTACAGTAAATCTTGACATACTTTGTACATGTGGACCCTGCACTTTCTGCACATTCCTCTTAACTAAACATATATCAGTTCTTATGTGCTGTCATTTAGTTATGAATGAATTCGGTCTGAGGGTGAACTGGGGGCCACTTCATAACATAACATTTTAAATTTTAGTCTTCCCTACTGGGACTTTGTCTATTGATCTCTCCTAAATCCTAGCCTTTCTCAGTAGGGTTTCCTTCAGGGTGTCTCTGTGTCTTTGCTACATTTCATTTTTGCCATAATTTCATCAAGGTCCTGATACAAAGCAGGTTCCATATAACATGATGCTGCCATCCCCATCATAAGGTTAAACTTGTCCTAAACATAAAGCTTAGAGTTATGACAGATTTTTTGTGGCTTTGTCTTCATTCTCTCCTTGGTCTCAGGATCTCACACATTCTTTCTGATAAACTGAACTTTTGACTTCATTTTTTTTCAGTAACAGTTTTCATTTTGCACCTTCCTCAAGAAGCCGTTGTAGTAAGTGGTGATGAATATACAGTGACCAACACACTGCTGTGGTCCTTGAGCCAACAAGTTAATGCTCATACAGTAGTGAATATAAAACGTCCACACACCCCTGTTAAAATGACAGGTTTTCTGATCATGTCAGAACTTTTCTTACCTTTATTATGAAATTGTAACCTGTACAAAGAAGGTGAAAAGAAAACAGAAACCACTTAGGGAAAAAATAAAGATTAAAAACCTTCAAAAACCTTGCACAGATCAAAACCAAATGAATGCAGTCAATCTTTCATCTTGTCAAAAAATTGAATTACAAATCAGAGTCAAAGAACAGAACTGAATGTCATTAGCCAGAAAAAAACGAGCAATTCAATCGCAAAGAACAGTCATAATATCCACAAACTTTGATAAACCAGTAAGTGTCTGATGCCAGCCTTTATACCTACGATCCAGTAATGTCACGTATCACATGCTCCCAGTTGACCTTACAAAGCAATTGCTTAGCAACAAGAAGCACAGAACTGCAGCATTCATAACAAAATGCAAATAGTGCCACAGGAAAAGTCATTTTTTTTAACATAGTGAAAAGCACTACTTAAAATAAAACTGACTATATGCCTTGACCTTAAAAACACAAGTTTACACAGGAAATGTACAGAAAAATTGATGAAGTACAGAAAAAATTAAAATTATAAAGAAATCCTAACACAGCTGTTCTGGTTTCCTCCCACACATCTTAGCTGTATGTGTTAGACTAGTTAACCTCTACGAACGAGTCCAGTCAATGCACATATTGTACTGACTTTAGGGAAATGTCAGAAAAATCTTAAAAGAAAAGACTAGAGAAAATGATAAGGTCAGAAAATGAAGCAAATAGTCAAAATCGGAGTTCAAAGAGAAAAACGAAAATCCGGAAATGCTAACCCAAAAATCAAAGTCTGAGTTCAGAGTAAAAAAAAAAACTCTCAAAATAAATTATGTAGTTCACAAAGATTATCCCAGATAATCTGTAGTGCCAATTACATCACCATTGACCAAACCCAGTGGATTGTGGGAAGGACTATCACAGCAACGGACAAAGCGCTAACCTCGACATGGCGATGCTTGGAAGAAGCACAAAATGGCGTCACAAAAGACGTGGAAAAATTGCAAACATCAAAATAAAGACTCTGAATAAAAAACCTGACAGCATAAAAACGAACCCCAGGTTCAGAAAACCATGGAATGCATGTATGTATTATTTTTAGGGCTTCAGGAGATCCTTAGGAAAATGAAATGCAAACAGCAGTTATAACATGTATGAGGTAGCCATTCAAAGGACTGGAGTCCCATTCAAGTTTGGTTTCTGCCTTGTGTCCAATGAATAGGCTTCAACTTTGGCCTCACAGAGTGGATTATGAAAATGGATGGATGGATAAAGCGTCTGTAAAATAGCCATTGGGGAAATCTGAGCCCCAGGTGGAATGTGGAAGATCTGCTTGACTTGTTCTGAATTGTCTTAGGTGCGCTTTGACTTTGATTACTTTTTAAATTGATGCCTCATTGTCAGTGGTTGAGTCAAAATATTGAACTGAATAAATGTATTAAGTAAAGTTAAAGAAATTGATATGCCAGATTCTTTATTGATAATGTCATTCTGCTTTGTAAAACACACAAGTTACCGTTCTGTTACTACATAGAGCGAGAAACAGACAAAAGAGGGTTTACAAAAAGTTTCCAATAAAGTTATACAGAAGCTCTGCCAGTTCTGCGAAAGGCAAGAACAAAAGAAGAAATAAAGCAGGCAGCAAGGACAGAAAAATGTCAAAAATCATGGTAAGTTTATTTCCATCAAATTTTTTAAAACTTTTTAAACGTTCAACAGAAATTCTCGCTATCTACCTAACTAAACGTCACAAAGATTCATTATAATATCCAGAATTCAAAATAAACAAAAACCAAAAGCACAAAACAAAACCTCAAAAAACTCCTAAATCATAACACTAATGAGATAACCAGCTCCCGCATACATTTGAAACAGTCGCACTCACAAACAGATCACTCTAGAGAAGCTCCTTTTCACATTTCCTTTATTATTTTTGTTAAATTGCATTCGTTTCCAGATGTATACTGTCGCAGATGGCTGGGGGGAATGACCCAGCCGGGATGCCTTAGAGAGCCCTGGACCTCAGCACTGCCACCACACCAGGAAGTGCTGGGGGGAAGAGGAGCAGGGACACCCGGAGTGCTTCCGGGGATACAGCTGGCACTTCCGCCACACAGGGGCGTGTCGGTGGGAGATTGCCGGGAAGCACCTGGAGCACATCCGGGTGTGGATAAAAGGGGCCGCCTCCCTTCATTCGGGGCTGGAGTCGGGAGAGAAGGAAGGACAAGGTCTAGAAGGAGACTTGGCCTGAAGAGTAAAGGCATTGTGTGGTGTTGGCCAGGACTTTGGGGACTCTAGGGGTTTGTGAGCGCTGAATTGTAAGTAACAGAATGTATAATAAACGTGTATGGGGTGATTCAAACATGTCTGCCTGTCTGTGTCCGGGTCATAGTCCACAATACATTTCAAGAGAAGAGTCAAAACACAACTATAAGATTACTATAAAAAAAATTAAAGGTCAGCCCAATGAAAAATATGATCAGCCCCATCAATCACAGAGGAAGAGTTAAAGTTTGTAAGTCTTTAACACTAAAATCCCCACCCTGACCCAATGGGAACAGCTACATAGTAGCAAAAAGCCCATTTTGTGATACTTCCTCAGATTGATTCAGCAATGGGAGTTAGGATGAAATATTAGCAGGAGCACAGCAGGCTTATTTTAAAATTAATTCTAAAGTGTTCTACCTGCAATGGAAGAAGAAGCAGAAGAAGTACGTAACCCAGGGCCACCTGGGCCAGCTCTAAATGTTTTGTTACCCAAGGCAAAAGTGAAAATGTCGCACCCAAACCACGTAGTCTTAAAGGCAGTTGCTGTACACATAATTACAGATTGTAGAGAAGTCAGGTGTGGTAATCCACTTTGAATTGTACATAGATGTCATATCAAAGATCGGAATTAATTGCGCCTGGGGGGGTGCGTTGTCCCCCTTGGTGTTTTTGGCACGTGAAAGCTCAATCGTTTGGGGGGGGGGGGGGGGGGCCCCCCTCTTGAACAATTCGGTTCACAGACAATTGATTTTTTTAATCAAGTGGGAGGGTGCGCGGGCACTTGACCATTTGTTTCATCAAGCAGCTTAGGGGTTTGGCAGCTGCGCACTCAGCACTTAGTGACCGCCTAGTTTGCCTATATGGCAGAGTCAGTCCTGATGGGACAAGTACATAAAACAAAATCAAAAACGGGCAAAATTCGTAGCCAAAAAGTTTTGCACTCAAAGTGTCAAAAGCAAAAACAAAAAGCTCATAGTCAAGAAGATACTGAATAAAGTGTAAAGCCAGAAAGTCAAACAACAAAGAAAGAGTTAGAGAAACGTTTTGGGTATTCACAATCTTGAAAAACTAGGAAGTCCACAACGCTGATCATTTATACCTTTGACTTTGTGATGTCATGTTCTGCACACTTCTTGTTGACCCTACCTGGGAATGGCATAGTAACAACAAACAAATGGTCACAAAATGGCATCGGGGAGAACACAATTAACTCCAACCACTGCTATAAGGGGATTTAAGATAGTTGTATATCCAGTGCGTTTTGATAGACAAGAAAACATCTTCACCCAATAAGGTTTTAATTTAGGACATTCCCAAAACATATGTCTAAGTGAGGCTGAAGTTACATGGCATCGTTTACAATTAGGGTCCAGTCATTGATGTATTTCAAGAAATTTTAATCTGGACAAGTGTGTCACATGCACAATTTTAGGATGAATTACAGTATCATTTGCACAAATTGATGAAGAATTAATGTTATAAACAATCAAATTCCATTCCTTGCCTGAGATGTTGATAGAGAGGTCTCTTACCCAGTATTGACTAAGATGGAGTAGCAGAGAGCTAAATCTATCTATATATATCAAAGTCAATGTGTGTATGTGTGTGTATGTATGTTCCAGCATCACTTCCAAACGGCTGGGACGATTTTCATGAAACTTGGTACACATGTTTCTCATTGGTCAACTAAAAATACAGTAGGGTGAATTCAACCCTAACCCACCTTCTTCTAGGTAAGGTGGGGGGTGATCTTGCGGTCTTGTATGCATGTTATCATCCAGTTGACACTTGGAATGACCACCAGAGGGCGAACTGGAGGTGACTGCCAGCACTCTTTATGTTTGAGCACCACAGCGCCCCTGTAGCTTTTGAAATTAAATAGAGTTGGCCAGGTCCGAGCATCAACTGGATGATAATATACATACAAGACAAGCACATTATTGAGTCTTCATTGTTTGTTCACTTATTTTTATTTTTAAAGTTGTGTTTTTTTATTATATTTTTCTCAAACAATTAAAAAAAAACACTTTATTTTCTTACCGGGAAAAGCTGGGTATTTCAGCTAGTTCTGGAAATATTACACATTTTCTTCTCATTGCTCATTAAAATGATACTCTGCACTAACATTAATTTTAGCATTAGTTATGTTAGGTAAATTCTGAAATGGAGCAGCAGACAACAGTGTGTCTCTGCCTTGAAGTGGTTCCTACATTGGTTCTATATTTTGAGAGACTGAAGTATGCTGATTTTCAAGTCACATATTGTCAAGGTGTCAGATAATTCCAGAGTTACACAGGTTAGGGGATGTGCACCCAAAATAGTGGAGATTTTATTTTGGAAAAGCTATTACCTCTTTCAGATGTGTTGTTGATAATTGACTGATTCTTGTGAGCTGCCCTTATTGCCAGCAGAAGCCATGTTGATTTAATGCAGATTCATTTTTCTATGCTGATGTTAACACGCATATATAATGGATTTGCTTGAATGGAGCTCACTTTACTAAATATGCTGAAGCAGGGCACAAGAAGCAAGATGAAAAATGCACACCAAGCTTAAGTAAGTTGGTACATAGAATGTACAGTATGTAGTATCTGATTGATATGGAGGTACTGGACATACATACATACCAGCTGTTATGCTGTGGAGTCTTCCACATGATGAAAGGTCTCCAAAAGACTTCACTGGCCAGGCCTCACCTCATTGGATTTAATCCCAGCTCCACAGCTCTACCACAGGCTTTGCAGGCCCAAAAAATTAACTAGGCCTAAAAATAAACTTAAATGTCCGGATATATAACAAAAGTCCAACAAGAGGAGGGATGACCATAAATCCTTGGCTTGTATAAAAGAGAGGAAACAAAGAATCATTACAAATATTATTAACACATAACAGAAAATGAGACAAAAACAATTTCCCTAAATGGCAACCCACAGCAAACAAGTCCCAAAATACAGTCCAGAAAAATAATCCGAAAAAAGAAGGCAAAAAAAAAAAACAGTAAATCCAAACAGAACAAAATGCTTACATAAACTGCACTATAAATGAATGATCTTCAGTTCCTGAGCCTTCTCAGCTGTCTTAAATAACCAGATAGAGGGCTCAGGAGGGCTGACATCAGGGCTTAATAGCACCCTCTAGAGACTACAACTGAAGTATGAGGTATTGGACACACTTATTTACTTATTGATTATACAGTAATCATTGACAACCAGGAGTGGTGGCTCCGAGGACAGGGATTTGCACTGGCAATCGGAAAGTTGCAGGTTCAAATCCCGTAAATGCCAAAAGTGACTCTACTTCGTTGGGCCCTTGAGCAAGGCCCTTAACCTGCAATTGCTTCGTCCTGGGTATGACGTTAATCTGCATCCAGCCCTGCGTGTAGGCCCTCCAGCTTACAGGGAAAAACCCAGGGGTTGGTGGCAGAATTGGCATTCCAGCTACCATAAAAAAAACCTCACACTGTTCCACTCCATCTGAACTAATGTGGGGCTGAGGTGTCACCCATTGCATGGCTGCACTCGGGTCCATGTGGAGTGTGGTCCTAACCTCTCCACTCTAGAACAAAAAGCAAATCTTACAAATAGGAGCTCTTAAGAGATTTTCTTTGCAGATCAAGCAGGTTCATTTTTCAGCACTTTCTCCTCCTTTCTTCTGTGTCAAACCCAGTAAAGTTAGGCAGTGCTGTGCCACCTTGTACTTTTGATCTATACAGTGTTTTCTTTTTAATACATGGTCTATATGGGAATTCATTGAAAAAGAAAATAGTTTGAGGATGATATTCATTTGAACTATTGTAAAAGAGGACAAGACAATGATAAAAATTTGAGGTCGCACCCCCATATATTGTAAAGGCAAAAAAGTGTCACTAAAAACATGAGTCTCAGATCAGATTATCCAAGATGGTGACACGTCTGGTTAAATACAAGCCAGGCAGGATGAGGCAAGTGCAGGTGAATAAACTCCAGAAGTGAACGGCAGAGGTGGCGAGGTTGTCAGTCTTCTGGTTTGTAGAGGGAGGAAGAGAAGAGGCGTCACAGTACAATGCCACCCTGTGGACTTGCAAGGGATTGCCACCACCAAAGCCTTTAAGCTGTCCCCAAGGTGCACATGTATGACACAATATTAATTTTGCCTGCTAAAAAGAGCTGAAGAGTTGGCACCTCTTAACTTCTTGCTTAGTGCTTTCCATCAAATTGCAAAAATTGATTTTAAAAAGATCTTAAGGTTTTTTTTTTTGTTACTGCAATTCCAAAAATACATGAGTTGTTTTGAGCAAGTCGGCAGAAAAAGACTAATAAATGAATATGGCAAGCTGATAAGATGACTGGAAAAAGCTTGCTTTTATTCAAATTCATTTTAAACCCAGAAATCTTATAAAAGTCATTTTGTAAGTTTAATAAGATCATCCATGACACATTTGGCTCACTGATGAACAGAACCATAATGTCTCCACGAACAGAAATTTTTGTTACATTCCTTCCCTTATAATCCCCTTTATTTTTCAGTGTTACTGAAGACAGATGGCCAGCAGTTCTACCGCAGTAGTGGACAGCATTGGTAATAGTGAAATTTCTTGCTTTCATCTAAAATTATATTAATTTATATTTTTTAACATGCAGGCATCTGGGCTTGAACAAAGCAACTGATCCAGGCACAAATATCTGGATCAAACCCAATCCGCTAAAGTAATAACTCCATTCTACTCTACCAAACACTTTTTCTGCATCTACAGACACTAAGAATCCTGAAAGATGAGTTTCTGAAGGGGGAGGTACTGTACGAGAATACATCACACAAGCCGTGAAGATTTTATGATAGCCAGCTGCCTTTAACAAATCCAGGTTGATCTTCTGATATCGGTTTCTCAATTCCTTTTGCCATTATCTTAATATGCATCGTTAAATAAAGAAATCGGTCTAAAAAATAACAATTCCAACAGATTTTTATTTTTTTCTTGGAAAGATTCCGATTTATTAAGTAAGTTATTAAAATGGGCTTCTAAGTCTTTACATTCTGATGTGTATAGAGCCTTATTGTCCTTTATTATATTTATTATTGCTTTATGTTCACTAAAGTCGATCCCTTCTATATTTTTTAACCACTGCTGTTCTATTTTGCACTTTCTTTTAAGTGTTTGTTGAGCTGAAATCTTACTCACTTTCTCTATAGGAGTAGTGTGATTTAAATATTAAGTGATTTATTTCTCCTGTAGTAGAAGATGAAATTCTGGTTTTTTATGTCTTTAGCTGGGAGTGCATATTCTTTATCAAATTTTAGAAATCTCACTATTTTATTCTGATGTCTGTTAGTTTGTAATATATTGCATCACAAAGGTAGCATAATTTTTAAAGGGCTCACAAGAAGAGAAGTGAACCAGAAAACAAGCAAAGATTCATCACTAGGAAGTCAAGTAAACACCATCATCAAGCCAAAATCAAAAACCCAAATTCAGAATCAAAATACATAAATCAGAACTCTTTTACCAAGAACTCTAACTAAATAAACACACAATATTCTTATTTGTTTGCAAACTCGGATATGAAGAAAGTGTTTGGGGAGTACTTTATACCTTTGACCCTGGAAGTGGAACCCAAACACTTCTGGGTCTGCTGCCTAATGATATCATAATACAAAATAAAACTCCACAAAATGGTGGGAAATGGTGTTTACTTTTGCTCACAATAGTTTTATATGTTGTACAATAATCTTTTAGAATGGTAATAATTATATGTAGAATTGAGTTTTGCAACCTGTAAAACTTATATTTACATAAAAAGGAAAGTAAAAGTAGGTCTCAAATATGCACAATAAAGTAAAAAATAATACCAATTGTGACAACTGTTATGAGAGTCATACGAAACCAATTATCTCCTTAGATATGCTTATAATAATAGTAGTAAGGAGATCATGGGTTCACGACCCGAGTCTTCCCTGCATGGAGAGCTCTTTGAGTAGTGAGAAAAACACTATGTAAATGTGAAGAATTATTATTATAAGCTTTCAACACTTCCCAAAATCAATTCAATGTAGTCATCACAATTTAAAATTAAATGATTCAATCTCTAATACAGTATGTCTCTTGTCAGTAAAGCCTAGTGATCCAAATTCCAAAATATAGGGAGTATGATCTGAGATTACTTTATATTTACAAGATTTAAGAAAAGGTGAACACTGTTTTCAATACATAAGCAGTCAATTTGTGAACAACTATGACATACTGTATTGTGGAAAAGAAGGAATATTGCCATGAGTAAGGGTAAAGAACTCTCCATGGATATAAAAGATTATGATCCTTATGATCATTAACACTAGAATTACCAGAGCCTACGAAAAAACTTGTAGATCCAGCCCACCTTAAATCTGTTCACACCTCTCCGTCAGCGTCTTTTGTCCTGTAAATGTGCCGATTAAGTCAAGCAGCAAGCAGCCTGCTATTCTATCCCCCCACCGCAGAACGTGCACAAAGTTCTCCCAGCTCATGCCTTGATTGATTGTCTGGGAATGAAGTGCTGGAGTTATAGAGTGGAAATAATAGATCGTTATTTGGAACACATGCATTTCATGTGTGTTCCGTTTCTACAATAATCTGTGTAAACACATTGTAAAAACAGAAGCGTTTTTCATATTTTAGTAATAAATGACAAAATGTAGGCATAAACTATATAATGTGTGAAGCCATTATCAGCTGACGGAGAGGTGTGAACAGATTTAAGGTGGGCCGGATTTATGAGTTTTCTCATAGGCTCTGGTAATTCTAGTGTTAAAGGAGCAATGGTGGCCATTGGTTTTAGTACACAATTAAAATGTCCTCATATTATGAGCTTGAAAGAGCTCATATTAGGAGCTGATGTGAGACATAAACACTTAGTCATCAGAATTTGGTGCATATTGTTATGAATTTGTTTCTGTTTTGCTTTGCACTGCTTTTTCGGACTTATTTCAGAGATCTGGTAATCATTTTGTTTTTTTATAGTTATATATTATGAATCTAAAGTTTACAAGCTAATTCCGCATTTACTTTAATTTTTGTTAGTTATTTTAATATGTTTCAGCTGCTGTTTTCTTATTTCCTGATCACCACCTGTCTTTTTGGGTACCTAACCACATTGTTAGGGATGTGTCCTCAGAGGATGTGACATTTGAGTATCAACAAAACGAGTTAAAAGGTCGGCCAAGTGTTCATTTTCTTATCCAAGTTATGGATAACAAACCTATTAAAGTACTCACATTATTCTGTAATTGAATTAAAATGCTCTTCCAATTTTGACTTTTGCGCCTGCTATTTTAGATTACATCTTTTGTTTCTCATTTTGGCTTCGACTAAGTATTTTTGATCTCCAGGTTTTTTTTAATCTTTTTTCTGTCTTTAACGTCTGCCTTTTGGCTCTCTCACAAATCCTTGTCAGTTCACTGACATTAGACATATATATTGACCAAAGCTATTTTAGTTCCGTTTACTTTCCCCATGTCGCACCCCCTCCTGGGTCAGGTACTGTCTCAGTAGTAACAGGAATGATTAGCAATTTCCCTGTGGATGAGGATTCTCACTCCTTAAGTCTTCTTGTTGTTGATGGAGTGAAACTTATGCAGTTTCTTTTCAATCAGTATTGATCCCTGGTATTTTTCCACTCCCATCCTAAAAATGTGGAGGCTGAGCTGACTGATAACAGTGATTGAGTGTGCCATTGAGTGTGCCACGTAATGGGCCGCTACCCCATCTCTGGTTGGTTCTTTTTTTTTTTGCCAATGTTGATAAGAGAGGTTCCAGCAACCCATTTTTAAACAGGCATTTTTGGAAAATGGAAAAGTCTGTTTGGTTGTGTTGATAAGCATGGCCTGTGATGGACTGGTGTCCCATTGTGGCTACCTTCCTGCCCTGTACTATTTGCTGCTAGGATAGGCTCTGGGATGAGAAAATAGCAGGACACATTTACAAACCTGTTACAGCTGTCATTTGTGTGCCTGAATGCCAGTTTCATTTTTGTCACGTAGGTTCGTTTTCCTTTTTTTTAAGTGTTGTCCAATAGTTTTTTAACTTTAAATAAATTGTGCCTCACTCTGTCCTATTCAGGTTGTGCAGTTCTAAGAAGCCTGGGTTCAGAATTTATGCAGCAGCCAACAATCTCGATGTCTCTGACTGCTCACTTATGTCTACAAGAAGCTCTTACAGTGCATCCGGAAAGTATTCACAGCGCATCACTTTTTCCACATTTTTGTTATGTTACAGTCTTATTCCAAAATGGATTAAATTCATTTTTTTCCTCAGAATTCTACACACAACACCCCATAATGACAACGTGAAAAAAGTTTACTTGAGGTTTTTTCAAATTTATTAAAAATAAAAAAAACTGAGAAATCACACGTACATAAGTATTCACAGCCTTTGCTCAATACTTTGTCGAGGCACCTTTGGCAGCAATTACAGCCTCAAGTCTTTTTGAATATGATGCCACAAGCTTGGCACACCTATCCATGGCCAGTTTCACCCATTCCTCTTTGCAGCACCTCAAGCTCCATCAGGTTGGAAGGGAAGCGTCGGTGCACAGCCATTTTAAGATCTCTCCAGAGATGTTCAATCGGATTCAAGTCTGGGCTCTGGCTGGGCCACTCAAGGACATTCACAGAATTGTCCTGAAGCCACTCCTTTGATATCTTGACTGTGTGCTTAGGGTCGTTGTCCTGCTGCAAGATGAACCATCGCCCCAGTCTGAGGTCAAGAGCGCTCTGGAGCAGGTTTTCATCCAGGATGTCTCTGTACATTGCTGTAGTCATCTTTCCCTTTATCCTGACTAGTCTCCCAGTTCCTGCCACTGAAAAACATCCCCATAGCATGATGCTGCCACCAACATGCTTCACTGTAGGGATGGTATTGGCCTGGTGATGAGCGGTGCCTGGTTTCCTCCAAACGTGACGCCTGGCATTCACATCAAAGAGTTCAATCTTTGTCTCATCAGACCAGAGAATTTTGTTTCTCATGGTCTGAGAGTCCTTCAGGTGCCTTTTGGCAAACTCCAGCCGGGCTGCCATGTGCCTTTTACTAAGGAGTGGCTTCCGTCTGGCAACTCTACCATACAGGCCTGATTGGTGGATTGCTGCAGAGATGGTTGTCCTTCTGGAAGGTTCTCCTCTCTCCACAGAGGACCTGTGGAGCTCTGACAGAGTGACCATCGGGTTCTTGGTCACCTCCCTGACTAAGGCCCTTCTCCCCCGATCGCTCAGTTTAGATGGCCGGCCAGCTCTAGGAAGAGTCCTGGTGGTTTCGAACTTCTTCCACTTACGGATGATGGAGGCCACTGTGCTCATTGGGACCTTCAAAGCAGCAGACATTTTTCTGTAACCTTCCACAGATTTGTGCCTCGAGACAATCCTGTCTCGGAGGTCTACAGACAATTCCTTTGACTTCATGCTTGGTTTGTGCTCTGACATGAACTGTCAACTGTGGGACCTTATATAGACAGGTGTGTGCCTTTCCAAATCATGTCCAATCAACTGAATTTACCACAGGTGGACTCCAATTAAGCTGCAGAAACATCTCAAGGATGATCAGGGGAAACAGGATGCACCTGAGCTCAATTTTGAGCTTCATGGCAAAGGCTGTGAATACTTATGTACATGTGCTTTCTCGATTTTTTTATTTTTAATAAATTTGCAAAAATCTCAAGTAAACTTTTTTCACATTGTCATTATGGGGTGTTGTGTGTAGAATTCTGAGGAAAAAATGAATTTAATCCATTTTGGAATAAGGCTGTAACATAACAAAATGTGGAAAAAGTAATGCGCTGTGAATACTTTCCGAATGCACTGTGTCTCCCAGCAGTAAGTATAAAGTCCAGCAAGAGGCATTTGCCCAAATCAGAGTTCAGTATGCATGGTTAGAGGTCGCCAATGGCCTCAATGAGTTATAATCTGTGACAACAACAAGCCAGCTCTCAGAGAAAGGCCAAATCAAGCGTTTTATAAAACTTTTCAAAAATCTTCAATGAAATTTCTAGTAACTCATTCTTCTATTTTGTGGTAAGTGACATTCAATGCTGAAGACAGTGTGATGGAACAGTGGTTAGCACTGCTGCCCTCACAATTCCAGACTTGTGGGTTCAAGTTCTGCCTTGTTTGTGTGAAATTTAATTGTTCTCTACATGTTTGCTGTGGTTTCTCACCCACATTTGACAGATGTACATGCTAAGTTAGTTGACAACTCAAAACAGGCCTCACGTCAGTGAGTATGTGTGCCAGGCTGCCAAGTCATGGACTGTCACACCAGCCAGAGTTGGTTTCTGGATGCTGCCAGGCCACACACTTGTTTCTGTCTCTCTCAATTTGATTAAGTATTTTCAAAAATGAAGGAAGGGCATACAATGGTTATCGGTAGTGGTCATTTGTGGAGAAACACTGAAACATATTTATCCCTTTCTGATTTGAACTGCATGATGGGGAATCACTAAAAGATGGGCAGATATCCAGTAAGGAAAGAAAAGGTGGTAAAGGGAAGAAGTACCTATAGCTTGGAGTAGCAGGTCCAGGGTGAGCCACCACCTGCTTTAGGTAAAAAAATGGGAGCCACACTGGATGTGTGGGTGCCCTCTGCAAGTCAATGATAACCAGCTAACCCAGTGGTCTCAAACTCACCTCCTGGATGGCCACCAATGTTGTTCATCCAATTTCTTAATTAGAAGCTCATTCTTGCTATTAATCAAACACAATTCTTAATTCTATGGTCTGTTAATACTTTGCCTGGCACACCATCCATTTCCAAACTATTGATTGTCTTTTATCTGAAAATTCCATCAAGTGTTTCTTTCATGTGGCACAAATAACATGAATGTTTCTCAGGCCTTTACTTTACTTCTTCTCAAATATTTTATTAAAACAGATATTGAATGACGGAGGCATCAATGCAAAGAAGATCAGGTTAGATGGTCATCTCTTTACTCACTTTGCATTTTATTATTGTTTGGCTGCTGGATAAAAAAAAAGAAACAATTAGGGGGCATCAATATTCAAAAGCAGATTAACTAAATTTAGGGCAAAAGAAGAAGATTAGCAGCAGTCAATACTGATCAATTAAGAAAAAGGCTGGAATGAAAACCCATGGTCACCGCAGCCCTTCAAGAGCCAAGTATGACACCCCTGGATGGATGGATGGATGGCCACTTATTTATTTGTTTTATTCATGTTTTGGAAACAATAACTTTTTTTTTACTTTCTTCATACATAGGAGAAAATGTTATAATGGGACTGAAACTGCTTGGCTTCCATGCCTTGCAAATGAACTTGTCTCTAGTCAAAATGACAAGAAATAATTGGAATATTTCATTTACAAGCTGACTTGAAGGGGTTATAACGGAACCTACCATTAACTACAGTATGTAGTAGTATATAGACAAAAATGTATTATAAGTAAGAAAATACTTATATCAATTTAACAGAACTAACTAACAAATGGCTCTTACACATATGCTACATTGGTCACTCTACTCACACGTGATGCTTATTATGCATCCTTTTCTTTACTACTTTAGTTGTGCCTCCTCTGGTCAGCAGAGTGTGATATAGTGGGTCCACAGCTCAGAATAAAAGCCCAGTTTTTAAATAAATAGTCACCGCACTCACAGCTTAAAGAGGGGGCGTGGTAGTGTGGCCGGACAAGTTCTTGGATGCAACGTACTCCGGGCGTTTCCTCACTTACGTGCACAAGTGAAGAATCGTCCGCATCCATAATTGATGCCAGGAACTGCTAATCGCCACGTCCCCATGATAAGTAGGAGAAGCGCAGAGGTAAGAAGGCTTGGAGAGCTGGGGGGAGAAAGAAAGTAGACGTGCCAGCCAGCTGTGAAAGAGAAAGGTCAGGGGTCCTAGATAGAACGAGCGAGGGAGAAGGAAGATGGGAGGACAACTAACCCCAAGCAGTCAGGCAGACACTGGCAGAGGCAGCCAAGACGGGGGTCAGTAGCATGAGGACCGCGGTGGCTGAAGTCTCTCCTGCTGAGCATACCTTGGGTGAGCTGGAGAGACTGGGAAGGAGCAGAGCTTGGCTAGTGTGCATGTCGTCTGCAGGATTTTAATCTCATTTTAGCCGTGTTTTTAAAGGTCTGGATTTGTACCTGGTTTTTATTGATTATTTATTTAATAACTTTTGAACACTGCACTTGTTTTGAAAACAGTTTTGGTTTTGTTTTAAATAAAAGCACTTTTTGCAATATTTTTGCACAATACCCTTGCTTTGTTGTGTCTTCACTGGCCAGCTCAACCGGTGACATTACCGACATTACCGGGTTCAAGAGCTCCCGGAAGACAGATGGGAGCATCGTCACACAGAGTCTCCAACTGCTAAATATGACCAATCATTGGTCTCTCCCTTATTTGCCTTCCACACTGGATTTTGTAGATTAGGTGCCAGTGATTAGAACCTCCTGGATGACCTCGCCTTATGTAAACCACAGATATCTAAGGTCTGGTGCTCTGTTTGCTATTGACGTGTGGTGTCATCATGCCAAGACCAAAAGAGCATTAAGGACCCTCAAAAAGATGGATGTGGATGCCAATGAGTCTTTCAAGAGACATAAAGAGATTGTCTCATTATTGGAAATCAATCATTCCACTGTAAGGAAAATCGAAAATCATCTACAATTTGTCCTGCAGATTCTGCCCAAGAGCTGACCTTTTTGTATTAAAACAAGTCTCCAAGAACCCTACTCTTTCATTGTGGACTCTGAAGGTAACTCTTGAAAAAGCTGATGTCAAAGTGCATGCATCTGCAATCAGAATGAGATTGCGCAAATTTGGCTGGCATGTGAAGTGTGCCAAGAAAGAAGCTTTTACTGTCCAAAATTAATATTAGAGTAAGATTACAGGTTGAATATTTTGGCAAAGATCAGGCCTTCTGGAACAATTTGCTGTGGACAGAAGAATCAAAGAAAGAGTTGTTTGGTCACAGTAGCAGTAAACATGTTTGGAACAAACTAAAGACAGCATTTCAGGAGAAAAACTTCATACCAACTGTGAAGCAAGGTGATGGAAATGTTATGGTTTGGGGTAGTTTTGCTGCCTTGGTGACTGGGAAGATTGTAGTTTTCAAGTCAGCTATGAATTCTGCATCATCTTAAAGTGTGCTTGAGGAGAATGTGAGGTCATCTGCTTGAAAACTGAACCTTTCAACACAATAATGGGCACTGGCAAATCCAACCAGAAATATCTCAAAACAAAGAACTGGATGGTAATAACTTGGCCTTTTCAGTGACCTGATTTGAATCCCATCAAAATGTTGTTGGAGGATTAGAAACAAGCATTACATGCAAGAAAACCCACAACCATCTTGCAGCTGAAGGAATTTTGCATGGAGGAGTGGGTCAGCAATGCCATCGAGTCAATGTCAGAGACTGGCACAACGCCTACAAGAAGTCATTTCTGCTAAAGAGGGCAATACCAGCTTCTGAGGCCAAGGGTGGACCTACTTTTGCCCCAGTAGACCATTACATCTGTTTATATTTTTGTTGAATAAATGATAGAAAAGTACAATTTTCCTTGTGTTTTATTCAACTATACCACATTTATCTGTTGGCACAGCTTACATGAAGATCAACTGCTTGCCTCATCAGATGTGTTGATAAAGTCAACAGTTTCCAAGGGGTGTACTTACTTTTTCATGTGACAATAAGCCAACACCTATGACCAGGTTTTAATACAGTAGAAAACACAATTAGAAAAAGGGGGTAAAAACTCTTACCACTGCACATGAGTTCATTTTCCACGACTAAATTGAGGACACATTCAGAGATGCATGTATGAGAAGCACCACACCTTCAGGTGTAACCCCTCATTCCATCCTTCTACCATCATCAAACCTTCCTTATCCAATTCAGGTTTGGGAGCCCTAACTGACCAGAATCAGAGGCCAAATTAGAATAAAGAATCAACCAAAAGTACATTTGATTTAAATGTTCTGTAGAAGGAAAATCGTAAGGACCTGGATAAGGTTGCCAGATTAGAAAATGTAGAAATACAGGACACTCTTTAATCTCTCTCTATATTACTATATACAGTGATCACTCGCTATATCGCAGTTCAGCTATCACGCCCACACTATATTGTGGAAAAATTCAATAAGGACATCCTACCTGTAGTGTACTTTACAGCCAATTCATAACAAAGCATGCAGTTTTTTTTAATTTTTTTTATTTTATTAATTTTATTGCAATCCATACAAAGCAATCAAGTTTTTACAAAAAGAAAAATTGAGTTAAGAACAGATCGATCCCCACCCTTAAGAGAGAGAGCAAGCCTCAAAGCATGCAGTTTTCAGCAGTCACTACGTGTGCTAGACAAAAGTTCGTTAGCACAATATAGGGTGGTCCAGATCTAATTATGCAATTGTCATTACGCTATAACTTAAGTTTATTACATAGAAAATCACCCGAAAAATCCCGGACCATCGAGAAGTATGTGAACTGACGACATGATGAATCGTCTTTGCGCCGAACTGGAATCGCCCACCCATAAATCAAAGTCATCCAGATGATCTGGATCTGCATAATTAGATCTGGACCACCCTGTATTATAATTTATAATAACTAACATATACATAACATTTAAGCAATACACTAGTAAATCATAAAATATACTGCTACATACAGGAATGCGTAGACAGAGTCGCATTTCATAACAAAATGTACATAACGCTTTTCATTTATCACTATGCGTGCTCGTTAGAACAATACTGTACGTATTATAATTTATAACTATAACATAACTGTAAATATTGAGTAAAATGCAGTAAAAAGTCAATTTGTATATAAAATAATTAACATTTATGCAATACAGTACAGTAAATCATTAAATATAAGTACATTGTACACTACGGTAGACAAAGAGTTTCACGTTACAGTACCCAGATGATTTCTTACAAGGCCCGTTATTGGCTGAAAGAGGAGACTCAACCAATCAGAGTGGGATTTTCATTCTCTTGGTATCTGATTGGCTGCTGCTAACATGGTGTAATCTCGCAAGAACAGCGAGCGTGTGTTCCTGACGCATCTCAGATCTCTGTATATCGTACGTATACCTTGCTTGTGGTCCGATTGATGTGAGCAAAATTTTGTGAACTTTTCGTTTTGTTTTAAGCCCTACGATGGCTCCCAAGCATCCTGCATCTTCTAAACCTTCTGGTAGTAGTGAACCTAAGCGCCAGAGGAAGACCTTAACTATTCAGGAGAACGTAAAACTCCTGGTTATGCTTCGGGAAGGAAAGCGTTACGCGGACGTCACTCGCCATTACAAGTTTACATGTGTTTAAAGTTTATGGGAGGGGTATTTTAAGGCTTAAACTATAAAAAAAATGTTTATTTATACGGTCTTTCTATATCGCGCATTTTCATCTATCGCTGATGGGTCTGGAACGTAACTTCCGTGATAGGCAGGGGATCACTGAATATAAATGTATATATGCCCCCTATACACCCAGACCAATATATTATATAAATGTAGAGACATAAGTTAAAAACATAAAGCAAGGGTTTAAAGGGTTATGAGGAAAACAAAAGTAAAATCATTTGAAAATTATTTACTGAAAGTGCAATTACATGCACCACAGCTTCAGAACAGCTTCTGCCTTGTTTGATAAATGTCCATTCGCTGGAATATTCATCACAAAATTTACACTTATGTTTTGGCATCTTGGGATGGATGGATGGATGGATGGATTAGTTTTTAAGTTAGAAAAAAAGTGGGCCGTGTCAAATAGTAACAACTTTGTTGACAACTTTGTTGACACTGTATGTTGCAATGCTGATACAGAACTACACAGCAGCGCGGCTGGAGAGCAAAACAGTAATAGCGTCGCTGTCCTCAGCCAACCATAGCAACTGAGAAAGTTGCAAACAGGCAGCAAACACTAGTTTCCTCGTTACATTTACGTTATTTTCATTAAGAGATTCTGAGAAAAGAAAGTATAATTACTTAAAAAGTTACAACTAAGTACCGTAAGAAAGTAGTAAAAATATATTTTTATTATGAAATCTGAAAATTAACTAAATACGGGACATTTGGGTGTCCCTGAAAGGTCAGTACGGGACAGAGGACATAATTATCAAATATGGGACATGTCCCGTATATAAGGGACGTCTGGCAACCATAGACCTGGAGAAAAAATACTTGGGCAAAAGGAGACATGCAAACTGCACACAGGGATTTTAACCCAGGACTATGGATTTCTGACACAGCAGTTCTAACCACCCTATGATGAAATATGTGAGTTTCAGTTTTAGACGCCATATTGCGATTTGGCCAGCACCATACCTGCACAAGACCAGGACATAAACACACCGGTGAGACCCTCAGGAGTGTCTAGGAAAGAGTAAAGTCAATAGAGCACTGTTTCCAGCTTCTCAAACTCACAACCCTCAGGATAAAAGACATTTGGTTCACTAGGATACTCCATGATGACAAAGTGGTTGGAAAGCTCCTTTCATTGTCTGACATTTTTTCATTTAACGTGTCTCCAAATACTCAACAGGCGCAGTGCAATTATTAAGCATTTGTCCTGAAAAAGAAAAAAAAAAATAAAACAGGACATCAAGGCCAACGAATAACACAGTGCAGCTTACAGTGCCAAACTCAACGCCTCTGAGCCACTGACCTGCCGTCTCCATTTCCTGCTAACGCGAGCAGAGGCCCAAGCCTCAAGAGCTCCTCCAGCTGCAGGCCTGCCATTCAGAAGTCCCTAATCCTATTTGCCGGCACCAGATCTGCAGCAGCTGCCACCAAAAGCAGGAAGCCTTGTCACTGACACGCTGTCTCTGCCATGAGTTGGAATTCCCCCCAAAGGGAAAAAAAAAAAAAAAATAGGAAGGCAGTCCCCAAATCAATGAGGTTTGTCATCACCTAAATAACCAATGGGAGCAGCGCACAAGTTGTGCATTACTGGCAGATGGGGTCGTCTATTGTGTCCTTTCAGCCATCGGCAGAATAGAAGGGTCTGCATAATGGCTGTCGTACAGATTCATCCTAAAACAAAAAGAGAAAGAATCATGTCTGTTAAGCTTGGCGGCTCGTCTAGTAGCCCAGAGGGCGGAGTCACTTAAATTTAAGAAGTCATTAAGAGAAATGGGGGCAGGGCAGACACAAATCAAAGGGCTTTGTGCAAACGCCTTGGGCAGCAAGATAAACAGCGGCCATGCCTGACCCAAATACGACCACATGGAGAACGAGACAGTTGTTTTGTTGGGAAGATGTCAAGATGACGGACTTGTGCCATCGTAAATAATGACAAAGACCCCCGGCCCACTTAGTGTCAGTGATCTGCACACCTCAGGCACAGGCTAGAGGAGTTACGCTTGACAGACCTACTGTAAAAGAGGAGGCAAAAAGATGAATAAACACAAAGTCTGGGAAATTTTAGGGGATAAACAGTTATAATTATAAATAATAGTACATTTATTTACTGTATACAGTGCCTGTTCCATGCTCAAAGAATGGTAGGGACTGCAATTGCAGTCCCGATGAAGTGACTACAGGATAGATATATTTTATTTTTTAAAAACAACCTTTATTTAAATAATCCAAAAAAACAAGAGTAAAACAATTTCAATTACATGCTAACATTATAGATAAGTCCCCAAAGGTGACCTCCCAGTTCTTTATTAGTCTCCTATTAAATATTGATATAAACATCACCCTTCCTAATTAAAACCAAACCCCTCCCATTCTTTCCATCCTCCAATCACACTCTCCTGATTACTAATTATTGACCCCTTTTTAGAAGTGATACTAAACTATAAAGTCTGAAACTACAAGTTATTGTCACCATAGTTATAATACATTATTCACACACTATATGTCCTGAAACTTTTAGTAGATTTATAAAAATTTAAATCCACTAATATTCTGTTTTCACGTAACCTTCTAAAAATACAATTGCATCTTAGATCACACACCCAGTGATCTTATTTCAGCAGTTTTTCCAAATTGTTAACTTTGTTTACCCAAGAATTAAATGCATTGAATTCATATCATTCCTGGTTCACTTTGTTATTTTCACCCCAAACACAAACACCATTTCTGTTATATGATCACAGGCTCTCTATCAGTCTCGCTTCATGCTAAAAAAAAGACTAGATTAGTCTTTCACAATACATGAAACAATGAAGAACTGTTTTTTCTTAAGCCACAGGATAGATAGATAGATAGATAGATAGATAGATAGATAGATAGATAGATAGTGTCAGGGATGCCAGGGGCGACAACCTGGCCGGGATGCCATGAAGGACCGGAAGAGGGCGTGCGCCCACCTGGGATCACATGGGGGTTGCCACCCTGGTTGCTTTGGGGGCCACGGGTTGAGGGCTTGGAAGCCCAACCCTGTAGGGGCCCATGGTCACCACCAGGGGGCGCCCCGATGCCTTGGGAGCCCTGGATCTCAGCACTTCCGCCACACCAGGAAGTGCTGGGGGGAAGAGAAGCAGGGACACCTGGAGTGCTTCCGGGAGCACAGCCGGCACTTCCACCACACTGGGGCGTGTCGGCGGGTGATTGCCGGGGAGCACCTGGAGCACATCTGGGTGTGGATAAAAGGGGCTGCCTCCCTTCATTCGAGGCTGGAGTCGGGTGGAGGCAGGACAAGGCAGGAGAAGAGAGAGTAGAGGCGGCCCGAAGAAAGGCGTTGTGTGGCCAGGACTTTGGGGGGTTTGTGTGCACTTTAAAATTGTAAATATTGTAAATAAACATGTGGTGGTGGAAAACAACATGTCTGCCTGTCTGTGCCCAGGTTCTGTTCACAATAGATAGATAGATAGATCGATCTTTATTGGTCCTAAGAGGAATTTTTAGCCATTTGTGTTGTAAACAACCACACCATGGTAAGATCATGAAACCACCAACAATGACCATTATATCCCAGCTTAGAAATTAATCATTCCTTATGCATAAAATGATACTGAGGTGGGGCATTAAAAATCTTCCAGACAAAAATGTGGTGGTCCAGCTTCCTGTCACCTCCTATGGTTACCCTGTCCCTTTAAGTACTGTAGGTGTTGGGAGGCTGACCTGTAAGGGATACCTGGGGCCACTAGGTGGAGTTCTAGCCAGAGGACCCCTGGAGTTCACGGAGGCACTCCTAACCCTGGAATGTTTTCCTATTTTGAATTTTAAAGGTCCTTTTCAGTTGTCCAGCCCAGGTGAGTTTGGAGTAAGGAGCTTTGGTGTTGACAAAGGTTCATCTTTTGGAAGGAAGAAAAATGAGAAAATGTGGAAGGAGTTTACAACAGATGTAAGCAGGTTGTCAGCCATCTTACTAGGGAGAAGGCTGACCAACTGTCTTGTGAGCTCCAGAGGGGCATGCAGGTGTGTTGTTTCCCCATCTTTTGTTTCCCGGACCTGCTCCCTTCTGTATTTCATTTTTGCTATAATAAACTCCATTTTTTTTAAATATTACTTGGCCTCCTTGGCTTCAAGACAATACTTTGTTAGCTCGGGAGTTCAGCCTTACAAACACTCATCCATCTGTCTATTATTAAATGTAGCTTATCTAGTTCAGGGTCATTGAGGATCTGAGTTTTTCCTCAGCAACATCTGGTGCAAAGTAGGAACTAACCCTGGATGGACTCTCACTTATGCTGGACCAGTTCAGAGCTGCTAGCCAATGTGCCAAACATCTATTTGGAATAAAACTTGAATCTTTGGAGAAAAACCCGTCAAGACATGGGGAGGACATGCAAACTCCATGCAGACTCAAACGTAGGACGCTGCAGCCCTAACCACTGTGCAAACAGAGCCCATCCATGTTTTCATGCATTTATTTCCAAAATCCCTCTGTAAGGCTCTTTGCTAGTAGCTATGCTGGCACATCACATCCACATCAAATCCCACCCCAGCACATTGGGGAGGCCTTACTGTACATGGATTTGAGTTTCTTAAACACAATTCACAGAAGCAGCTCAGCAACACTGAAGATGTTTGCAAAGCCTGTAATGAAAACTTGTGAAGCACTGAGCTGAGTGCAGCTTTTGTGTAATAATGTTTCATCAATTATTTGACAGAGTGCCATTTTCTTGTGTTTGGGTGTGACACGTCTACCTTGTTTATTAGTGGCCAGTCCCATGTAGGCATCATCACTCTGCTGAAGTGCCAGTGCTAGGTTATTTTATGCCCAAGGCCAAGCTTATTTGTGTGCCAATCGACTGTTCGGTAGCTAACCCCCCATCAGTCTGACCCCCGTTTATGATCTGCGCCTTAAGTGAATGCCTATTTCGCCTTAATGGTGGCACCAGCACTAGACACCACATGTCCAAATCTTTGGATATGTAGTAAAATGTATCAACAAATTCAGAGTTATAGAAAGGATTTTGCCTTTAGTTTCTTATAAGACACAAAGGTCTGACAGGTCTAGGGGTATTTAACCACAGCTTGTTTATTAAATGTAGTTATCAGATTTCTGATAAAGAAAGCCGTCCATTATTTATTTTAAAATGTCTCCCCTCACAAATGTGTTGACATGTAAAGCCTCGTCCCTGAGATAGGGGGTCTGTTCTGGAAAGCGTGATTAGTTAATGCTGGATCTCAGAATAAAGCCCGGCATGCTTTAGCATGATAAACCGATCTCAGAGTACCAGATTTCAAACGGCTGTCATAGTCCTGGAGAAGCTGATCCCGATTAAGGCGCATTCACGGCAATATTAACAAGCCCTTAAGAGTCGATCAACCACGGACTACAAGTCTGAGACACGGAGGGAATAGCCATCATGCCACCACAGTAAGAGGTGCTGGTGGCAGTGTGTGAGGATTTGATAGAAAAGGTGCCAAGCAGCGACTAAGGAAAGATTTGATGGCGTGGAGGAGTATCACTTAAAGAATTAGTGTACAAAAGTTAAATCAGTGAAATCCGTGTAAGCTGTGTGCTAAACTGTTACATTGTGCAAAAAGTACCCCTGGCGATATTACATTATTTGAAAGGTTATATGCACTCATGTAAGTATTGCATTCCATTCTTGTTATTTGAATATACAGTGATCCCTCGCTATATCGCGCTTCGACTTTCGCGGCTTCACTCCATCGCGGATTTTATATGTAAGCATATCTAAATATGTATCACGGATTTTTCACTGGTTCGTGGATTTCTGTGGACAATGAGTCTTTTAATTTATGGTACATGCTTCCTCAGTTGGTTTGCCCAGTTGATTTCATACAAGGGACGCTATTAGTGGATGGCTGAGAAGCTACCCAATCAGAGCACGTATTACGTATTAAATAAAACTCCTCAATGATATAGAATATGCTTCCTGTGCGGCGCTTCGCATACTTAAAAGCCCGAAACAGCACGTATTGATTTTTGATTGTTTGCTTTTCTCTGTCTCTCTCACTCTCTGTGACATTCTCTGCTCCTGACAAAGGGTGTGTGAGCAGAGGGGCTGTTCGCACACTGGCCAAGGATATGGATGCTCCTCTGAAAAATGCTGAAAGACTATCTTCACATTGCTCCCATTCTTGCGGCTGCTTTGTCCCGGTGCTTCGCATACTTAAAGGTCTGAACAACACCTATTGATTTTTGATCGTTTGCTTTTCTCTCTGTATCTCTCTCTGACATTCTCTGCTCCTGATGCGCACTCCTTTGAAGAGGAAGATATGTTTGCATTCTTTTAATTGTGAGACGGAACTGTCATCTCTGTCTTGTCATGGAGCACAGTTTAAACTTTTGAAAAAGGGACAAATGTTTGTTTGTAGTGTTTTAAAGTCACTGTTTCTACAACCTCCTGTATTATTGTGCAAATCTGTTACCCAAGTGTGACAATATAAAAATAACAATATACTGTAAATGTATGGTTGGGCGGCACGGTGGCACAGTGGTAGCCGTGCTGCTGCCTCACAGTTAGGAGACCGGTTCGCTTCCCGGGTCCTCCCTGCGTGGAGTTTGCATGTTCTCTCCGTGTCCGCGTGGGTTTCCTCCCACAGTCCAAAGACATGCAGGTTAGGTGGATTGGTGACTCTAAATTGGCCCTAGTGTGTGCTTGGTGTGTGGGTGTGTTTGTGTGTGTCCTGCGGTGGGTTGGCACCCTGCCCGGGATTGGTTCCTGCCTTGTGCCCTGTGTTGGCTGGGATTGGCTCCAGCAGACCCCCGTGACCCTGTGTTCGGATTCAGCGGGTTGGATAATGGATGGATGGATGGATGGATGTATGGTTTTTACTTTGCGGATTTTCACATTTCGTGGGGGGGTTCTGGAACACAACCCCTGCAATCGATGAGGGATCACTGTAATCAAATGCAAGAAAGGAACTTTTCAAATGTAAGACAGCCGTTTGTTTTCAGCTTACGTTAAGAGTTTTTCAAGTTGTTAGAGAGAGATGTCGAACGTCATCATGCCTACTCGACCCCGGCAATGTTTGGTAATTACGCAACAAATGAAGGGTTAATAACTGTCATATACAAATCTGCAAAAGAACACTGTTTGAATGGTAACTTACCCGGTTCAAAGGTGAGACCCGGATATTTGGCTTCACTACAGTAATCATGTGCATGGCATGTCATATTATTTTAACAATGGATAAGAGACAACACATTGATATTTTATATTGTTTGTCATTTGTTAAAAAAAAAAAAAAACAAAACAAAAACATCAGCTCAATAAACTATAAACACAACGCAGAAGCTCTATTGCTTCCTTTTTCCTGTAAAAGCTGTACGTTCAGGTACTGTACGAGCGGGTGAAGGGAGTCCGCTATTCTCACCTTACCAGAATCCGGCATCGGCCCTTCTTGACTCTCTAGTGACCTCGGTGCCGTAGCAGAGGAGTCCTCAATGTGTTGGAAGGCACATAGAGATGGTAACCCCAATTTGTGGAAGACTTGTCCATTTTATTTTTACAACACAATGGTGAATACACAACACAGAGCTACTCACGGACACTTCCCCTTCCTTCCACACCTCCCCTCACTAATTGGTCCTCTCTTTTCTTTTAAATAAATCAATAAACTTTATTGAAACTCCCTAAACTCCTTACCCCCAGAAGAAATGTCATTACTATAACATTTTCAGAAATAATGAATTCAATAACAATGTAATTCAACTGCTATCAGAATTCACCTAAGCATTTTTTAAATATTAATCCTTAGCTAAAGAAGGATTTCCAAATTAAATGAAAGAAGATGGTGATGCAATAAAGTTGGAACATCAATGAGTAATACTTCCACATAAAACAGTGCACAGATTTGTCATAAAATAAGAGAGCACTTGGCTCTAATCAAAACAATACTAACAATCAATACAACTTAGTAGAACACAAAGTCCTTAAATCTTGCAGTTATGTTCCTGTGACGTGGAGCAAGTCCCTAACGAGAGGAAAAGAAGCTGGTGATCTTGGGATAAATATGCTTCAATCCTGAGGAAACTGGGTGGTGTGGACAGTCTTAACAGCATCATAGGCCCCGGTCAAAGCAGTGTGATAGGGTCCCCATTTTGATAGCAAAACAGAAACTTGCATAGGCATTACAGAAACATCATGGGCCTCTGTACTCCTAAGGTTGTACAGAGCACTTCTCTATCTGATTTAAGTGCTGGCAAGAGAGCTGCTTTGGGAAAGAGAGATTATTGTATTCATTGATGCATCCATCCTCTAAACCTACTTATCCAGGTCAGGAGGCAGCTGGAGCCCATTCTCCCTTAGTTGAGTTCCTCATTTTTTGCTTACTGCAGCCTCAGTGCAATTCTTAATAGGTTGGATAGTGCAAGTACAGAAGTGGGTGGACTGGCATTCCAACTGGGTTTCAGGACAATTGCCTACCAGCTGGGAGACCATAATGCAAGGAGTGCAAGAATAGAAGAACAACAATGCTGGGAAGATCCTATGTTTCTATCTTAGTCAGGAGGAACAATTAATGGATGGGCAATGCATCCTCCCAAAGGATAGGTTGCAGTGCACCTCTGACCAGGTCCCGGTTTGGACACTTGCAGGACTGCCCGTAATGTGAAGGGTGCAAGTACAACCCCGAGTCCTGGAGTGCCACCAAGGGGGCACCGTTAGGAGAGAACCTCCATGTAATGGGCCGCTTCTCTGTGACTTAGGCGTGCTTCTGTCATCCACCAAAAGGAGGCATCTCGTCTCACTCAGGGAATGGAAGGTAGAAGGCAAGGCTTGCCTGGAGGAAAGTGGAGGTAACACAGTGTTGGATTGTCCTTGTGATTGTGAATGGTACTTAGTGTAATAAAATACAGTACACTTCATTTGTACCCAACTGAGGCACCCTCTTTTGGTTACAATAGATAAATGTTTAGATTAGATGGACACACAGATAGATAGAACTTTTTTTTTTGGAAAATTTTGCTCATATTGTAGCTAAGTTTACCAGAACTAGGAGCGGGAGGGCCCTTTGGAAGATTCCAGAATACGAAGGCGGTCCCAACAATTCCCAAAATTGTTAAGTATTTTATTATTATTATGATTATGCAACTTGTTGCAAATCCCTTTTGGTCTCTTATCAAAATACTCCCCTTGGGCTGCAATACATTTGTCCCAGTGCTTCTTCCATTCCTGTACTCATCTTTTGTTACTGTCTCCAGAGCCTCGTTCTATGGCAGCAAATCATCTTCCATTCTGTCTCAATTTCAATTTCAGGAACATAAAGTCACAGGGAGTGAGGCCTGGTAATTTCAGTAGGTGTGAAGCAACAATCTCATTGTTTTGATTAAGTGTGTAGGTGCACTGTCATGGTGCAAAATGCAGTTTTGCATGCACCACTGCTGCGGATGTCTTTTTTTTCCCCCCCTAATGCTTTCCCACAGACACCTCTGCAGTTTGGTGTAATGCTGCTGCAGATGAACAGTCTGTTGACTGGGAAACTCTTTATTAACAAGTCTGTTAATGTCCCAACACACTATCATCATTGTCTTGATTTTCGATTAGGCCTGGTATGCTTTTGTTTCACTTGTAGAAAAAAACAAAAAGACAAAAATCACATGCACAATTGTAGAATAAATATCAGAAACACACATCTCAATCACCTCAGCACAATATCACTCGATGGATTGACTAAGGGTAAGACTGTAGGTATGTGATACCTAGCTACAAGCTTCATAGCTGATACTTACACCCTACTCCTGTACTATTGACAGATTCCAGGAATTTTTATATTGTATATATTTTTAACACAGAAACTTATTTTTAAAACAATAGATCACTGATTATATTGTAATGATTAACGTAACTAACAGACTCTCCTTTTATCCATTGTTCACACTCAAGTAGTCAAACAGATTGACTGAACATGTTCACCTCTCTTGGACCAACAAAATTAAAGTTTCATTTTCTCTCATTCACTGCCACACAAACACAGCATAACCACACAGCACTTTGGGTAATTCTCTTATTACACACAATTCACATACTAGTCCATATGTAAAGTTATGACCATTAAGACACAAATACACTGACACAAAATCACATTTCCTTTTGTATGCACAATTTATGGTTTATGTATTAACAAGTTTTTTTTTTTTTGTTTTTTTTAAGCATATCAGCAAAACAGTTTTTTAAAATCCATTCCAGAAGAATTACAGCGCATCCGGAATGTATTCACAGCGCATCACTTTTTCCATATTTTGTTACGTTACAGCCTTATTCCAAAATGGATTAAATTCATTTTTTTCCTCAGAATTCTACACACAACACCCCATAATGACAACGTGAAAAAAGTTTACTTGAAGTTTTTGCAAATTTATTAAAAATAAAAAAAACTGAGAAATCACATGTACATAAGTATTCACAGCCTTTGCCATGAATCTCAAAATTGAGCTCAGGTACATCCTGTTTCCACCTGATCATCCTCGAGATGTTTCTGCAGCTTAATTGGAGTCCACCTGTGGTAAATTCAGTTGATTGGACCTGATTTGGAAAGGCACACACCTGTCTATATAAGGTCCCACAGTTGACAGTTCATGTCAGAGTACAAACCAAGCATTAAGTCAAAGGAATTGTCTGTAGACCTCCGAGACAGGATTGACTCGAGGCACAAATCTGGGCAAGGTTACAGAAAACTTTTGCTGTTGCTTTGAAGGTCCCACTGAGCACAGTGACCTCCATCATCCACGAGTGGAAGAAGTTCAAAACCACCAGGACTCTTCCTAGAGCTGGCCGGCCATCTAAACTGAGCGATCGGGGGAGAAGGGCCTTAGTCAGGGAGGTGACCAAGAACCTGATGGTCAGTCTGTCAGAGCTCCAGAGGTCCTCTGTGGAGAGAGGAGAACCTTCCAGAAGGACAACCATCTCTGCAGCAATCCACCAATCAGGCCTGTATGGTAGAGTGGCCAGATGGAAGCCACTCCTTAGTAAAAGGCACATGGCAGCCCGCCTGGAGTTTGCCAAAAGGCACCTGAAGGACTCCGAGACCATGAGAAACAAAATTCTCTGGTCTGATGAGACAAAGATTGAACTCTTTGGTGTGAATGCCAGGTGTCACGTTTGGAGGAAACCAGGCACCGCTCATCACCAGGCCAATACCATCCCCTACAGTGAAGCGTGGTGGTGGCAGCATCATGCTGTGGGGATGTTTTTCAGCGGCAGGAACTGGGAGACTAGTCAGGATAAAGGGAAAGATGACTGCAGCAATGTACAGAGATATCCTGGATGAAAACCTGCTCCAGAGCGCTCTTGACCTCAGACTGGGGCGATGGTTCATCTTTCAGCAGGACAACGACCCTAAGCACACAGCCAAGATATTAAAGGAGTGGCTTCAGGACAACTCTGTCAATGTCCTTGAGTGGCCCAGCTAGAGCCCAAACTTGAATCTGATTGAACATCTCTGGAGAGATCTTAAAATGCCTGTGCACCAACACTTCCCATCCAACCTGATTGAGCTTGAGAGGTGCTGCAAAGAGGAATGAGCGAAACTGGCCAAGGATAGGTGTGCCAAGCTTGTGGCATCATATTCAAAAAGACTTGAGGCTGTAATTGCTGCCAAAGGTGCATCGACAAAGTATTGAGCAAAGGCTGTGAATACTTATGTACATGTGATTTCTCAGTTTTTTTATTTTTAATTTGCAAAAACCTTAAGTAAACTTTTTTCACGTTGTCATTATGGGGTATTGTGTGTAGAATTCTGAGGAAAAAATGAATTTAATCCATTTTGGAATAAGGCTGTAACATAACAAAATGTGGAGAAAGTGATGCACTGTGAATACTTTCCGGATGCACTGTATATCCGCTGTATTGGATAGACCAGTATATCACTAACCAGAGGTTCTTAGCAAACTCCTAGTCTGTGGACCATCATATTGGAGGCTATGGCTTTCTTGGCCCGACAGCATCTTTCAGTCCAATCTTAAGAGTTGCATGCTTATCAAATATTTTTAATTAACCTTGATATGCTAAAGTTAAATTGTTAACTATAAATCAAATGCGCACTTTTATTATCTTATCAGTGAAAGAGCAGGGTTGCTTTTACCACAACATAAAATTTTAAAAATAGCGCCCTCCATGCAGGACTCAGTCAACTCCTTCAGTGGATGGTCTTGTAAAATTTCAAGAGCTCAAACTCAACAAGAAATACGTTACGTTTTTATGTAGGCACAAATACATCTCTGGATAAGAATGAAGTCTTGCTTCTGAATTGGCTGAGATTGGCTCCAGCTCTCTGCCATCTTTCTGTCAAATCAGAGAATGGATAGACACACAGACAGACAAGAAGGGAGGGAGACACAACAATATTTTCTTCAAACTTGAAAGCATGGATGGATACACTCCTGCAAAACTGTGTTTTATAGTTTTCTTTTATTTAGACAACCCAAATAAAAGGCACATAAAACATTGGGCATATGTTTACATAATTATTATTTTGACAAACATACATTTAAAAAAAATGTAGGAATGTTTTTTTTTTCCTTTCTGCTAATCAGGAAGCCTAGAGTCTTCATATATACAAAAATTACCATTGTTAATGTTCTAATAAAAAAGATTTTATAAAAGGTTATTTTACTTTTCTCTTGCACAAATGTCTATCATTACTACCACATCTGCGGAACTAAATGGTATTGTACAAACATATACATTCATTTGCCTTCACAGGGGTCCAAGATCAGGCTATTGAGACAGTCTGCCACAGGTACACTGGGCTAATCAACAGTACAAGTAGAAAATTAATGTTATGCTACACAAGTAAACGCCATGTTGCATGAAGGCAACCCCCCCTCCCCCTTGTCCAGGAATCTGACCTAAGAATAAGGCCACCATGTGTTCCATGGTGCCACAGGCAGTGGGTGGGGCAAGGGGGATGCTGAGAATGTGTCTTGCAGGCTGTTGGTGAATGCTGACCACAGTGATAACTTTGCTACCATATGCTGCAATTGAATGGGGCCTGCTCCTATCTAGACATGCCCACACATATATGCGGCCATTTAAGTGAATGCATACTACCAGAATCAGAACGCATGCCGCATGAGGCAGGTCACATAATGCTATGAGGGTTATGTTTAATTTGCAACGCATAGGTGTTAGTCTTCAGTGAAAACCTGAATAAGGGGGTGTTTGGGCTGTGTAGATGACTTCATTTAATATTTTTCTTAAAACTGGTCACTTTTTTCTCCCACATATTGGTTAAAACCAAAATTGTCATTTTGAAATGTGATTATAAAGAACAATTGAAAGTATTCAACATGACTACTGAATGAAGACTTGAAAACCATTTAGGTTCAAGTAAGTTAGGTTTTATCTGATATCCATGGTTTTTCTTCCTATCTTGTAGGTTTGGGTTTTTACTAAGACCCTGGAAACTAATAAAGTCATCAGGTTTGCTAGCCACTCCTCCTTGTCAATTAGCATGATTAAACAAATTATAAACATTTTAAATATGCTATCATTTACACTTAAAACTTAAAATAACATTTCTAATTTAAAAGTACCACTTCCATGGTTTGTTCAGCTGATGATTGTAACTACTTAAACAATTGCAGTCAAAGTACTCAAGAAGATGTGGAAACTCTTGTTTTATCTGGATATGGAAAAAAAAAATTATAAAAAGAGTAAACAAGTTACAACATTAGCGTAAATCTTAGTCTTTTTCCCCTATGATGGAGTGTTGTAGTGTTTTAAAGACAAAAAAATTAAACATTTCTCTGTGCAAATGGGCATTTTTTGGGGATGGGCTGTACCAGATTTAACTTGAGTAATAAATGACCTCAATAACTGTCAAAAGGCAACAGCAAAAGGAACCTTGGAGGAACTTGCTGAAAAATATGTTGGTTTGTGTAGAAGCAGTAAAATATTAACAGAATTTTTTTCAGATTTCAGGAATTTCATGCATTTACAAACCTTTTGTGAAGTGCATGAAGGTCTTTTACACACTGGTTTAGTCTGAAGTCTTTTGACGGTGCAGCCAGATGTAATGACAAAAGTCACGTTTGATTTTTTTTTTTTTTTTGGTAAATGGACGGTGGCCTTTAAACACAGTTCTTGGATCGCACCTCAGTGAAAGGTGTGTTTTTAGTTTAGTTCAACCATGTATATGGTCTAATATATATTTACAAAGTAATGTTAAAATCTGAGATAATATTACAAGTTAGACATGAACTCTAACAGTTCAGAATTATTGGACTTTCTCAGCAAACTTCCTGAGTGCATGGTCACCCTATAAATTCTACTCCCCCATTTCTCTGATATCCCATCCAAAACAAAAGCAGGGTATAAACAAAAACAAAACATAAAATGTTACACTGCATGCTAGCATAACATTGCTGTGGCCACCAGAATCACTCGCTTAAGTCAGTTATCCCCGCCGAGACACTCGATGGCACTTCGAACTCTGCGGCACCAACCTGCCAAATGGCAGACTAGTGTATAATCTGATGTTTACTGTTAATACTGTTTTAAAATTAATAATGGGGTATGAAGCCAGAGCAGGTTTTGTTCTTCTTTCATTTGAAACATTGTAAGAGGAATGAAATTTGCCTCATATCTGAGTGAAAGAAAACAACTCAAATGCAGAAACATATCTCAGCATTCATCGTAAGGAAGCCATTTTACTGTATAGCCATGCGTCTTAAAAAAAAACAAAAAAAAAAACCAAAAAACTACTGTAAGAAATACACAAAAGAGTTGTTGTACTTGTGGTGACATGATTGGCAGGTTTCAAACAAACTTATCCAATCTAAAGTATGATACTGTTTCCGTACCTCATAAAAATAAAAAGAGCAGCACATCCCTGCTTTGACTTATACATTTCAGATAAAATATATCTTTGCCCTCCCACCAAAAGTCTTTTTTTCCTTTCCAATCCCTTTGTCATAAAAAAAACTTTTAAAACAATATTAAATACTGATTTGCAGGCTAAAAAACAGACTGATGCACTGTGTCATAAAGTCCTTTGCACTTCCCTGTGCATTTACTTTTTATTTCACTCACCACACTCCATTCTGCAAAGTCTGCAACACAGACGAGCAAGATGCATAAGTTCATCTTGGAAGCAATGCATCCTTACGAATATGTTTTGTAACATACAGTTTATTCGGGAAATAACTCTGCATTTTGGATGTGTGATGCTTCTGAAAGCTCTAATACTACATCCGACCATCTCCTCCTCTTTTATTCCCCGTAGCCATACTACAGCCAAGCAGAGGGAGAGATTCTCACCATGCCTTCTCCATTCACGTGCCAGAAGAGCTTTACCAAGGCGGTGAAGATGGCAGCACCTGGGACAGGAAAGGCATGCTCTCCATTGGCCTCATTGCAATATTTAAAGGGCCTGTGATATTCATAGCAGTGGAGATTGGCATTGGTGTAGTTATGGCCACAGGGTGTGCAATATTCATGGGTGCTGTTGCTGGAATATTGACAGAGGTGATATTGACAGGTGCAGTTATCGTCACCGGATGTGGGATGTTGACTGGAGAAGTTATGTTCACTGTATTGGTTGTAATATTCATCTGTGCTGCGATGGTAACGGGACTGCTGATGTTGCCACGATTCATAGTAGTGGTGACCGGTGCTGAAGCTGTTACAGGAGTGGCTGATGCAGAGTTACACACTTCACTAGTGTCTATAGAAGAAACAAAAAGAAAAATCAAAAAAAAAAATATTAGACAGTGGACCCTTATCAAGCTGATGTGGCATCTACCACTCTAGTACTAGAAAGCAATACAACATGCTCATATCAATCTAAAGTCTGCAACCATTTCTTTGGCCAACAGCAATGTTTAACATAAAGGCAAACAAATCATAAACATTTTCTCCTTCAACTTTTAATAAGTTATTCAACTACTTTAACATGAGGAGAACACACAATATTTATAAAGTGCTCAGGTTGCGACTCAAACCCAGGAGTCAGGAGCTGTGAGGTGGCAGTGCTAACCACTGTGCTGTCCTAAATTTTGAAAAAGATGGGCCAAAATCCTAAAACACAACTGGCAGATAAGTAAAACCTTAAATTTAAAACTGGCAAAATAAACAAACAACAATACAATATACAATGAATTAATATACTTCAGATGTTGTTCTGTTTAAACATAATTTAGCCTTGTATGCAAAGTAAATTGTCTGTCTGTGTACATGTCATACATAACTGGTTTTAAATAAGCACTTACAGTGTCTATAAAAAGTATTCATCCCTTTGAAAGTTTTCATTGTTTATTGTTATACAACACTGATTAAAAGTGGATTGAATTTGGCTTTTTTGACACCGATCAGCAGAAAATTAATCTTCAATGTCAAAGTGAAAATAGTTCTTTGCAAAGTGGTCTAAATAACAATATGTGAAAACTTCCAAAGGGTGAATATTTTGTGCTGTATAATACAATGAAGGGATGATTGCATGTGATTTTTCATCTTAACTAGTAATATCCACTTTTAAGATAAACAAAGTTCCTTGCAAATTACAAAACAGCTCAAATATGTCTATTCAGTAAGCAAAAAAAATCAGCTGTACTACACTTTTTATTTATTAGTGAACAGTCATGAGGTTTTGGGCTTTGTTCTAACTTTAACTAAAGAGGTCCGTTTACTCAGGACACACCTTTTTACAGAGTGGCTCAACAAATAAGCCAAGAAGCCAAAAATGCTTGTAACTAATCACCATCAAATCTTCTCCTGATACATGCCTTTGAAAAACTGCTATCTGGTGCTATTCAGCATATCATGTAGAAAGAATATTTAATAATCCAAATCAGCATGGCTACAGTATAGCTTACTCCAGCTTTCACCACCTGCCATGTGTCTTTCAAAACGCATTATCTTATAGTATCATCCATCACCTATAATAAGAATGATGCCTGTTCAAAGCAAACAGAAGCAGACAAATCACAGAAGAAATTAAAAATCTCCTCATCTGAAACTCAGAGTCGTACAAAATCAAAATCAAAGGCTGTAAATCCATTCTAGTGTTTGGCCTCATATGAGCCATAAGACTTTCATATTAAGGTGATTTATTACCTTTGCTTTCACCCACTGAGTTCCATATCCAGTCACCTAAGCCTATTCAGAAATAGATATACAGTATTATGAAAGACTATTCAGAACAGACAGCAGCACATTGTCAGACGGCAGCCAGAGACTCCCTGTTCTGTGCCACCACTGCATTTCACATGAAAAATAAAAAAGATGTGGTTAGGACAGGACATGACCTGAAACAGAAGTTTATTACTATGATGGCCTATTACTACATGTATTACATCTTCGCTGCATTACAAATTAAAAAAAAAACTAAAAAACAAAACAAAAACAGTGAAGATGACAGAGTATCCCATGAGAATGTTTACTTTAGTCACAACAGTTAAAATATTCATACCCTTTGAAATGACTTACAACTATAGACAAACACTGTAACTACTCAATAAATAATTCTGTCAAATTACCTAATAATCTTTTGTCCTTTAGTTTATGACTTTCCATATCCTCTGAGAGCAGGACATACCTAGTAGTTCGGGAGCATGCTTTGTTCCCCTGTCATTAGGCAGATTCTATTGTAGCTAATGTACAGTAGTTTATATAATGTTGTGATGAGTATTGCACACTAAAATTTTAGTAGCTCTTTGAAATTGCTGCTGTACAATTTGATACATTCTTGTTTATTATGATGGTGCCAGAAAGTGACAACATGTTGTATGTTTACAAGACAAAAAAGAAAGAAACTGACTGCACTTTGTACATGCAACAATACGAGTGCTAACAGTCGGTCAACAGGTATGCTGCTGACTCAACTGAGCTACAGTTCTTCTATCTCTTATAAATTCAGAAAAGGTGGATCATTTGTGCAAACTGATTAAAATCAACTGACTTTAAATCTAAATTTTCACACAGAATACATACAATATACAGTTAAAACCAACTGTGTAAGTGAAAACTTCTAGCTCTCTTTATTACAAGTAAAGGTTTATTTTTAGAGCTACTAATCAAAATTAGTCCTGTGGTAACTTAATGTTAATGTACAAGGATAAAGAGTAATGCTATGACATGTAATTTGTCATACTGTTTATGTGTGTGAAATGCACAGCAAATAGCTTTATATAAATTAAAGTACCGTTACTGAAGAAAAAACAAATTTTGTCGTGTGGCCATAGCAAACTTTGGATAAGCTGCTTGAGCATATTTTGGAGTTCAACAAACTTAAAAGCACTATGTCTGATAACTGATACAAAACTGTAACAAAAAGTAAAGGTTATAACAAGTTAACTCCTCCCTCATTTCACTAGTTTTTATAAAAACACCCCATAATTACCTACTATAGTTTGCAGCACTAAATATTCTTGAAATCTTTACATTTTAAGTTGGATTAATTTTATAACATTAGTAGACAAAGAATCATTATTTAAAGTAATACAAGGCAGCTAGGACAAAAGCATCCTGTGCAGCAGGCTATTATCCTTCACAAACTATTTATCTGATCTGAGGAAATGGAGAACAAACCATTTATCTTACAGCAAAGCTGTTTCCAGCTGCAAGATGTTGTGTCAAAAGTACAAAAGAGTATTGCAAAATAACATATTAAATGTGGTAAATAAAAGTAAGTACAATTCTTTTAGCTTAAGCTATAGAGTAAAAATGCCTGCAAATGTGATGCTGGCTGTTAGTCTGGTGTTTATAAACTTTTGATAAGCTGCCAGACATAATGTGTCCTTTCTTAATCATATTGCCACCTACAAAATTGCTATTAGCAGGAGCCATATATGATTTTATACTAAACTGCCTTTTTATCTAGCTAGAATTGTGCATACACATCTTCTATAATCAAGTATTACACTGCACAATATGTACCTTTGTTACATGGAGCTGTGAAGTTGCTCTGACCATGCGTTTTCAAATGGCTGGTGATGTAGGCTGCACTGAGCATCTTCCCACAGATAGTGCACGTGACCTTTCCTTCGTGCCGGATCATGTGTGAACGAAGCCTGTCTTTGGTAGCAAAAGCAGCAGTGCAAGCCTGAGGAGTGGAGCAGAACACAGTTCATTTTAAGCCAAACATATTTAAATCCCTCTCTGGATTAAAAGAAAAAATTACCTATAAAAAAAACTACTATTTTTAAAAATGCAAATAAATTCACCAATTTGGCATTAAAATAATTAAATGTTGACAAATCATGAAGAATAAATACACAGTGTTTATATATAGATAAAAAGTAAACATGAAGGCTTTTACTGGCAATACTACTACCTGATTAAACGTTAGGACAACGCACACCTACTGTAGCAAAATCACTAAGAAGAAGCACCCCTACTCAAATCCCAGGGTTTAATTTTTTTCTGGGACAATACTAGCTTTTATTATTCCAGAAGATGTTTTGAGACATGCATAAAAGCAGTTATATTTTGCTGAAGTACAGACAAATGTTATTTTCTACAAAATACATATGCATTTACCGTTACTTGGCATTTGAAGGGTCTTTCTGTAGAATGAACATGCTTCACATGACAGCTTAAATGGTCCGGTCTGAAATATAAACAAAGAAAAAAAATGCATAAAACAAAAATCCCCTTATAGAGCAAGTCAGTGTGGTATAAGGCAGCTTGCAGAATTTGGCAGAGAGGCATGTTGTCTTTAGGTGTTGCTCACCTACTCCTGTAACAGTAGTTTCATTGCAAACTAATTTACATGCATGCACCTCTAGCTGAGCCAAACTGTTGTAGCCTTTGAACCTACTGTTCTCAAGCCATCAAACAAGCATTCTTCTTATCTTTTATGACATGATGCCTGTGTAACATTGCTGGATACAACCAAAAGTGAAACAAGATCTGAAAGACCAACACAGGCTGAATACTCAAGAAAAAAAAAAAAAAAAGTAACATTCATATGCCTTCTCTAATGTTTTGTTACAAAGTGCTGAGAGCTTAACGCTTAGCCTGTAATCACAAAAACTTTACAAACATTATTGAAAGCATCCAGTGTTCTTGAAGATAACATTAGCATTCTTTCAAAACATTTATCAATGTGCTTACATAATAAAATGTGTCTCATAATTCAAAATTAACTTTTTTACGAAAACAAGCCGTTAAACATAAGTACAATCCTGTATTCTAAAAACTAATATTACTTCACAGATGAATGTTCATGATGAAAGATTCCCTTAAACATATATACGTTTTATACAACATAGATGTCTGTGGTATTTTTATTTTACAGCACTGAAACTAAAAGTGATCTTAAGAAGAAATGTAATAGGCTTTCTACATAAGTATTAATGTGTTGTGGAGGCTTGACGTTTACACAAATGAGGCCACATGTGCCTTACAACTGGGCTCCACTAGTGAAGTATTAATGAAGCTGCCATATTTCCTGGTTTAAAAAGCACAGTTAAGAGATCAGTATTCAGTCTAAACATCTAAAGTGCTGTTGTGAAAGGAAATAAAACAGCATTCCAAAAAAGTTAAAAGATAAAGTAATACAAATGCATAAATTAGGAAAAGGGTACAAAACAATAACCAAGTGCTTAGAAATCCCAGTGGGTACTGTTGGGTCAATTATCAGAAAGTGGAAACTAAATTAAGCAACCCAGACATTGCTGAGTTACAGTAAGTTAATCACTTAAAATTCTACACAAACAAGAAGATGGTTTGTGAGAGAGGCCAACAATGACTTTGAAATGACTACAATGTTCAGTAGCTGAGACTGGAGTAAAACAGCACATAGTCAGTAGCTATGCATAACACTGGCCTGTATGGCAGGGTGGTACAGAAGAAGCCATCACTCAAAAAGAACCATGTGAAAACACTGGAGTTAGCCAATAAGGTGTGAAGAGTAACCCAGCTGCAAAAAGGGAAAGACTGAGACTTCTGGGAAACAGATGTGTGGTACAAGGTAACAGTAGCCACATCTCTAAAACCACCATTGCTACAATGAAATAGGCCAGTGGTAGCATTGAGTTTCTGGAGCTGGTATCCATTAACAGAAAAATATAAGGAAATACTGAAAGAGAACTAGTTTTAGTCTGCTAAAACAAGTGAAAGGCGGGCAAAAGTTAATCTTCAGCAAGACAAGGATTCCAAACAAACAGCCAAAGTAATCAATACGATCCAGAATCTGTGGCACTGTTGGAAAACTGCTGAGAGTAAGCCTCCTCTTAACTTTAAAAACCTGGAGCAAATCTGCTGGGAAACAAGGGTAAACATCACTATCTAAAAGTCTGCAAATAGAAGATATACTTACCCTAAAAGACTTAAAGGTGCTATTGCTATAAAAGATGACTCTACAAAATTACATTGTGGAAGAGTAAATCATTCTGCAAAGAGCAAATTTCCTTTTTTTTCCTTTAGGATTTTTTCTAGCACATTAACTAACTTTAAGTGCTAAGTTTGAAATTAAAAAAAATCCACAGAAACCAAAATTACAGTGCAGGATATGCTGTTCAGAAAAAGTATGGAACTGAATAATTTACGAGGGTCTGAATAATTTACAAGATAATAGCTGTAGACTAACAATTTAATAACTATATTCTAGAACAGATTTGACTTATAAAAGTAATAATGAAAACAAGAGCGTTTGAAATATCCAGTGGAGCTAAATGCATTTATTAAAATCATGATATTCAAATTTCTTCTGCAATACATTTTCCCAAGTCAATATAATTAATTTAAATTAGATCCCAGTTCTAGAGGGTTAAAACAACTGACTGTTTTTGTTAATTATCATCCAATTTTCATCCTTAAATAAATGCTTGTTTAAGACATTACTTCATTTTAAATAATTTGACTAATTTTCTTTGATTTTCTACTTCAAAGATGCCTTGGTATTGAGATCCTGGGAATATTTTAAATATATTTTCTACAGTTTAAGGCAGATCACTTAAATTTTCCTACTAAGTACTATTTTACCTAAAGCACTTACAATTTAATTTAATTGTGAATTAAACAGTATCAGAACAAAAATAATAATCATCTTGCGTTTCATTACTACAAAATAAAAATCATTTTGGGAAATCATGCCTTTAAGGATTAATACAATCCGGTAATCTAAAAACTCTTTTAAACAAGAAATTTCATGATAGGAGTTACTCTCACACATAATTGATAAATATGAACTACAACCAAGGAAAGCTTCTTTCCACAGGTGAAAAGTATTCAATTTTTCAGTTCAGACTGAGCACATGTAGGGCATGTTTATTCCACCTTCATGGGACCTCACGTGATAGGTCATCCTGTCTTTTCACTTAAAGCGTTGTTGGCAGATAGGGCACTCAAATGGCTTTTCATCAGAGTGTGACAGTTTCAGTTTAGATGGTAGACATCACAAAATGCCTTACCACACATTTTGGAGTTTGCTGCAATGAATTACTGAAACTACTATGGCTCTCCTTGACCATGTTTTTCCATCTGTGTTTTACAAAATATTGTTCCATTTAAGCGTAGTTAAACGTCATTTATGAAAAACTCTTGTATGACAAAAACTTAAAAATTAAACAGTACGGTTGGCATGTTTACAGCAAATTTATATTTCCAGTAACTTTACTTAGGTTTGTCCAAGTTTTTGATTGACCTGGTAACACATTGTTAATCCTCAGGTTGAACTGATTTGCAACAATATTATAAATACATTTTCTTCATTTTAAGGCAGATCATATAGAAAAATACAGTATATCATAAAACTATATGTATTTTAATATAATGAAAGGATAAGTCAAAACAAATTAATCAAAAAATAATTCCAAAATTCTGAAGTGCTTTTTCCATATTTAGTTAAGTTTCTTGCCAAAATGTGTCACATTTTGCCAGCATTTTGCTTTTAGGATACTCAGGTAACACCAAGGCACTTGCTTTTGCTTAAACATCTAGTGCAGGTGTTCTTTTAAAATGTTCAAAAAAGACCAACTGAAAACCACGACACTGAGGTGGGTAAAGGAGTTTTGCTACCACATTCACAACATTAATAACATTTTATTAATTTTGGTGCTCTAAACACAAGTAAAACTTTCTTTACTTGTAAGATGAATTACATCTTTCACAAATATCATACGGAGCTAATGCCATGGCTTGCTATCAGCATTACACATATCTCACGGAGAACGCCAGAGACATATAAACCTTATTTAACTTTAGAACTAGCTTTTTTTTTTTTTAAGCATTTAACTGCTTCAACATCATAGGCATTTTAAAAGGAATGAGGAACCAAACTGTAGTAAATGTGTTTATTTATTCTCCTCTCTTGTCTAATTTGAATAAGCCCTGTACATTGAAATTAATCAAATATAAGCCATTTATTATTTGAATTCAGAACTTTTTCCCTATGGTTACAACTGCTTAGTGATCGGACATAGAATCTTTGCCTCCTCTCTACTTGTGTGGAGACTGCAAATCCATAAACGTTTTTGTGTGGGTGTTAGTTGTAAGAGCAACTGCGCAAAGGAGCATATGCCTTTGTATGCCATGTCATGGTTGCACTGCATCAAGGTTTCAGTTTTAACTTGCACTCAGTGCTGCAAAATCAGGCTTTGGCATCCTGGAAGCTGTAACAGGAAAAAGCAAATTCTGATAAACAGATAGTTATACACCTCCTGTATTACAAAACACACTACATAAAATTTCAAGGTAAACCCTGTTCTCCAGCTACTTGAATAACTATGAAAATAACAAGAGTTCTCTTATGAGACTGAATATGAGGAGAAATAAGAAGAAAAATTACCGTGAAAAACCTTTTCCACAGACTGAGCAAATGTAGGGCTTGTTTATTCCACCTTCATGGGACCTCACGTGATAGGTCATCCTGTCTTTTCGCTTAAAGCGCTGTTGGCAGATAGGGCACTCAAATGGCTTTTCATCAGAGTGCGACAGCTTGTGTCGGTTTAGATGGTAGACATCACGAAATGCCTTACCACACATTTCACATCCATGGTTTTTCTTCACTGGCTTTGGTGGTTTTTTGGGGGCAGGCGGCTGTGTGTTGGGAAGAACACTGGCTGACATAATGCTGGCACCTGTAGAAACTGAGGTTGTGGCAGTAGTCAGAATGCCTGCTATCGTGGAGACATAGGAAGGTGTGCTGCTGTTCTCTCGTGAGACTGTAGAAAGTAGTGGCACCATAGTGGGGGCCGTCTGGGCGGTCTTCTTTGGTCGTGACACCATCTTGACTCCTGTGTGGCAGGATTCATGCCGCCGCAAATGGTAGCTGTCCCTGAAAGCCTTGCTGCAGTACCCACAGACAAAGGTTGTTTTGGTTTTCTGCTCCTTTTTGATAGTGCCCACAGGTGGGGCATTGTCTTTCATCAGTTCAGGCGCAACTGGTTTCTGCTCCAAGGGAATAGGAAGAACAGGCTTCTGGTCTGTCTGATCTGAAGAAGAATTCAGTAGAGGAAGCAGACTATTCTGTGCCACCTGGTGCTGGTGATGTAATGCTTCATTTGTCTGAGGAAAATTAAAACAAATAAGTATAAAATTCAATTGACAATTCTCTACACAAACCACTTTTTCTTCTATGAAACACAGCCTTGAAACCAATGTAAAATGCATTTACTAGTCTTACTACCAAATCACTTAATTGAAGTCCTAGGTGCATCAAAAATGCATTTAAAGACTGTCATAATTCATTACTCAGAAAAAGTAAGGAAGAAAAGAACACTGTCTAGACCCAAGTAAATACATAATTTGTAAAAGGGTAACAGTAGTTTTTACAAAGGCAAAGTTTATCCATCCAAATAACCACCCATCCATCCTCTTTCTAACTAACTTACCATTTCAGCGTCACAGCTACTGCCTATCAAGGCACCAAAGCAGAAACAAACCCTGAATTGGTCAACAAGCCATTACAAGGCACACTCACAGGCAGACCCACACCCACACTCACTCAAACAGGATCAATTTAGAGTTGTCAGTAAAATTAACATGCAGGTTTTTGGAATGTGAGAAGAAGGCTGGAACACCTAATGAAAAAACCCAGTTAGACAAACTGGGCAGGTAAAAACAATATATAATTAAGGTGGGGATTTAATGTTAAACTATGTATAAGGTGTTTCTCTACCTGATAGAACATCTTACTGCTTCTGGTTGAATAAAGAAGCACTGAAATGGTAGGTCTTAAGTTGTTTTTTTCACTGAAACTATCTTTAGATCCAGCATGTTGTTAAGGCCCTTTCCCCCCAAACCCCTATCAAAGGATGGCTCTTTCTTGTGCCCTGTGCTGATATCATAGATTACAGCTTTCAGTGGTCCACTGTAACCAGGATGTATACTTAACATAAACAGGTAAGATATAATGAGAATGAATGTTGAAGTAATGTAAATCATGTATGCACATTTAGGGTTAGAATAATTAAACTCTTCAGAGGGTAGGGACAGGACTGGGTATGGCTTCAGCACCTAAGAGTGGGTTTGAGAACCATTTTTCAAGGCCACTGAAAGCTCTGCTTAAAATGCAAAAATCAAGTATTAGAGTCTGAAGCATTGTTTTTTACAATCCATTCATCCATCCATCAATACTTTACTGAATGTTCTTAATCTAACTTTAGGCACACCAATGTCAAAGGGGGTGGGGGGGTGTCAGTTCACTTTGGTCTTAAAAATCTCATAAACAAATTAATAAAGAATAAACTTTAGACTGTTACCATTTTCTTATTTCTTTGTTTTGAAAATCCTAAAAAGTACTAAAGATATCCATTGTATAGAGACATTAGTTTTCACTTAAAGCTATGCTTACTTTCACAGTAACCTTAGTCTGTCTATTCACTTGTGAACTTGAAAAAAACTGTCCAAAATAGTTTATGTTTTAGATTATCATTTGCTTTGGAATTCCTAAAAGCTGTCCTGTTAGTAAAAAAGTAGCACGAATTAAAATAGAAAAGGAGTGCAATTAAGCAGTTATTAAAAGGGTAGCATAACACACAGTATAATAACTAGTAAAAGACAGCCCACAGCAAATACCAAAGCATATGTAAGCTACCATATAACACAGACTTCGCAAAGATTAGCACTGCTACTTTACAGCTACAGAGAACAGAGTTTGAATCCTGGCCTAGTCATTGGCCATGTACAGTTCAGCCATCTTCAGTTTCCTCTTACAAAGCGAGTGTAAAAATCAAGTTTACAATATTTGCACTAAGATTTGTATGTATGTTTGTATGTATGTAGTCTGTTTAGAAATTATTTTTATACACAGGGTGGCATGGCAGCAGAGTACCACTTCTATTTCACACAAAAAGAAGACTAAGTTGAAATCCCACTGTGGTCACCATCTGTTAAGATTTTGCATTATCTCCCCATTTCTCATTAATTTTTCTCCAGGTACACCAATCAAGCTGGTAATGTTGATCAACAAGTGGGTGTTGTGTGAACATGTTACACAATGGAATTGGACCAAATTCAAGACTGATTCCTGCCTGGCAGTCAAAGCTATCATAACAGACCTCTGTGCCCCATAATCCTAAATTATATTAAGCAGGTCCACTAATGGAAGGATACTTTACTTGGGGTGTTCCTATCATTTTTTTTTTTATGGTCGAATCTGAGAGCCAATATCTTTTATAAAAACATGTCAAATCTGTTTACAAATTTTAGGACACACTACTTTTAATTAGTGTTATTTCCGCATTTCAACCAAAAAAAAAGAAGTTTTTATCCATTTTATTAATAGTTAAATTGCAGATGGCAAACTTTATAAAATACCAGTAACGGCTCACTGAACGGTAACATGCAGTGAATGCACTAGACTTGAGCATTCCTAGTTTTCATACTTGTTACTTATTCTTTCATGTTAGGAAATACATAGCAACCTCTCAGATATCACAACAAAATGGGTAAGTAAAATGAATGGCTAGTTTAAAAGTAAATGAAACATTTGAAGGAGAAAAAAAAACAAAAAAAAAAACAAAACTAAAACCAGCATTAAATTACACAATTTCTAGTCAGAGGAGATGTCAGACTTGAAAACTGCAGTCGATCTAGTTGTGTGAGGATATCAGATTAAACAAGCACATATCACACAGGATGACTAAACTACAAGACAATATGATGACTTTCCAGCTTAGCTTCACATTTCCAAAGTATCACAGACTTGTTTCTTCTGTGATAGGCAATAGGGTGCTGCCCGATTGTGTCAGTGCTGTAAACAATGCTTTCTAGCCACGGCTAGTTCAGGCAGGTGAGTATCACTTCTTTTAACAAGGACTAAAGCATGCTCTTCCCCAGTTTACTGGCTGATACATGGTATACCTTATACTTTTAGGTGAACTGTCATTGGTTATCAGGTTGTGCATACCAAGAATCCACCCTAACAATTTAGAACAAAATCAACAGGTTGGACTGAGTTGCTGAGGATGTCACTGTAGCACACCACAACTGTCCCTGACTTGCTAAGAATATGTAAATAAAGGTGGCAAATGAAATTTGCTGGAAAAATCAAGTAGTGTGACAGGGCCTTAAAAAGGAATTGACCTAATACGAATTTCCTTTATTTAAAAGTTTAAACCAGTAAATCCCAACACAGGATGCCTTATAGCCAGCCACTGATAATACAAAATCAGCACTTTGGCTCACAAGCTACCATAAATTGTTGGACACTGATACATTAACAGTCATTCTTCATGTTTTCTTCTTGTTTAGTTGAGACAGACAATGGAATGCTGGCTTTTATACATTCACAGATTATTAGAAAACAAGTGCACGTATCTAATTTGTCATTGAATTCAGTAAACAGCCAACTAAAAATGAAAAATGTACAACAATTCAGATGTACAAACTCTCAGTGTAAAAAAAAAAAAAACTATTTCTAGATCGAGTGATTAATTTGCACTCTAAAAGGAAATAAATGTAACAAATATTAAAAATTGAACCTAAATAAATTTTTGATAAGAGTATTATAGGGCAGAGTGATTTTTTTCCCCCCAAGAAATCATGTAATTTGATTTAACGATTTAAAACAAAATTCAAACCAAAAAAAAAACTTTTTTTTTTTTTTGTTTTTTTAAATCAGCTGGTCATGTGTGTACAGTCAAAACATATTGCAACAATCTGGTCAAAAATCTCCACAAAGCAGGGTGCCTCCAGAGCAGAGACCTGAAATGAGGCATTCAAATAGGGTTGTTCAGAGCACCACAGAGGAACTACATCAGCCCACTCTTGATCCAAAGTAACAAACTGAGGGGCGGGTGTTGGGGATAAAAAAGGGGTGGTGCCAAGGGGAAGAGACACGCTTTTCAGTTTGGGTGGTGATAGTGCCACAAGCTAGGTTGTGTGTGGGACGGTGAATTTGTCTGCCATGCCCGAGATAAACTGAGCTTGCAGGATAGCAACACATAAAGCTCCTGCAGACTACTGTGGCTTTCAAATATTAGTCTGAAAGTATAAGTCGCCTTTAAAAAAAATAAAAAAAAAAAGAAAGAAATAATAAGGACCTAAGTGACAGCATCTCTCATGGCTGTAACAATAAGAGGATTGTAAAATTGTTGCTTATTGCGTTATTGTTTTTTTTGGTAGAAATAAACCTGTCTGGTTATTGCACAGCAAACTGAAAGAGCGGTTTAATGGACGGGATATACTAGACACTAGTGTCTAGATGTGTACAGTAACACTTGTGAATGTGGAGGATTCCACCAGATGGCAGTGCAAGATGCTGTTGCAAATGTGCAAAGAAAAAAAGTGCAGGATTAAATGGAAACAAATTTGAAATGGATACGTCCATGCAAAGCAGAAAATGTCAAAGAAAAGAAGTTGGGATTCGGTCATTGCAATATAATGAAGTGTGATGGCAACCCATATTACAGCTCCAATAGGATCAATATGCATGCTTTGATGTTTGATGAATGGTCTGATGCGATGAAGCAAATCATCAAACTTAAATGCTGACATATGAAAGTATTCATGGTGATTTTCTTCATCCATTTCTCACATAGGCAAGACAAGCGTTGCATATTCCCCATCATAACGACACAATACAGGTACATTTAAAAGTCACAAATACTATTTTCTCTGTCAAAAGTTGCTTTCCATTGTTGCATCTTCACAACAGCATCTCGTACTGCCACCTGGTGGAATCCTCCATATTTACATAAAGTATAGTCAGTACACTATTTGCATAGCAGCAGCATCCATAAGTGCATGTGTCACGCAGCTTCAAGTATACACTGGCCTTTACAATGCAAAGTATATGATGTGCGGTGTTTCTCTTATGAATGCGCTCATTTCAAAGAAAGGCTGTAGTGTTAAGTTGGTTGTCTGGAATTGATTGGATGTCAAACACACTAAAATAAAATGCTACGTTTGCAAAAAGACGATAACAGTTAAAAGTGGCAGTAAATCCAGTTTATTCAGCACTTAAAACAGAAAAATGATACCGGTATGAGAAAGCATGAGTTACATCCTGACCCCAACCAACAGCTCCAAAGTATTCTTTACCCTGTTTGAACATGAACCAGAAAAGGAGCACTCCCTATAATGTATCCTGTTTAATGGCGTGATTACATTAGGAGAAAAATGTGTCTTGTTTAGGGACAGGGAATGAAAAGGCAGAGCTGTCCATCATACTTCTTACCTGGCAATGGTGACTAACTATGATGGGGAGAAGAATGAGCAGGCTGTCTGTAAAGGATAGTCAGAAAGACTAAGAGAGCACACTTGGATGAAAAAACTCCTTTACTGGAAGATCATGCCGGAGACCATTTGTTATAGTAGAAAAGAAAAGTGACCTGTGGTAAAGGTGTGTCCTAGGTATAGTTAAATGCAGTCAGGGCTGCAACAAAAAAAAAAAAAAAAAGCTGTACAGAAAACTACAGAACATTTCAAATGAATTAAGTGAATTTCCCCCGGGATTAATGATGTTTATCTAAAAGGTCCCTGTAAATGATGTTAAAGGAATGTGTAAAGCACAGCGAAAAACAATGAAGGCTGCAAACAAACACAAAAAAAAAAAAAGTTTCCTTATTTTGCACCTTTTGTTATTTACAACAAAAATACATAAATCTTTGTATTTCTACGAAGGATATAGTTGTACTTTCAGTTTTCACAATAAGGACAACCTTCTCATTTTGTTTTTTTGTTTTTTTTAAGTTGAAAGTGATTTCTGTGTTAAAATAGTTAAATCACAAACTGTCCATTAACATAAAAAAAAAAAAAAAAATCAGATTATTTTTTTACCAAATCTTCCAGACCTATAATATTATAGTACCACCTACTTTAATAGTGGGTTATAGCAATTCAATCTGTGAAGATCTGATGTGTACAAAGTTCAATGTCATACTGTCATCCTCAGACACTGATATTGTATATAATTTAAATATTTTTAGCAACTGAAATGGTTAAATCACAAATTACCTATATCAGGTAATGTTAACTTTTTGTAGTGTTTTCTGGTCTGATGTGTACATAGTTTAATGTTATACTGTCATCCTGAGGTGCTTATATTGCTGTATCTTTTAAATATTTACAGCAACTCAAATGTTTAATTCACAATCCATTTGTATTGGGCAATGCAAGTTTATGCAGTGTTTTCTGGTAAGTATTTTAGTTAAATCAGAGGCACAAATATACAGCTTCCTACTGCTTCTCATTCCAAGCATTCCACTTAAAGCTGGCCATGAGAAAGATAGCTCAAGCGTAATTCAATGTGTACTATTGTCAAATTCTGGCATTGCACCTTATTTACAGTCATGGTGAGGCAGATGCTGAAAGCAACTTGATTAGAAAATCAGATAGCATTACGGGAATTCATGGCATGAATACCACTTCCTTTTTACAAGCATTCTGTCACCATTAAAATTGTCATCGGAACCACATTTTGGTGGAAGTTTTAAACCTGAAGCACAAGTTTAGAGGACTTAAATGCATACAGTATTGCTGTGCCAGTTTTAGGCCAATAAAAAAACCTTTATTTTCATAACAGTAACGGCACACTGCACGATAACGTTCAGTGAATACACTTGCCTTGAGCATTCATAGTTTTCATCCTTTTTTTCTGTACATTTAGCATTCATTTGCTCAGAGGTTGATGTGCTTGCTGCTTCCTGTGAGGCTCTTCTAAACTGATTAAGTTAGTTTTTGTGCTGCAATTACTTAGTACATTTTTCTTAATTTTTCACTTAAGCGCTACAATCTGCCTCAAGAATGATTAAAGATATGAAGAAGAGGTGGGGAAGTGACTGCGAAGGTGGTAGGGAATGAGAACAACGCACGCACGCACCACATGGCCACCCGGCCGCACGCTGCCGACAGTTGATTCTACAATAAAAATAAAAAGGGTAATAAAAATCATCACCCCGAAAGCGGATAGCAGACGTCACGTAGTATATGTGCACCAAATTTCAGGTCAATAGGTGAAACGGTTTGTGAGCTACAGGTGATTTAAAATCCTGGACAGACAAACGAACAGCCACGGTAGTGTATTATATAAGAAGATAGTTCCTTTCCTTAGTGGATACTACCTCAATGCGCTTTATATAAGAAAAGAAAGAGTTACAGTAAAATTGTTTGCATGTCCTTTGAACAATTTGAGCACAGACAGACAGGTTAAGGGACTGCTCAGGGTCACACGGTGAGTCAGAGACAGGGGATTTTTAACATCTTAACTATAAGACCACATTACCAACACCCAGAACTAATTCCCAATGGTCTTTATCTTTCACATTAGCTAAATGGTTTTAATTTAAATATATCAATATATGCCTACTAATAAAGTGATTGCCAGTTTGATTTTTTACATTGTGCATCTTTTTGAACACATGCTCTCCACATAAACAAAAACGTTTGTAACCTGTGTTCTAAGTTGGGCTATCCTAAAAATACCCATCACGTCAAAGAAATCCAGAGTCATTTTTGCATGATATGGATAAAAACAGACAAACAGCTATAGCTTTATCTACATGTGCAAAATGATTTATGTTCAAATGTGCAAAATTAAATTAATTATTAATGCACATACAGTACAGGCCAAAAGTTTGGACACACCTCCTCATTCAATGTGTTTTCTTTATTTTCATGACTGAAGGCATCAAAACTATGAATGAACACATGTGGAGTTATGTACTTAACAAAAAAAGGTGAAATAACTGAAAACATGTTTTATATTCTAGTTTCTTCAAAATAGCCACCCTTTGCTCCGATTACTGCTTTGCACACTCTTGGCATTCTCTCGATGAGCTTCAACAGGTAGTCACCTGAAATGGTTTTCACTTCACAGGTGTGCCTTATCAGGGTTATTTAGTGGAATTTCTTGCTTTATCAATGGGGTTGGGACCAGCAGTTGTGTTGTGCAGAAGTCAGGTTAGTTGGACGAACATTTATTTTTCAATAGGACAATGACCCCAAACACACCTCCAGGCTGTATAAGGGCTATTTGACCAAGAAGGAGAGTGATGGAGTGCTGTATATGGTCATGAAAATAAAGAAAACACATTGAATGAGGAGGTGTGTCCAAACTTTTGGCCTGTACTGTATCTGTACAATGTAAAATTTCAGTTTTTTTAATAAGACTAACAAACGGATGCAAACATTTACAAGCTGAAAACCAGAGATACTGAATTACTAAATTACAGGTTAACTAAATAGCATGGACTGAAAATATTAAAATACAACAATACTTTTTATTTGGACTGCTCCGAGAACCCTTCTAAATTAACAGATGACAAGAGATAGGACTATTAAATAATATACAGATCAGTAACTTATCCAACATAAAATAAGAGTAAATCTCCATGTAAAATGTCTACCTAATATAAAGGTAGGATGGATTTTATGAGTTTTCTTAATAGTAAACTAGACATTACACAGTCAATGAGAAGAGAAAAAAAAATCTCACTATATTATAATTCCTAGTGCACATCATCTTTGTAATTTTAACTTAAGAAGAGAGCAGGAAATTCCACCGATTGCTAAAATTAAATCAAACACCTGACATTTAAATCTATTCCCAAACACATTAATTAAAAAATTAGAATTATGGTACTGATTTTCCATGAAGGAATGTTCCTGATGCCTTAAAGTGTAAATAACATTTACCTAAATATACTTATATACTGGTTTACTATACTTTTCTCTCTATAGTCTTTGAAAATTTAGAAAACTTGCAGGCATTTTCGTTTGCATTTTTTTGTAAATGAAAAACTTAAGAAAAATGGCTTCCTATGCAGTATTCTTCAAGCTCACCTGCAATATTTTTCAGTGTGAGTCGGAGTGACCAGATGTGCATTATTAGACTGTTAGTAAACTAATAATGGCAAGAATGGAGGTATCCCTTCCCGGTTAAGTTGTCTGTAAATCCTTTGTGGCAAGTTGCATATATGGGAGAATTTAATTAGTAATACAGTGAGTGTTTTTGCAATTTATTTCCTAAGGTAATCAAGACTGATACTTTATTTTTTAAGAACTGAGCTTTTTGATCAATGTAGAAGTTTCTTATCATTGTATAGGATTCACTATCATCAAAAGAACACCAATGTGAACCACTGCAGTCTTATTTTCTACACAGAGTCTTATTTTCTACAATTGATCACCTACTAAACCCAGGTAACTCACAGGAATGCCTCCTAAGTACTTCCAGTAAAACCTGTGAGGCTATCGCTGTATTTTTCAATCAAAAAATTAATGATATTAGAAATAACATAGTATATCCCTCAAACACTAAGGATCCTCCTAAACCCCAGCATCTTGTTATAAACCAATTAAACTCTTTCACTAGGATAGATTTACCTGATTTACAAAAAATAATATCTCAATTAAAATCCTCCACCTGCGTCCTTGACCCAGTACCAACAAGGCTTTTCAAAGAAGTATCAGGCGTGCTAATTGATAATGTTCTGGACATAGTAAATTCGTCATTAGATACGGGGGTCTTCCCAGACTGTCTTAAGACTGCTGTAGTTAAACCCCTTCTTAAGAAACATAATCTTGACCCCTCGGCCCTTGAAAATTTTAGACCCATCTCTAACCTGCCTTTCTTAAGCAAAGTTCTGGAGAAAGCAGTCATTATGCAGTTAAATGACCACCTAAATAAACATGCTATTCTTGATAAATTTCAGTCGGGTTTTAGAATAAATCACAGCACAGAAACTGCACTCGTTAAAGTAGTAAATGATTTGCGAGTGAACGCAGACAGAGGCCATATATCTGTTCTCATCCTCTTAGATCTGAGTGCTGCATTTGACACTATTGATCATAATATTCTTAGAAATCGCCTTAGTCAATGGGTGGGCCTCTCTGGCAGTGTCTTAAATTGGTTTGAATCCTACCTGACAGGGAGAAAATTTTTTGTTAGTTGTGGTAATTACAACTCAAAGACACATGATATCCGATTTGGTGTTCCACAAGGCTCTATCCTGGGTCCGCTGTTATTCTCAATCTACATGCTTCCGTTAGGTCAGATTATCTCAGGGCACAACGTGAGCTACCACAGCTATGCTGATGACACACAGCTGTATTTATCAGTAGCACCTGATGACCCCGATTCTATTGACTCACTAACACAATGTCTGACTTGTATCTCAGAATGGATGAATAGTAACTTTCTCAAGTTAAATAAAGAGAAAACTGAAATCTTGGTGATTGGCAATAATGGATACAATGAGGCTATTAGAAATAAACTGGATACATTAGGATTAAAAGTCAAGACGGAGGTAAAAAGCTTAGGGGTAATTGTTGACTGTAATCTGAATTTTAAATCGCATATTAATCAGATCACTAGGACAGCATTTTTTCACTTAAGAAACATAAGTAAAGTTAGACCTCTTATATCACTGAAAGATGCTGAGAAATTAGTTCACGCGTTTGTTTTCAGTCGACTAGATTACTGTAACGCACTCCTCTCAGGACTACCCAAGAAAGACATAAATCGTTTGCAACTAGTGCAGAATGCAGCTGCTAGAATCCTAACTAGGAAAAGAAAATCCGAACACATTTCTCCAGTTCTGATGTCACTACACTGGTTACCTGTGTCATTCAGGATTGACTTTAAAATTCTGCTTATGGTTTATAAAGCCTTAAATAATCTCGCCCCTTCTTATATATCGGAGTGTCTGACACGTTATATTCCAAATCGTAACCTCAGATCCTCAAATGAGTGTCTCCTTAGAATTCCAAGAACAAAACTTAAAAGAAGTGGTGAGGCGGCCTTCTGCTGCTATGCACCTAAAATCTGGAATAGCCTGCCAATAGGAATTCGCCAGGCTAATACAGTAGAGCACTTTAAAACACTGCTGAAAACATATTACTTTAACATGGCCTTTCTATAACTTCAATTTAACTTAATTTAACTTAATCCTGATACTCTATATGTTCAATTTCCTCATAATAACTATTCAGGGTAGCTCTACAATCCGTACTGACCCCTACTCTCTTTTCTGTTTCTTTTTCCGGTTTCTTTGTGGTGGTGGCCTGCGCCACCTCCACCTACTCAAAGCTTCATGATGCTCCAACAATGATGGATGGACTAAAAGGCAGAATTCTACGTGACCATCATCATCAAGCCTTTCCGTGAGAACCCTAAATCCAAAGAGGACTGTTTCATTTATGTTAGGTAGCATGCCCAGAGGGGACTGGGCGGTCTCATGGTCTGGAATCCCTACAGATTTTATTTTTTTTTTCTCCAGCCGTCTGGAGTTTTTGTTTTGTTTTTTCTGTCCCCCCTGGCCATTGGACCTTACTCTTATTCGATGTTAATTAATGCTGATTTATTTTGTTTTCATATTGTGTTTATTTTTCTATTCTTTATTATGTAAAGCACTTTGAGCTACTGTTTGTATGAATATGTGCTATATAAATAAATGTTGTTGTTGTTGCAGTATGCATCCTACTTCTGCCAATTCTGTGTGTGTGTATATACAGTATATTGTACAATATCATAATGAAATCACAATATCATATAGAAACACATATGCATCCAAATGGCCAGTGACAAAAGCATCTTAGAAAATCTTTAATGGAAGAACCCTAAATAAACACACACAACGGTAAATCACATAGACAATATACCTCAAATTCACTCTGTAAAATGTCCAGTTATGCATTTTCTTTTCTATGTACTTTCAGATCACATGAGCCAGGAACAAAGCTATTTTCTTTGTTGATTTTTTGAGAAGCCTGTGGCCATCATATTATTTTGAATGGGCAAAATTGTCTGTCAGGGCCATGTACACTTATAGTCTGAGCACTCACGTTGTGACAAGTCAATTGGACCAAACATGTTCATACAGTCCGAGCACATATATGACTAGCAACTCTCGTGCATTGTGAGTAGTCCCACTGCTCAAGATTTCTAAAAACCACAACGTATATTCTTGATATAACTGAAACCGAAATATACAGTATAAGTACAGTTTTAATCCAGCTATTTGCTATAGATATTTTAAAACAAAGTGATCTGGTGGCATGGAGGCTAGTGTTCACACTGTGAATCTTTGTTGGCTTGTGCTTGAGGATGGAAAAATGAGATGAATGTTATTTACTTTACTGTACAGTTTTTACTAAACATATTTATAAAACTCAAAATTATAAGATTTGCTATTTTTCTGGACAGTTTCATCAAAGTTCCTATATGGGCTTAGGATTCAGTAACAAATGCTGACCACTGAAATGTTCAGTTTTTCAAACAAAAGAAGAAACATTAATGCACTGTGTGGTGATTATTGGGGATCCCAGACTCAATTATACCAAGTACAGTCCTGGATTCAATATGACTTTTTTATTAAACAAAGTATGTTTTACAGGTCTCACAAGCACCAATCTTTCCTTTCCTATCTTCTGCTCTCCATGCACTCTTGGGAGGCAGCCTTCCCCTGTCCATCCCCTACACAGGCCTCCCTGTCAGGTAAGAGTATGTAGTTTATTCATGCTAAGAAAATCAGAAAACCACTGCCTCTGTCAAAACAGTTTGTAACATATATTTTAAGAGATAATTAAGAGATAACTATAACATATTTACTTTTTTGGTAAGTAATGTGTAATATACCTATGTCTGCTGGCACGACATGCTTTAATAATGCAATGACATGGCTATGAACTACCTTGTATGCAGTGGTATGTCAGGGCAGGGCAGATAGGTGGCAGTGTGAACTGTCTATATAAATGAGAACCGCCAGCAGGAGCAATGAGAGAATGGAGAATGAGCAGCCGGCATGACTAAATGGGCGAAAGAAGGGGGGTTCTTGAGAAGGATAAGAAATGGAGAGTGGAGGTAAACATGAAGTAGGAGCACGGTAACTTTGTTGAGTATCATTTCACCAAAAAGTTGCTGAAACTGAGAAACAGCAAGGGTAAGCTGTGTCTTCTAGATCAGAGAAATGGCTTAGAGAAATTCTGTGAGAGTGGATGAGGAATGAGACTCTGTTTCATCTTTTGTGCAGTAACTCCCCTTCTGACATGAACTAGCAGCAGCTACTGCAGTTCAATGGAGGCGTTCCCCATGGCCACAACAGTGGGGAAGACTGTACATAGTTCAATACACTATTTCTTTAGAATATGACCTACACTACCCTTGCTTTTTCCATCCTTTTTAACCTCCCACTCTAATAAAACTGTTCTCTTCTTTTCTTGTCTCATGTGTTTTTCTTTCATCTATCCATGAAGAAGTCACAACAATACTTTGAGTGTGATCACAGTACCCTTACTCACACCAAGCGTCTATTTCAACAGTTTATACTTGTTCCAGCTTAGTTCCAAAATTGTTTATCAAGAATCATTTACGAATTGAGTCTCTAGTATCTTTGCAGTGTTTATAAACTTTTCCAATTTCTGTGAACTTTCCATTACCCAATATACAGAATGAGGGAAAAAAGTTTGGGTCAGCGGCAGTGTGGTATGAGCTGGGGATTATCTTGTGCTTATCTGGTTCTTGGTGCATATGTATTTATGGTAACAATACTTAGACATCCTCAAAAGCAGGTTTAATGGACTTAGTACAGCCGGTCTGTCACAAAAAGAAATTCCACACGCATCAGACACACTGTTATGAGCATGAAAATGTTGTTATATATCATTTAAAAAAATATGGTAACCATATTTTATATTTATATTAGGACTGAAGTATAGTATGATACTGAATCAAATATACTCACCTCAACGCCACAGAAAAAGACAAGTGGTGCAATGAAATATTCATGTTGTGTAATGTATGAAACAGAAAAATATTGACATACCAACGTTTAACCAGTAATCTTCAATAGTGTCTAAAGTGGAAACATACAAGTGCCAGTACTCTATGTTTTATTGGCTTCTTGGTCCTCCTACCGATGCATTGAAATTTTACATGATTTCGTAATCAAATGCTTGGGTCCCCACTGGAGTTTTGATAACGATGATATATGTACATTAGATAAGAGAGCTTGGAGGATGGGGGGTCCCCTTCAAGGTCAGAGTGGGAGATGCTAGTATGTCATGGCAATAAATAGAATACAACACTAGAGTACACCCTACCATTGCATAACAGTCTACTTCAAGCCCTGAGTTCTCATTGTTAAAACTTTGTACAAAGTGTGAAAATATGCACAAACATCCATATATGAAACATGTTAATCAACTTCAAACATATGCAACATAATGTTGTAGAACTCACTGGCCTTATAGGAGCCTTCCTTTTGTTAAATCAAGCCACCACCACCTGCATTCAAGAGTACCTGGCTATGATCTACAACTGAGAGTGCAGGATCATGCGTAGCATTACAGTGCCTCTCCTCTGCGTTCTAGAGGTCAGTCTGAGCAGATAGCCACAAGTACCTGCCACCTGCAATGTGAATAGTACACACCATATAAAAGACTCAGGGTTCCGCCAGTTACCTCTCCAATAAGCCAGCCACAGCATAAAGTACAATCACATCTGTCAAAGCTACTTTGTCTCAAAATAAATGAATCACAGGTTGAACCAGGCCAATAAGCTGCAATGCTTGTCAGTCTCATCTTGGCATAGATGACTTGTATATTAATGGAATGTCACTGCAGCTTCATTCTTGCTAGAAGCCCTTATTGCAATAGGAGTGCAGCAAATCGCTCCTATTACATTAGGAGAACCAGAAACTGCTGCAAATTGCTTTCTGTGTTGGCAAAAACATGTTCTGTTTAACGTATGTGCACCCACACTATACAAAAACTAGATGTTGTGCCTCACCAGTTGGTTAAAGACAGCCGGGCTAAAGTATTCCAGCTCTGTTGGCCAATTCCCTGAGAAGAGACAGGAGATAGTGCAGCACTGTCCCTCTTAAAAAGAAAATAAGTCTGTACATCATATTCATCACATTTGTGGTGTTATATACTTGTCACGTCAACGCATTCATAACAGCAGCTTGGTGATTTGTATTTTTATGTGTGCAAACTCTCATTTAGCGGGCCTGGCTCTATTTCTTTGCTTGATCAAGGGTGTTGTCATTTCCCAGTTTCTTCAGAATGTAGCATATGCTTGGGTGAGAGTTATAGTTATACAGTATAGTACCATCAGTTAAAACATGTAAGTAAATATCAACTTTCCACTCAATTCAAATCCAACCTTCCCCCACCTACCTATAGATGTGGAATAACATAAGTATATTAAGTAAAAAAACTTGTTTACTTTAATAAACATTAAAAAGATAAAGTCAAGAAGAAATGTCACTTCCTGTGAATGTATCCGACATGGCTGATGGAGCAGAAGAGCCCTTCTGCAAAGAAACCTATTACAAAGAGTAAAGCATTTAAAATACACATATCTATTTTACACCTAAAAACTAAACTGTCAATCTGTTTCCTTAATACCAGCCAATATCTCACTGTGCTATTGTAGGATTGCGTGCTTAAATTTCAGTAACAGGTCCAAGAGAAAATAGTTTTAAAAGTTCAATTAATATCTTGAAGGATAACTGGCATCAAACATTTACAGTACTGTAACCCTATCCAGCAAAAATGATTTTATCAACAAGCTAAAGAAAAAGATTATTCTTTGAATCTGTTAAAACGTTTCCAGTGTGAGAAATGCTCAAAGTTCTAGAAATTAACTAGAACCAGGTAGCATGAAGTTACACATCCCAAGGGTAATACATATCACAGAGAGAATTTCGAATAAGGCCAAATTGAAAGAGAGAGATGAAAAAGGATATAGATGGCAATAACTATATAAAAAATAATGATGAGATATATGCTATTATACTTTAATTGAGGTAAATGTCAATAAAATAAGGTTTAAGGATTTTTATTCAGTCATGTTTACAAAATTTGCCTTTTGTTTTGTGTATCTAGTTGGACAAAATAAAAAAGCACATCGAAAGTACAGGTTAAAATTTCACTAAAATCAGAAACAGTCATATCATGAAGTATGGAGATGTTCTTCAGTGCAATCAAAATATTAGTGAACTAAACATCTATTTTTGTAAAGGATAACCCACCAGGGAGCAGTCAAGCAGTGACAGTTCTCAGGGATCAAATTTTGATATGTGTAATATGATCATTTCATGTGACTTAAAAGATCCCTGTTAAGGAGCTGCTGGCCAAGAAAGCAAGAGCTCAACACAAACTGCAAGATGTGGTCATGAAACAAGCACTGTAAGAGTATGAATTTGACCTCTTGAGACTCTTGTTAACTAATATTAGTACGCTAGTTAAACGGTTTATCCTTATCAACCCCAAATTCTTCTCCTTGCAGTCCTACTGTCAGCATTAAATATAATTCCATTTCAGAAATTAAAAAGCAATACCTTTTCTTAAAGTATTATTTTACATTGATGTTTGTACATCTGATTAGAACTCTGACAAATGAGAGAAGACCATTCAGTCCATCAAGCTCACTTGTTTAAGTTAATAGCTAAACTGTGGTGATATCTCATCTAGATACTTCTTAAAGGCTGTCAAGTGCTTTCTGGATTCAGTCCTAAATGCATATCCCTTTAATTTCCACTGCTGTCCTTGAGTACATTATTCACCCTTAGGTTGAAAGAATTGCACTGGATCTGCTTTATCAATGCCTTTGAAAATCCGAAGACCTGGATTAGGTCCCCACGTAGTCTCCTCTACTTGTGACTAAATAGGGTTTAACTATCCGAGTTGTCAGAACAGGACTTCTTTAGGTCCTGGGATGCACTTGGTTGCTCTTGTCTGAATAGCTTCAAGTGCTGCCAAGTCTGTCTTGTAGAATGATGACTGAATTGCACACACTAAACCAGATGCTCAGACCGTATAACACACCGTGAGCAGCATAATGTCCCTTAATTTATATTCAACAATTTTTATGACATTTAACATAATATTTCATTTTCTTTTTTAATCACGTCTGCACATTGCTTAGATGAAGAAAATGTTTTAAAATAAAATCCTAAATCCTTTTCAGAGGTTGCTTCCTTTAGGTCAATGTTTCCCATCTTGTATTTTTAATTTGGTACCTTTCCCTAAGTCTACCACTTGTTTTTTACTTCAGACATATTAAAATGCAATTTAGAAATATTTACACTGTTTTTGTTAATTCAAAATAAAGTGTGGTAATTGAACAAATCCATCAGTGAATAATTTTAAAATTCTCAAATATAAAACAAATGCTGAAAAGGTACAACTAGTGGCTCAAGTATTTTATTTCATCCATCAATCATCTGCTGTCTGAATTCAACGAACACCAGTTAATAGTGTAATTGTTTTTGAAATGGCACCTGTGTGTTTTTTTTCAGTTCATTCACGTATAGAGCCCTTAAAAGAAGGAAAAATAAAGTTGCTTAGACAATTTGTAAATACAAAGCTGCAACAGAAAAGTACATTATTTTAATATTTACACATAAGCATATGTATCTACATACATATGAGCTAAAATGAACTACAAACTACAGCAACAGAAAATTCAGCTAATAAAATGTATGGCTGTTTGATAACAGCAGAGAGCATAACAAAAAATTACAGATTATATTCTTTGTAAATATTAAAAAAATCTGACAGATCTAGGGTCTATGGAAGTTAGGAGTTCGGCTTACAACTTTCAGGGCAACTTACAATATCAAGTACTACATACTGGAATCTAAAACTGTGCTATATAAGGTTTACTGTTGTGTCTATCTTCACTTAACCAATTAATAAATCACTATTAAAGAAGACTATAAGATAATTCAACCATAAGATAAATCACAGAAAAGACTGTGGATGTGAAAATTTTATAGGAGTAACTCAGAATAAAACATTTAACAAATTTATATAGAAACTAACAAGAAAGCAGATTTCAGACAAAATAGAATGATCTGCGAAAGTATGGGTGCAGAGGAGGACAAAGTATTATTTTAGCAGAGAAAACAAAATCTCAGGAATACAGTAAGTGCTGGAGACAACGTTAATAAGGAGGCTACACAAACACTAACTTTCAAACATGGCTAGAAACTACAGGTGTGTAGCATTTAGTAAAAGAAAACAGTGAGGGGCCATTTAAATGATTAAATTTTTTTCCAACTGCCAATAAATCTCAAAATAATATTTATGTGGTTTTGTTAGGTTTACAAATATCATATTATAGTGATGTGTGAAGACAGGAACAGTCTCGTGTATTTTATTCAAAGGAAAGCTGTCACATCAGTTCAGTACACACAAACACAGCAAGCAAGCCATGTTACTGTCAGTTGTCCTGCATTCTCAACATATGTCAGATTAAAGGAACAGATGGCGTCCATCATGCAGGTTCATTCTGGAGGGGAGATGACAAAAAGTGAACACATAGCCAGGTCAGCGGTCAGTTTTAAGTTTCCCGCATCAACAATCAGGCGACAGACACATTACGCGTTGAGCCTGCAAACTTGCAGTTGAACTCAGAGTGGACAACCAATTCCTGCCTGTTGCAGCACACAGCACAGTTGTGGGGTTATATACTCAGCAAAAAAAGAAACGTCCCTTTTTCAGGACTGTGTATTTCAACAATAATGTTTTAAAAATCCAAATAACTTTACAGATCTTCATTGTAAATTGTTTAAACAATGTTTTCCATGCATGTTCAATTAACCATAATCAATTAATTAACATGCACCTGTGGAATGGTCGTTAAGACCTTAACAGCTTACAGAAAGTAAGCATTTATGGTCACAGTTCTAAAAACGCAGGACACTAAAGAGACTTGTCTACCGACTGTGAAAAACACCCAAAGAAAGATGCCCAGGGTCCCTGCTCATCTGCGTGAACGTGCATTAGGCATGCTGCAGGGAGGCATGAGGACTTCTGATGTGGCTAGGGCAATAAATTGCCATGTCCACACTGTGAGACGCCTAAGACAGCGCTACAGGGAGACAGGAAGGACAGCTGATCATCCTCGCAGTGGAAGACCACGTGTAACAACACCTGCACAGGATCGGTACATCCGAATATCACACCCGCATGACAGGAACAGGATGGCCACAACAACTGCCCGAGTCACACCAGGAACACACAATCCCTCCATCAGTGCTCAGACTGTCCGCAATAGGCTGAGAGAGGCTGGACTGAGGGCTTGCAGGCCTGTTGTAAGGCAGGTCCTTACCAGACATCACCAGCAACAACGCCGCCTATGGGCACAAACCCACCTTCGCTGGACCAGACAGGAGTGGCAAAAAGTGCGTGAGTTTCTGCATGACAGCAATGTCAGTGTTCTGCCATGGCCAGCGAAGAGCCCAGATCTCAATCCCATTGAGCACGTCTGGGACCTGTTGGATCGCAGGGTGAGGGCTAGGGCCATTCCCCCCAGAAATGTCCAGGAACTTGCAGGTGCCTTGGTGGAAGAGTGGGGTAACATCTCACAGCAAGAACTGACAAATCTGGTCCAGTCCATGAGGAGGAGATGCACTGCAGTACTTCAAGCAGCTGGTGGCCACACCAGATACTGACTGGTACTTTTGATTTTGAGCTTCCCTTCATTCAGGGACACATTGTGAAACATTTTTAGTTTATGTCTTATGGTGTTGACTCTTTTAGTGTTCATACAAATATTTACACATTAAGTCTACTGAAAGTAAAAACAGTTGAAAGTCAGGGGACGTTTCTTTTTTTGCTGAGTATATATAATGTTTTAAAGAATTTGGTAAGGCTACTTCACCAGTGTGCTTCCCAATAAAACTTCAAGCACCTGCTGTTTGCAAACTACAGTAATCCCTCGCTACTTCGCTGTTCACTTTTCGCGGATTCACGACTTTGCGGGTTTTTAAATATAGTAGTAGTATTTCCTAGTCTAAGAACAACAAAACAAGTTCGGTGACTAAGTGCGTTGTAACACGGGCTGTGATTGGTACAATGGGAGGGAGACGACAAATCACAGCTTCCCGCTTTCTAATCGGGC
>JANRMT010062814.1:91350108-91401525 GCA_026402145.1 Polypterus bichir lapradei | reverse complement strand
CCCCCCCCCCCCCCCCCCCCCCCCCCCCCCCCCCCCCCCACGACAAATCACAGCTTCCCACTTTCTAATCGGGCCCGTGATTGGTGCTTTGACTGATGCCCAGATCCCACAGCATCTCCCCCTTGTCTCTCTGTCGCGGCCATTTCGCTTCAAGCTTTCTCGCCGAGCGGTTTACTTTACACTGTACTGTGTGTGATTTTTTTGTGGTTTCTTTGTGTTGAACTTTGCTTCAATTTTCACCCCCTGCAATGGCACCCAAACGTGCTCCTTCTTCCAAGGCTGGTGCTGAGCCTAAACGCCATTCGATCGGTCCAATTTTGCAACAAGGTCGACGACGTCATGACCGCCTACAAGCTGCTCTTCGACCGGAAAAAGAAGCAGCGGCAGCAACTGCCGATCACAATGTTTTTGCAGCCTCGCAAAAAAGAGCCAGTTCCTACTACTACGGATACACCTTCGGAAACCGTGGAAGAAGTGCCCCAGGAAATGTTAGGTAGGTCCCCGTTATTAATAGAGTAAAGGGTGGGTTGTAAACAGCACAGGGAGGGTTTAAAAACATCCAAATACACATTAAATAATTAAATAAATATGGTGTCCCTACTTCGCGGAAATTCAGTTATTGCGGCCAGCCTTGGAACCTATCTCCCGCGATAAACGAGGGATTACTGTACTGCTCTATACAAGTTATTCTTTTCTCCAGTTCAGTTTATTTTGTATTTGATTTTTACTTTATTTATTAACATTTTAGCTTTATCATTTTTGCTTGTGTCAGTATTCAGTCCTGATTAATTTCTACTTTATTTTTCTGTATTACTTTGAGTCCTAGTGTCCAATTCATTGGCATACTCGCAGCAGTAAATTGAGAATTCCAGTGTTAATCCAACCTCTAAAATTTGTAGATAGTCGATCCGGATAAAGCAAGAATCTGCTTCAACATTCTGTAAAGCATAGTAAGTGGAAAAGTTCCATGAAATATATAATATTTGCAAAAGTAATGAGTTTAATTAAGTTTAAAATGGGAGCAAAATTGATTACACAAATTAACACAAAAGTGAAGCTTCACTTTCAACACTCTGAGATAGAAAGGGTCATGACTGGAAGTACAAGCCTCCACTGTCTCTATTCTGAGGCATCCTTCAAGGTGCTGGACTTAGTCCACATTTTTTTTTTCTAAATTCTGCTAAATGATTCAACAATTTGATTTAAAGACCTCAAGTTCCATTCCTTTACTATCATCCAGCTTGATATGAAAAGCTGAATGAATGCCACAATGACCTCAATGCTCTCACAAAAATATTCTTCTCTGTAATACTTTGGTGTGATCATCTGGGCAACTAAAAATGCCCAACTTCTTACTAAACATTGAAAATTAAAAAGCACAGCATTCTGCCTGACCCTTGAATCCCATGTTATATCTACAGTCAAAACCATTTTACCATTTACAAAACATAGGCCATTTCTGACCCTGTTGGATTTAATTCTGAAATACCATCATGTACGCTGTTTTCAGTGCTATGAATGCTCTTCCTATACAAAGTATCAACAGATTACTGAAGTTTCAGGATGCTGCAGGCAGTCTATTAAACAAACACCAAATGCTATAAGGACATTACCTCTCTCAGTTTATCTACATTTGCTTCCTGCCAAATACCAAAGAATTATCAAAACTCAGCTTTAGGTAGACTTTATTATTCAGGAGGGAAATTTGTTTTGAGACTTAATAAACCTTACCATATTAACTTAGAATACAGCTAAGGACCATTCACACTATATTGCAAATCCAAAATATATAAACCTTGGAAAACACTTAGCTTTATGGCTACTATCATCTAGAACTTTCTTCCTGGGCTTATCTGCAAGCATCTGTCTTTCTTGACAGTTGCATTAAATCTTGATGACTCATTGATCTCTTTGACATTTTAATTGCTGCTTCTTCTTTTACAAGGTTTATATCCTGTTGTCCACAATTATAGCACTGTCACTACAGAACCATAAACTAATGATGCATTGATGAACCAGCCAGGGATCTGTTTCAGCTGGTTTTTTGCTCTTCAAACACAATCAACAATAAGACTTATAATTAGCTGATATTTTGCGTAATTCAGGAGACAAATATTTAAAGCGTCTAGCATGTTCAAGTTCCTGCTCTTTGCAAGCAGTGCTGGGTACATATAAGGGAGTGGAACATTGTGGGAAGAAAGTTTCAGTTTCGTTTTGACAGCTGACCTGAATAATGCAGTTTACTAAATTCAAATGCATTTGAACAAGCACTCTGTTTTACTTCTGTTCTCATCTTACTAAGTGGAATCAGCCATTAGAATGGAAATGTTCAATCAGAAATATTTTAACATACCTAGCCGATTTGGACACATTACAGTTGTGGCCAAAAGCATGTCATAAGTTTCAAATGTTTTTATTGACAATTACATTAAGTTTATGCAAAGAGTCAATATTTGCAGTGTTGGCCTTTGTTTTTCAACACCTCTGCAATTCGCCCTGGCATGCTGTAAATCAACCTCTGGGCTGAGAACTTGCGGTCAATCCTCAAGAGGTGGGTGGACAAACAAAAACCAAAAAATTCTGACAAACTCTAAGCACTGATTATGCAAGAATGGGCTGTCATCAGTCAGGATTTGGCCCAGAATGAAGTACATTAACTTATATAATATTATACGTACAAATAATGTAGTGTAAAGTGAACAGGAATCTGAATGAAGAAAACTTAAAAATTTCTTCTGATACTAAACACACTGTGTCAAATGAAATAAGCAAGCAGTATAGATTGATTGTAACAGGGATGGCTTAATGTCTCTGTGCATACCGACCTTTACAGATCTATTGTGGTGTGTATGTGTTTGTGTGTTCACTTCTTTCTTTTCATCATCCATCATGTGTACTGGTAGGGCAAACAGCCTGAGTGTGTGAGTACAAGCTTCAGTGTGTGTACATACATGTATATTGAAATTAATTATCTGAGAAACTACTCATGCAAAGATTTTGCAAAATCAATAAGGTCTGGTCCTTTGACTAAACAAAAATTTTAAAAAATCCTGGTTAAATTAAACAATTTCTATGGTAGTTAGTGTTGGACTTAGGTCAAACTGTATTTGAAGAATATGGGGAAACATACATGACCAAACTGGACCAAAAACAATAAGTCTGGTGCCTATAACAAGACAAACACAATGTAAGTTGTTTAAAAATATTAGTCAATTATTTTGGATGTTATCGTTGTACATAGTTTTCTACATACACAGAGACATCCACACATAGATATACATACAGACACTATGCTAAAATGAACTTCTCAACATTTTGAGCAACAAAATCAGAATCCAAAACCAAACATGCATTTACATGGGAGTAAAAGTTTTTTATATACGGATTTCATACCTTATTAGAAAATGGTTTCCAGTTGAAGACATTTTCTGACTAGTGTAACTTTAAACACAGTTTATTTGGATAATCATCTTCTTTTGGCTGCTCCCGTTAGGGGTTGCCACAGCGGATCATTCAAAATTGTTGTCCGCATATTGATTTGGCAAAATTTTACACCGGATGCAATGACTCAACAAATTTTACAATATAATACAATTGACTGTACTTTAGAATAATATACAATCAAGTACATTAACTTAGATTAACTACAAATATAGAGTGAACAAAAAATTAAATGAACAATTTAAAATATTTAATTTTAAACTAAACACAGTGGGTAATATAACAAAAACAAGCTGCACAGATAGACAAAACTGTACAGGAGTGGCTTATTGCCTCTGAGCACAATGACCTTTACAGATCTCTCTTGGTGTGTTTTCATTTTTTTGTCTTCATCACACAGTGTGTGCTCTGACAGAGCAAACAAACTGTCAGCTATCTTCAGTTATAAATTTCTTTAATAGTGCGTGTGTGTGCGCATGTGCCTTTCATGAGTGGGTATATGTATATTTAAATAATGTATCTTAAAAACTACTCATTGTGAAAATTTTGCAACTCAATGGGCCCGGTCATATAACTAATCAATCCTTGCTAAATTTAACAATTTCTATAGCATTTACCACCAGACACCGAATAAACAATTTTTAAAGAATATGGATATAAGTACTGGACTAAAAACAATAAGCCTAGAGCCTGTAACAAGGCAAACATGATACTATTTGTTTGAAAAAGATTGTTCAATCGTTTCTAAAGTTATCATTGTACATAGGTTTCCACAGACACATATAGACAACATGCTAAATAATCTTTTCTTGATGTTTTGAACATTACAGAATCAGAATCTAAAGACCTTATAGCAAATTTTTGACCCCACCACCCAACTTTCCTTTGCAATGGCAGTGGGGACAGCTTAGATTTATGCACAGAATGCTATCAATAATAACCAATATACATGTATTTTACAAAGCATGACATATCTTTGTACTATATTACTGATGGTATGTGAGGCATGTGCCAGTAAGCGCTCACTTGCTCTTTATTTTAAAGTAAGGACTTCTGTCTTACACAACACATTAAATTGGCCATAACTGTTGGATTCAAAATAAGGTAGTCAAACTGGGTGTGAAAGAAGATGTTGTTTCCTTTAAGCTTGCAGTTCAAAAAGGAAAAAGCATGATTCTGTACACACCAGCAAGTGAATTTAGGAAATGGAACACCTTAACTTTGAACAACAGCATGGTTGGTGGTAGTGCTCCCACCTCGGAGATCCAGTATCTTGGATTCAAATTCCCCATATTTCTGTCAGCTTTCTTCCAGGCCTAAGGTTTTCCTCCCACATTCCCAAACACAACTAGATTAGGGCTGATTAATGGAGAAGTTCAAATTTAGCCATGTGCCAGTCTGACTGTGGGTGTTTGCGTAAGTTTGCTCTGTAATGGATTATATGTGATTGTTGCAAAAATGTTTCAATGTAATAATAAATGCAGAAAAAAATAATTTTTATGAATGCTACCTTGAAAGCGCTGTCAGGGAATCATGGTGACAAAAAGCTAAGCCCTACTAGATTACAGACCCCAAAGTTCTGAGCTGGTCCCAGTCTAAAGACTGGATATGTTATCCTTGTATTGTGGAGGTTTTCCTTTCACGGCCCAAATATATGTGTGTTACATTAATTAAACTGGTCCCATGTGAGTGTGAGAGGATGTCCAGAAGTAGAATTGAACCCCATGGGTAACTGCTTTGCATTTATTGTTAAAAGATAACAATAATTAAATGGTTTTGAGATAAAGACACTGATAACATTTGGAACTATATAGGTTTGTCAATTTACTTCTTCTTTTATGACATTTGTGTATATTGAAAAAAATAAATCTTATGCTCTAAGATAATATGCTCTAGCACCCCAAAAGTCTGCTCAGGATTAAGCAAGCTTAGAAAATGGTACAGTACCATTACTACATTTAATTTCATCAAAATTCCAGAAAGAATATCAAGTACTACATAAAAAATGTGCTTATTTTCTATCATTTCTTAAGTTTATATTTAGGGGGAACAATACATTAATGACTGAAAAATACCATTCCTGTGGATCTAAACATATGATGCTGTAAAGTTGAATTAATTTTTTACTACTACTTAAATAAAATTCTAAAAAATTGTTTAATCCTAATACCATTTTAAAAACAATGCAATATGTCATACCAAATTTTATTTATGACTTTTTTTTTTTTTTTACTATATTGGGCAGAGTAGTGGTCCTGAGGCTAGAGATCTGCGCTAGCAATCGGAAGGTTGGCAGTTTGAATCCCATAAATACAAGACACGACTCTACTCCTTTGGGCCCTAGAGCAAGGCCCTTAACCTGCAGTTGCTTCATCCTGGGTATGACATTAATCTGCATCCAGCCCTGCAAGCAGATCCTCCAACTTACAGGGAAAACTTGGGGGTTTGTGGCAGGATTTGCACTCCAGCCACTGAAAAAAGAAAAAAAAAACAAAAAAAAAACAAAAAAAAGGTGAGGTATCATCCATTGAATGGCTGTACTTGGGTCCCAACCCGGGCAGTTCGTTGTGTGGTGGGTGCAGCAACGTGCTGTATTAGCACATGTTCACAAGTTCTTTCTCTCGCTAGATTTCATATTTCTACATTTATTTTTGTATGAGTAATATTAAAAATATTTCAAAATGTCTTTCAATTAATTGTTTTTAATTGTATTTCTAAACTTCTCATTTTTCCATAATGTATGTCCCAGGCATAGCCAAAATCCACATCTATAAATGTGCAGATTGAGCTCCCCCCACCCTGGAAAAAAATAAGTATTTGTTTTAAACCTACCTGCTTCTTTGCAGATGTCAGAAACTATTCAAACTTTTTTCCCCCCATAAGCCTTTCTGGCCAGTTTAGTTTGCATAATGTTGAATTTGTGTTTAAAGGAGATTCTACGAGCAACCATTTCTTTAATCAAAACACATAAATGAAAAGGCACAAGCATGACTGGCATTGAGCACTAGGAGAGTGGTGTGGATCCTACATATCCAACATTCAAGTATTGTGTAAGGTAGATGATGTAGTATTATGAACAGACTTTCTGGGCTCTTCCCATGTCTGTGTGGATTTTCTTTCCACATTATAAAGGTTAGGTGATTTGGCAATTCCAAAAGTGGAGTAAAATAACAGTTGTTGCTATTTCACTGAGAAAAATAAGCTTGTGAGTTTGCTTAGCAGTCACGTGTGATACATACTATATGTTGACTTGCTTTGGAATTGCCAGTTTTTCTTTAGTTGCTAAAATTGTGCTGCTAAAATATAGTTTCATGTATTTTTGCAATTGGAAGATACACTACAGTATTCCAGTTTGTAAGAAAAGCATTCGTACATAAACAAGCAATTATATGTTTGCATTCTATGTATTATCTATAAAGATGTTCAGTCATAAGAGAGACTTAAAGTAGCACCTGGTCAAGATGTTGAATTTCAAGTGAAGTGTAACTTTCACATTTTTTTTATTTGCAAGCATGTGAAAATTTCCAGCCATTAATAAAATATTGCATAACAGGTATCTGCAAATACAAGGATGTTTTGCACTAGTAATATCTGCAACAATAACTTGTAAAGATGAAATTAAAATCAATGATCAATTAGGCAATATGGTTTAATGTAACTGTTGCAAAGCTGTATGAAGCATGTTCTCAGTTTTGCATATTACATTTGGGGGTGTGACTGAACATATGTACAGCACCATCTTAAATTATTTACAGCTGGTATTTAAAGCATCCAGTGTTAATCAGTGGTGCATACAATTAAGTTCATAAACAGTTTAGAAACTAAGTGCCAGCTTTAACATAAACACCACTGGGAATTGCAGATTGCATTTGTCAAAACCATCATGATGCAATCTTGTTACAGAACAACTGGTTCACACAAATTAAACATGATCAATATAAATTTGCTTTATAGGTTGTTCTGCCATTTAAAGAGATTTAAAATTATGCACTGCAAGAGACATGATCTTGCATTTTAAGATGCAATATGAAACAGGCCGTCATTGTATTTTATAACCAAAAAAATTTTCATGTAGGTTCTACAGCCAATCCAAAGCATTAAACTTTAATATTTATATTACTTGTGATACTGGCAGCACTACAATGTTTACTATCCATCCACTATAAAAATGTGTTCTAATGAGATATTTACTTGAAATATCCTTCTTTCCCGTCTTTATGCTGCACTTTAGTAGACATAAAAATAAATAGTTTTGCCATGTTTAGCTATCCTCTATGACCACACTATACATGTGGTAAACATATATAGGTTTGTTAGACATTTATATTTGTATTATATTTTAAACGTTTAAAGCTGAATTGTATTACTTTTTCCCCCCAATTAGTATTCTTACTCAGGATGTCACTGTTACATGGTAGAATTTATCAGATAAGCATTGTGTATTAGACACACTTTGTGTGGATCAGCCTATTCATGTTTTTGATTTTGTTTTGGTTTTTTACCTGTTGTATCAAGGGACAGCCTTCCTACCAGTAGGAGAGACAGGTTTCTTCGTGAAATGTCAGTTGCTTTGTAGAAGTAGGCTAATATGGTTCTTTAGTCTCTAAACCCTAGATACCAAGGACGGAGGCAACTGATGGCAAATTTGTTCTTCAAGCGTAGATGCAATTTGAATAGTCTGTATGTAAAAACTAATGTGAAAATGCTTTCACACATATACTTATATTACTTTGTTTCAATTTCCAGTTAGCTCAGTTGCATTTCACACTGTCAACTTTCAAGCAAACTAAACATACAAAAATATTTTGTGGCCATGTCATGGACTTCATTCATTGGGTAGAAACATTTTATCCCCAGAAAAAAATATCATGAATCAGGTATTTGCGTATCACTGCATTTTCCACAATTAACAACTGGAAGACTACTTGAAAATTATAATCTACTAAGTTTATGCACTGAATGAAACATTTAAAATACCCGAATGTACAATAGATGACAAGCGCTCCTAATGGCCTACACTGATGTGCTTCAGTTAATGACAGCAAAGTTACATGATTCTTGAATTTAACTACATAAAGTTGCGCATTTACTCTCCTGAAGCCACAATATTAATGTAACCTCAATTTAGTTTATTTTAAATCATGTTTACTGTCTTAACTCTTGTGCATATTTGTTATTAATGTTTATTTTAGAATGCTTTATTAACATTGACAAACATGTCAATGTTACTGTGCACATTGAGCATAAGCCCCACCTGCAAACATGGTGTATTCATGGTGTAAGATTAAGACGTTTGATCAGCTGTTTCACAGGGCACGGTTGTTCATTTCTTGCAGCCTCTGTACGTGTTCCGATTGACCTGAACACAAGTAAATTTACACCAATTTTATTTATTTATTTTTTTAAACAACATGGTCAACTGTTATCTAATCGTGTACACAAGAGGCTCTGAGACTGAATCAAGTGCTGATCTGATTAAGCAACTACTTGTACAGGTCACTTTATGTGAATTGTGTGATATTTGTACGTGTGTGTGTATTTAACATCTTTATTGTTTTTATTACCCCCATGTTAATCCTCAATTCATTACACTATGAATGAGATCCCCCAATTACCAAGAGTAGTTGCACAGAGTGACAACCACATCAAACTAAATTTCATGCATAATGAACAGTATTTCACATAGTTTAATCAGGCCTGATTTTTGTTGCTTGCAGCTTCTTTCTTAATGCTGCAATGTCACTGCTAGTCTTTCTTTTATACAAATTTGGACACTGCATGCCCTTGGGAACTACTGAAAGTACTAAAAATGTTCTATTTTCTGGATTAGGAGGGGTTCATCATATTATTAATTTATCAAATGATTTTATTAAAGGGTCTTACAAAACACAAAAACAAACAACTGCACAATAATTGACAGGGAATTGATTAATAACCAATAGTGAACTAAATTAAGTAGATTACACAAAACTTAGCAGCTATAAATCAAGGAAAGAGAGCAGAGGGATAGAAAACCTGCAGAGTCCCAAAATATTTTATAGAGGGGCATATCATATCTTTCAGAATGTTGCAATTCTCACAAACGCATGTACATCCTTGAAGTGGTTGCATATTAACTATAAGCACTTCATTCTTTCTATGAGCTGCTTTATCCCCTTCCTATCCAGCCACTGTGTCTGTGGGAAGTACAAATATGGCCTAGAGTTGCAACAAAACCTCATGACCAAAATAAAAAAGAGAAATACAAACAAAATAAGTTCCTTTAAAATAAGTAAGAGTATGCAGAGTTAAATGGCCTACATTTTGTTTCAAGAGGGCTAAGCATACAAAGCTTAATCAGAAGCGCCACATGTCCACAGGGTCCAAGTTTCTTATTGAAGACAGAATTTGAGTGGCCAAAAGCCCAGATCAACTGAACGATTCACTTTCTGAAGATGATCCAGAGATTAAAATCTGTGCAGTTAACATGACAAGTATAGAGGATGTTACCAAGTCCACTTTTCAGAATGGCTACACTTGAAGAAAGCAGTGGCTTTGCTCCTCAAGTTTAAAGACATACTGTTGCACTTAATAAATGAAAGAAAAGCATTTCAACTACAAGTCAGTTAATCTGGAAGTAATCTAGAAGAACAACAAATTACTTATAACAGAGCACATGAAAAGGTACAAACTGACCTTAAAACCAAGCTTGATTTCTCCAGAAGACTTGGCTAAAGCTGAAACAGAGCTTATCCACCTCAGTCAACTGTAAGAATTTCCAGAAGAGTTAAAGGCTTTAAAGAAAAATGCTTGTGTTTAAAAAAAAAAAAAAAAAAAACAGTCAGATCTTCAAACTTGACCCAGTCATACAAGATGGAATACTGAAAGCTGGAGGAAGACTCAACAAAGCTGCAATGCTAGAAGAAGCTAAACATCCTGCAATTCTTCACAAGCATTCACATATTGTTTCCCTTACATTGCAGCACATCCATAAAGAAATTGGTCATTGTGGGTGCAATTATATGCTCACACAGCTACATCAGAAATATTGGATAACTCAAGCAAACAACTATCAGAAAAATCATTTCAAAGTGTACAACATGCAGAAGATGCACTGGAAGCAGAACAAAAAATGGCGGATTTGCCAGAAGATCATTTGGTATCTGACCAACCACCTTTCTCCATTGTTGGAGTTGATTATTTAGGCCCCTTTCAAGTCAAAAGAAGACAAAGTCTGGTCAAGAGGTATGGAGTAATTTTCACTTGCCTAACAATCACAGCTGTGCTCATAGAAACTGCACACAGCTTAGACACGGATTCTTGTATCAATGCCATACACCAATTAATTTGCAGAAGAGGACAAGTTAAAATAATGCGCTCCGAAAATGGAGCAAACATTGTTGGAGCTGAAAAAGAGCTATCCCCTTTCATTTAAAAAATAAAATAAAATAAAAAATCAGCAATTCTATTATGAAGAAAGAAATTAAATGGATCTTCAAACTACCATCAACCTCTCATCAAGGTGGAGTATGAAAAAGACAAATCAGAAGCATAAGAAAAATTCTAAACTCAATACTGGACAGACGTGAATAAACTGTGCCTGCCTCAAGAAACAGCCAATGTTTGAAACTTTTAAATGTGTGTTTGCAGTTTATTTGCAGTAATCTGAAAACAAAAGTTAACAGTTAAAGTAAAGTCTGTGGCTCTTGTTGAAATAAAATATAGTAATTGTCTCTGCTTCTGTATAAAAAATTACAGGCCAGAAATGTAAGAGCCAATCTTAGAAAGTTAATGCTTTACATTAAATTCATATTAGTGTTGGCTTAATTTGAAAAGAATATAATTTTCTCTCATAGCTACAGATCATGGTATAACCTCCCCCAACCCCAAACCCGTAAGTTAATATGAGATAGAACTTTCTTAGCTATGTCTGCAATAAAGTGTGTTAATTAGGTCAGTGTGTTTTGGAATAGGCTCTTGGCCTAGCATGGACTGAAAGATCCATTTGCAGTTTGTAATAGGTTTGGGGTATGCATACAGTTTTCTGATCGTTAAGAAGTGGTTCAACTGTATTAGAAAATTTAAAAAATGAAACAAGATATACAAGCTTTAAACAGTGCTTTTCCTTTCTTTTCTTTGCTCTATCAATTTTTTCGCTATTTTTGTGTGAACTGTTTTACTTTGAATTTTTGCTAAAGCTTTTAAAACCGAAGATATTTTGTCTGTGGAATCATTTCAACGCGTCAAACTATTGCCAGAATCCCATGAAGCAACCTAAACCTGCAGAACTTTGGTAATTTTGGGTAAACACAGCTACATTTAAAATCGGTACTATGATGTGAAAAACTGTGAAAACAGCACATTGGTCTCCTTGCAAGTTGTGATTACCTCATACAGTAACTTTTTGTATTTCCACTAAATTTTAATCTAAACTAAAATACATTTCAATGGGCTTGACTTAGGTGGCCGCCTGCTGACAGGATATTTTTATTTTTGCCACAGGTATGATGTTGTACACATAACGTGTGTCATGTGCATGCACATAGGGGACAGTTGAAGGGCTCTAGTAACTGTAATTCCACTGCCACACCACAGTTGGCACTGTGTCTTAACATCGTATCTTTTTCTCCCTCTGCAGACTCGATGATTGACAGCTAGAAAACCTCTGACGTTACTTCTGGTGTCTGTCCACTTGGACCTGCCTCTTCCTGCCGAGAGAACTGAAAGTTGGAAGCTACGCCATCTTAGGTACTTCTGTTTGAACTCACTTCTGCAGAGACGACTCCACAATAAATGTGTTTTTTTTTTTTTTTTTTTTAAATAACTTTTGCTGAATCCAATTACATGGGCTGGCCGTCTTGGCACCCCAACTGTTTATCATTGTCCTAATGTCCTCTCTTTCTGTTACACCATCCATTTCCTAAACTGCAGGGGTGTTGGAGTTTAACAAAGCAACACTGGGCACAAGGCAGGAACACCACCCAGAACAAGGCACCAGTCCATCATAGGGCAAACACACACGCACACCCACCCCAGGATCATTTGGCAATGCTAATTTACCTAATTTGCATTGTCTTTGGGCTGTGGGAGGAAATCAGAAAACCTGGTGGAAAGCCATATGAACATGTGGAAGACTTGCAACTACGCAGGGAACACCAGGAGTGTGACCACCGGTCTTCTTGCTGCAAGACAGCAGTTCTTCTACTGCACCATCGTGACGCCCAAAATAGTAAATCATGGACTCAAGTACTATTATTCAAATAATAAAAACAGTAAATGAATATTTGAGTAGATGCTTGCACATGTCCTTTGTTAATCTTGCAGATTAGAAAAAACAGATTTAAAGACTTCTGTAATTCATCTGAAGATATCCTTAGACAGGAATTGTGTAGTAGTTTTAAACAAATTTTCAAATAGACAGGAAGTGATTTAAAAAAATATGTACATATTTTTAAACCCATTACAGAAAAAATTTAAATATAGTGCTAAATAACATATTTTGAAATTATTTACGGATAACTTTAAATGCTATTAACTGACCTTTAAAATGATTTAAAGTAGTATGTAATTCAAATACAGATATCATTAAATGATAATTATACTTTCTCTAGCCGAGCCCCCCCCCCCCGAGGTAAACTTTATTAAAATAATGCAGAAGACTTAAAATGCTAACATATTTGAATAAATAATTTGACCAGTTTTAGGCTATTTTTAGGCTGTTTTCTGTAGTGTGAAAATACTAAAATAACTAACTAAGATAACTTTATTTATATTAGCAAACCCTGCTCTTTTACATTTATAAATTGTTTATAAACTTCCAGAGACTCTCTCATCCATTTAAGTTTCCCTTTTTTGCTATTTTGGACAAACGGTAATGATTCACATAATTGCCCAGTCAGTTGAAAAAGTGGCACTGCATAACTAAAGCAGCTATAAAAAGAGTGACAAAAACTTAATATAGATATTACAAGATAAACCACACAATGCAGGACAATATCACAGAGTGAAAACACAGAAATGAACAAAAAAGTAACTTACACTTTTTGGGTGGATAAAATATTTCTAAAATAATCTGCTAAAAATATCCATTACACTCCAGTGAAAGGAAAAACTTTCAGTAGTCTGTCTCTGTAAACAGACCTTTGAATCTGTTTGTTTTTTTTAATCACTTAAAATGGTTTTGTTCTTTGAATTTTTATCCTAAACCAAAAAAAGCATAATTTACCACAGCACAGTAGCTCACGATCTGCTTTGTTGAGAAATTTTATTATATTTTCTTATACCAATAGTATTACCTATGATTTGCAGAACAACTTGTTTATAATTTAGCTAATTGTACTTAAGCGTTAGTTTTCCCAAACTAACAAAAGTTTGCAATGATAATAATATATGCCTGTCTGTTGAACATGCATCTTGATAGTCGTCACATGGAAGTCAACTACATTACAGTGGTGCCTGAGGCCTTGGAATGGAAAAGCAGATTGGAAAAAGGATGAATTAACAGATGGACTTTGATGCCTTTAGTATACTATATATACCAAATATCCAACTATTTTCAACTCAGGTTCTAACTATATTAATAATTTAATTATGTACATTTATAAAAACAATTGAAAACCAGAAGCACTTCACTCAAACATAAGTTCATAACGAAAACATTCACGATCCATCCAATAAAACGTTCCTTCGTACAATGGGTGCCCCAAAAGTAATGAGCATGTTACATTTATGATTCAATAAATGAATGGGGATATGTGCTTTGCCTACTCAGTTAACTTTGTATAAAATAATCATGATTATCTGTTAAACCCCTCCTTTTAGGTTCATGAAACATGCTTTTTTTTTTGTTTTTATGCGCAAGATATGTAGTCTTTTTATTTTAAAATGAAAAATAGACAAATATTTTGGTCAAAAAATTGCTATTAATAACAACTCAATAATAATGAACAGTGCAAATGCATTTGCTGATACAGGCAAAAATCCATTTAATAAAACCACAAAAGTCAGATATTAAATTATTATAATCTGGGGATAATGCAGCCATGAGGTTATATCATAAATACTGAATGTATGCTTATTCACTGTATACATAAAGGCTTACAGAGTCACATGCCAGAACTCGTTTTATTTGCAGTTAGTTTCTAGATAAGTTACATTACTTTTTTTTTACTTTCCTTACTAGAATTTGTTTAGTCATGTCAGGTAACTGCACACTTTTAAGTAATACAAAATGGATATGTGACAGAGGTTTGCACAACCAGCTTGACTGCATGATCCTTACCATATATGCCAGTCTGCCTACTTTTCAAAATCATGAATTGCAAATCTTTTTAGCTTTCAGGAACAAATATGATATAGGATGAGTGAGAGAGAAAAATATACAAATTGGTATAACCTTTCTGAAGGTAAATTCTCAATTCTCAATATCTCAATAAAAACTGAACTTTACTGAAACCGTTCTTTTAAGAATAAGTTTACCATGTTTCAACTAAATCAGTCTGGTGGGAACTAAGTTGTTTCATGCAGCCACAGAGACAGGCAGGCATGATGATGACATTAGATGCTTTTCACATTTTATGCAGTTTTTTTTTTTTTTTTTTACAGTCACAGCAGCATGACACTACAGTTACTTGTTTAACACAGTGCTAGTAAGAATAAGAAATAACTATGCGTCAAAAAAAAAAAAAAAAAAATCCCCAACATTACTCATGAATCGGCAGCACGGTGGCACAATGGTAGTGCTGCTGCCTCACAGTAAGGAGACCTGGGTTCACTTCCCAGGTCTTCCTTGCGTGGAGTTTGCATGTTCTCCCTGTGTCTGCATGGGTTTTCTCCGGATGCTCCGGTTTCCTCCCACAGTCCCAGGACACATCTCCATATGGAGTTTGAAGATGGGTGTAATTGTCAGCCTTAGGAATATCCTCCTTCACAAAAAAAAAAATATATTCACCAAACATCGCCAAAAAAATCTCCTATCAGTTATTTTCTTTTACTTAAGTATTAGAACACATCTGAGGTAGGTGAGCCTTGCTTTTTATTTATTCACATGAACTACTGATTACTGATAATATTGTGAGGCATACCTTGGAAATTCTGTTATGTTTATTTCTTTTGGTAATGCCCTTACATTAGAGATATTTAATCGGTCTGAGGCTGTACCACTTTACTCTTGTTGTGAAAATAAATTGTGTAATATCCATACTATAGCAACGACAATTATCATATTTTGACTTTTAAAAATATACTGTTATGTTATCTCTAATATAACTAACATGTGAATTAACACTGTCAAGTTTGAATAAAGCAGAATACTATATTTTCAATTAACAACCTTTCAAAATGTATAACATTTTAGCAAGTAACTGGATACCTACTTCAATCCAGAAAACAGAAAGTAGAGCTTTGGATGAGGAGAGCAATATTTCTGCCATTACTGATCAGTTTTGTGAGAAATGCAAAAATGTACACTTCTGAACCAAGCACTGCATCTTCCTAGCTGTTAATACCCACTATATACCCATGGGATCAACTCATCTCCATGTTCGCAGCTAATTACAAACAGTGATGCTTAGGGTTTAATTGCATTTCTCTCCATTCTCAGCAGCAGCATGACTAGAAGTATGACCTCAACATTCAAAAAAATGTACTTCATGACCACCACCTTTAACTACTCAACATGCAATTACCATTAATGTGTGCAGGCTTTATCCATGCTTGTGGCATGTTAGAACAATTTAGGAAGTAAGTTTGCAATTCAGGGCCACACTTGTTTCAAAGAGTTTTATCAGGAGCAAAGTGATCTGGGTAGTGATGGACATTGCAAATCACTGATTTGCTTCAGTAAATTGATTCATTTGATAGGTCAATTTGTGTGTAGAGGGTGATTTGAAGCCCCATTTATATGAAATGCAAATACTGGGGGGCACAAATTCCCAGAATTGTTTAAAAAATAAATAAAAGTGTTATAAAACATGCAGCAATTCCACTTTATTCACTATGTTAATACTCCCTTTGAGATGCAATACTCTTATCCCTGTGCTTTTTCAATTCTTGGAAGCATTTCCTGTGCTCATCTTTTGTTACAGTATCTAGAGCAATCCTCTTGCATTTTTTTTTAACTTAATTTCTCTGCCCCAAGTGGAGGAGTTCAAGTATCTCGGGGTCTTGTTCACGAGTGAGGGAAGAATGGAGCGTGAGATCGACAGGCGGATCGGTGCGGCATCCGCAGTGATGCGGGCTCTGCATCGGTCTGTTGTGGTGAAAAAGGAGCTGAGCCGTAAGGCAAAGCTCTCAATTTACCAGTCGATCTATGCTCCTACCCTCACCTATGGTCATGAGCTATGGGTAGTGACCGAAAGAACAAGATCGCGAATACAAGCGGCTGAAATGAGTTTCCTCCGCAGGGTGTCTGGGCTTTCCCTTAAAGACAGGGTGAGAAGCTCAGTCATCCGGGAGGGGCTCAGAGTAGAGCCGCTGCTCCTCCGCATCGAGAGGAGTCAGATGAGGTGGCTCGGACATCTGATCAGGATGCCTCCTGGACGCCTCCCTGGTGAGGTGTTCCGGGCACGTCCAACCGGGAGGAGGCCCCGGAGAAGACCCAGGACACGCTGGAGGGACTATGTCTCCCAGCTGGCCTGGGAACGCCTTGGGATTCTCCCGGAAGAGCTGGAAGAAGTGGCCGGGGAGAGGGAAGTCTGGGCCTCTCTGCTTAAGCTGCTGCCCCTGCGACCAGACCTCGGATAAGCGGAAGAGGATGGATGGAACTTAATTTCTTCCCTTCAGTCTCAATTTTAATTTCTGGAACAAAAAGTAGTCACAGGCAACAAGATCTGGTGAATTATGTGGGTGGTGAGGAAACTGCAAAGCAACAGCCACATTGCTTTTGGTAATAAAAAAAAAAACTCTGACTGACAACACAGTGCGTGCATGTGTACTGTCACAGTGCAAAATGAAGTATTGCTAGCATCACTGCCTCAACAGTTCATTGTAATGTTGCTTCTTAACAGCTTGTTCATGGGGAAAACCTTTATTACCAAATCCGTCAATGTCGAAAAACATAGTAATTTTTGCATTGATGTTCGATATGACTTAAAGTGCTTTTATTGGAATGGAGAAAGAAATTCACAGAAATTATGCGCACGATTGTAGAATATATATCAAAAATACACACTCAATCAAATCAGCAAGATGCCACTCTCTGGACTGATTAACAAGACTGCAGACATATGATACCTAGCAGCATAGTCAATAACTACATCCATCTCCCGTGCTATTGACTGATTTCTGGAATTTTAGGGTCTTCCCTCAAATATACAGTACTCAAGAAATGTTGATATCTGCAATAGCCAATGTTAAATATATAGATTATACAAAAGGGGCACGAGAATTTACTCTCAATGTAGGGGTGTGCGATACTGGAAAAAAAAATCTCGATATTTTCTGGGACTTTGACGGTAACGATAATTCCAAGATAATGTAATGTATTATTTGAAATTATATTGAATTATATTTTTGTCATCTATAGCTTTACTTATCAGGTCTTTTTGTATTTTTAAACGTCATAATAAATAAGATCAATTTAACCTAAACTGCATTTTATAGAGGAACCCCAAATTACTCACCAATCGCAATATGAAGCCTATGCCCAAAACAAGGTAGCCTCTTCCAGTTATTAATCCATAGTGCACCGACGTTAGCCCCGCTGTCTGTTGTCATGCAAACCATGCGGTCTTCTCGCAGTGACCATGATGCCAGCGCATATTTCAGACCTTGTGCAATGATGTCGCCAGTGTGATCTTGTGGGAAGTAGGATGTTTGCAAACAGACGCTTTGCAGTTGCCAGTTTTCGTCAATGAAATGCACCGTCAGGGAAAGGTATGGCTCGGATGTTCGGCTTGACCATAAATCCACTGTTGTGGCAAAATGTGAAACCTTTTGCAGTTTATGAGTCAGAGTTTGGCGACACGAATCATACAACTTAGGCAGAGTTGTTTGACTGAAATATTTTTGGCCAGGCAGTGTGTACCTTGAGTTTAAAGTATTTAAAAGTTGTTTAAAGCCATCTCCCTCAACCACTTGAATTGGCACCATATCTTTTGCGATGTAATTGGTGACGCCATTTGTTATATCATGCCATCTGTTGCTTTTCTTGTCGTAAGGCACTTTTTTTGTAGAATAAGTCCACTAAAGTTTCCTGGTTGTTTTTTTGTGCTTTTACCTTGGTTACTTTAGACTTGTGCTGGTCAGTTGACTCCTTAAGCTTTTTGTATTCTCCGTATTCTGTGCAGTGGTTAGTTCGCAAATGGTGAAACAAGTTAGTTGTCGAGCTGTCTTTAACGGCAACTGATTTACCACATAGTTTGCAGATTGCCGTCTTTTGAGCAACTTCAGTCGTTTCAAAACCAAACCACTGTCATGCGAGCGAGAATGAACCACGTCTGGCAATTAACTCTGACGACGTAGATGGCGAGGCTGTTTTATCACCTGGCGCTGTTTGTTCACTCATTTTGAGGCAGGGAGCGACGCTAACTTGCGGCTTGCTGAACGTGCACGCCTACGCAACTCGCTTTGCGCACGCACAGTAGTCTATACTGTTGCATTAGTGAATGAACTCTGTTTCTTTTTTTGCAAAGCGATTTACATACTCGATAATTTAATCTCGCACATCGTTAAAACAGAAATTAAGATATAATTGTAAACGATGTATATCGCACACGCCTATCTCAATGTACTGAACAAATGTATTGACTGTTAACAATGCACTAGTTTTGTAATTTGTTGTATAGTTTGCACACTACCCAAGAGTCTTGTGTTTCATTCTGTTAAAGAAAATAATGTTCAAAAAAATCATACAACTCAGTTGAGTGTTCAATTTAGCAGTCAGTGTGAGAACTGAATGAGCATAGTGTGCCTCATTCACAGGTCTAATTTAGTTTGAAAATAAAGTGAAGGAGAATTGTGCAAATCATTCTTGGGTAATAATTCAGTTTCCAACCGGAGTATAATCAGTGCGCTGAAAGAAAAAAAAAAAAAAACTGAAGGTCCATTTAAACAACATAAAGTTGAAAACAAACAATTGTTAGAAATTACAGTAATAGGTTTATAAGGTTCACTTTTACTGTTGTTAAATTTACTAAATGTATACAAGTGAAATGTGTGTATTGGTTTTAAAATACACTTATATATCCTATTTAAAACAAAAATATTTCCATTGTCAGTGTGTTGCCACTGCATTGTAATTTCCGGATGAACAAAAGAATCACCAGTGAGTAAGTTCTTGTTCACTAGTAATGATTAAGTTTGAACCCGAAAGAATCATAAGCAAACAAGAATCATAAGAATTGTGAATGAGACCTTAAGCTCTTGCACATCGACTTTAAACATTTACCTAGAATTTGCCAATGACATCATGCATGGACCTCAGCACTAGTGTTGCACACTACTCAAATGCTTATATCCATGAATTAAGTTGTACAACTCACAGTTGTTCAAAAAGAATGAATCTCATTAAGGAGTACAATTGAGCTAGAGGAAACACCACTGTTAATACTTCCAAGGATGCAGGCTGAACCATGTTTGCTTGAACATACACATGGTATTGAAATGCTTAGCACATTTTAGGAGCATGATAAGATATCATTAATAAATATTTATTGCTATGGATTACTTAAATTGGTGGCTTTAAAAACTAAGTCTGGTGGCACCCTACACGACTGAGTTAGAAAGCATGTTAAACTTAATGAGTACATTTGCCAAATCTTATCACCTTGAGGATGGCAAATTATATGGCAAGGAACCACATGGGATAACAAACTACATGACTCACTCATGACCTCTTAGCACAGTTTGAAATTCCCAAAGTATTGAGAGCTTAATACATTTGAAGTCCAATTAACATGCTGCCTAACAGCAACAGTGGCTGTACAAATGTGTTTCTGGTATAAAGAGTTCAGCAGCATTTTTGCCTTCAATCATTTAGTCATGGTACAATTAACATGACATATCACACCCTCTCTTCTGTCTATGCAGTTCAAAACACATACTTTACTTTTTTCCTTTGCAACCACATTGTATGTACTGTGCTTCCAACTCAGTGCCCATTTGTTGTCAACTCTCACATATAGAAAACACCACTACTGTGACTTAAGACCAAATCAAATCAGTTTAAATTTTGTTATGGCAAATCGCTGACCACTGTATCTGAGTTGGTAGGGATGACACCTTACCTGACTGGTAGTCATGAATACACGCTGCAACTCAACATAATTCCCTAAGATTATGTAAATGAAAGTTAAAACTGAAAATTAATGAAAAAGTTGTTTAGTGTGACACCGCCTTTACACACATCATCTTAGTGTGGCACATTTAACACGTGTTAATATGTAATAGACTTAATATTATTTAATGAACAATCCATGTTGGCTGCTGAAAATTAAATATAGTGTAATTAAGTTAAACACATGGGAAATATTTATTTTCAGCTGTGGCACAGAGGAATTGAATCATTATGCACATATGAATCTGTTCCTCGGAGAGTCACAGTCAGGGCAGGTGATGGAATGGTCCTTATGGATGGCGCTGCAATTGTGACTCATTGAGCTATCTACTTTGAGCACCTGTTTAAAGGTGATCCTCTGGCTAGGACGCTGGATATCTCTGGGTCCACAGTTCTCAAGGCTGATCCCCCAATTAACTGTGAACCACCCAGTCTCACCGAGATTGCACAGGTGGTGAACCAACTGAAGGTAGGGGAGGCTGCAGGGATCGGGTGGTATTCAGGGTGAACTTCTCCAGGCAGGTAGTAAGGCTGTCCTCCTGGCATTGCAAGCAATCTTTGCTGCAATTTGGAAGGTATATATCATCCCAAATAACAAGAAAACGGGACTCGTCATTCCTATCTGGAAATGGAAAGGTGATCACCTGGATTGTGGTAACTACAGGAGGATAGCACTGCTCTTGGTGCCAGGTAAGGTTCTTGCTAGGGTCATCCTTAATAGAGTCTGTGATCACTTGCTCACCTACCAGCAATCGGAGCAGTCTGGTTTTACTCCTATGAAATCTACCATTGACCACATCCTGGCACTGAGGGTTCTCATGTAGCACAAACTCGAGTATCGGCAGAGTTTCTTTGCAGCCTTTATCGATTGTCACAAACCATTCGATCAAGCTGCCCCGAGGGACATCCTGAGACTTCATGCAATCCCCCCGAAATTGCTGGATATCATGGTCAGCCTGTACACTGGAACTGCAAGTACTGTGCAGAGTGGAGGCAGAACCTTTGCATTTTTCCCAGTTGATTCTGGGGTTTGTCAGGGGTGTGTTCTTGCTACTACACTGTTCAATGCTGGCGTGCACTGGGTGTTAGGCAGGGTAGTGGGGTCCTGCAGCTATGGGGCATCTAGGCAGCAGCATTCATATCTCTGGTGATTCTTCCTAGAAGTCAATATATGGATTGGGACAGCGTGGGAGCAGGGGAAGGGGTCATGAGGTCTCTGGAAAGGACACCCAGAAAGGGTGTGTGTGGCACTCCTGATATCTTTGCCAAAAGGACGAGGTCCAAGTCTTCAGAGTCCGGGTGCTTTCCGTTTTGCTATATGGCTGTGAGATATGGACGCTATCCAGTGACCTGAGGCAAAGACTGGACTCCCTCAATACTGTGTCTCTTCAGAGAATCCTTGGGTGCTGCTGATTTGACTTTGTGTTGAACGACTGGTTGCTCATGGAGTTCCGAATAAGGCACATTACCTGCATTGTGAGGGTGCATCCGTTACGGCACTACAGCCATATGGCACAATTTCCCTGAGCATGATCCCGCTTACTGGATCCTCATTGTTAATGAGCCAAGTGGCTGGACCAGGCCAAGAGGACTCCAATGTAAGAACTGTTTTCTGGGTTGCAGACTGGATTGCGTGTCTGCCTGGGGGGTTGCCAACCAGGATCCCAAGCTGTTTCGTCCTGTAGTGGGTGCAGCAACGCGCTGTACCAGTGCATGCTCCCCAACCTGACCTGAACTATGGCACAACTCAGTATAATGATGTGTCATTTCTTTAAAAACGGCGATCAGACAATTATAAACTGTGGCTAAACTATTACAGCACCACTGGGCCTGCATTTTGAATACACCCTATAAATTAAATGTAGAACTCTTTTTGGAATTACAACTTGTCTAATGTGCACACTGACTGTCACTGACTGAGATAACATGACCTAATAAAACCTAAAAAAATCAATTTTAATAATTATTATTACACATACAACTTATTCTGACATGCCTTCTAATCAAGAAGCATTCACATCGTCATTGGCCATTTACTTGTTTCTAAAAAAAAAAATCCTTTTGCAAAAAAGAAAAAAAAAAAGTGCTAGTGCTCCAACTAAACACCTGTGAACATAATGCCTCCAAGAACAAAGGCCAAACTGAACAAGTAATTTTTAATCTGTTAGCCCCCCTCCAGCCCAGACAATGCTCTTACTAAACATTTTAGGAAATTACTTATAATGTATTTACTGATGACCTGTAGTTGCTGCTGCTTTCAATTAAAATTGCTAAGAGGTAAATTCATCATTTTAACTGAAATATTTGCTTTTAATAAGATATCTTGCTTTCCCTTTTCTGAGCTCAATCTAAGAATTTCACAAAAATGATTAAATTGCCTTGCATACCAAAGAAATGTTTTCTGTTGATCTAACCATAACTCTTAAGAAAGCAGCAAGTCACCAACAAACCAACGAGATTCTGCATTTTTCCTCCTGCCACTACAACTCACTTTGTAACCCATTTTTTATCAACTTATGCAGGTACAGGGTTAAAATAAAACACAAGCCCTAAGTACTGGTTAACCCAGGCAGATAATTAAAGTGTAGTCTGTTATGTTTCAGACTCTTTTTGTTACATATTTAAGTAATTGTAACCTAAATATTAGAGATCCCAACTAATTCATGGTACACCAGAGATAACAGTGTGATGAGGTCAAAAATTACTTGTAGTATAGGCAATATAGATCCCCAAAGGCTCAAGTGTGCCCTGTCAGCCTATGCATGAAAATTAAAAAAAGGAGAGAAGACTAAACACTACCATGGTGTGGTCTCTTACTGACCTTAAATTGACTTAATGCCAAGAATGCAGCTATATGTCTCAAAATGGTACACAACAGCACCCCCATACCTCTGTAGTGACATCAACTACATACCCCAAAGACAAAGGTCAACAGTCTTCTCCAGGTCCACAAATATACACAAATACAGAGTGGTGTAAAAAAGTATTTGCCTTCTTATTGATTTCTTCTACTTCTGCTAATTCATAACATGTTTCTGATCTCCAAAAAAAATTAATTTAATATAAAAGACAACCTGAGTAATCACAATACACAGTTTTAAAATGATCATTAAATTTATAGAAGGAGGGAAAAGTTTACAAACACCTATATCACCTATGCCCTTCTAAACTTAATACTTAGTTGTGCCATCTTTAGCAAGTACAACTGCAATCAACGGTTTCCAGTAACAGGTTAGTCTTTGGCATCACTGTGGAAAACTTTTGACCCGCTGTTCTCTATAGAATTTCTTTTTTTTTTTTTTTTTTTTTTTTTTTTTTTTAAAAACTCAGCCACACTGGAGGGTTTTCGACTACGAACAGCACATAAGGCCCTGCCACAACATCTCGATAAAGTTCTAGACAGGACATTGACTAGGCCACTCCAAAACCTTCATTTTGTTTTTGTGCGTGTTTTTTTTTCTTTCAGCTATTCAGAGGTGAACTTGTTTTTGGGTTTTTGTTTGTGCTCTGCTGCTTAACCCATGTGTGCTTCAGCACACTGATGACTGTACATTCTCCTACAGTACTTTCTGGTAGACAGCTGAATTCACATTTCCCTCAATTATGGCAAGTCACTCAGGCCTTGAAGCTGCAGAGCATCCCCACATAATCATACTACCACTGCCATGTTTAACTGTGTGCATGATGTTTTTATTGTGAAAAGCTGTGTTAGCTTTAAGCCATATGTAACGAGATCCACATCTTCAAAAAAGTACACCTTTGACTCATCATTCCATACGCTATTAAATGTTTTGAGGATAATCAAAGTGTTTTCTGACAAGTCTTATATGCGCCTTTCAATCCTTCCTGTTTAGCAGTGTTTTGTTTCATTTTTTTGCCTTGCAACTCTCCCATGGATACCATATTTGCCCACTGCCTTCCTAATGGTGTAATGTAGTTCCTTAAATGTTTGCCCTAGTTCTTCTGTGACTTCGCAGATGTGCATTCTTAGGAGTAAAATTGCTAGGCCAGCCACTCCTAGGCAGATTTACAACTGTTCGAAGTTTTCTTCATTTGGTGGTGATGGTTCTTAGTGGTTCGCTGCAGTCCCAGGTTTTTAAAGATTGTTTTGTAACCCTTTCCCATAGTTCAGTAACTTTCTCAAATTTTCAGGAATTTCTTTTGGTACAGGCAAGTGTGTTTTAGCCAACTTCACATTGGTGGCAAGGTTCAATTAAAGTGATGTTTATTTTCAATAAGGCCGACAGCAATCAAAACAGGGTGTTTATACTCTAATTTAACAAGTTATTTAAATTTGGTTCACTGGATAATAGACTGACTCAAGGGACAATTATTTTTTCAATATATAATACAGGTGATGGTAAACTTTCTTCCCTCAATGCAACAAAAGATCACTACAAAAACAGTGTACTGTGTCTACTCAGGTTGTTTCCTGTATGACACAAAATTTGTTTGGAGATTAGAAACAATTACGTATTATAAATTAAAAAAAAAAAAAGATAAACCGGAAGGGGCAAACACTTTTTCACAGCACTGTAACTTTTAAAAACTCAAACTTATAAACCCTCAAATATTATTGTAAGAATATAGAGTTGGTGTACTGTTCCATACTTAAGACAGAATCCTCATTGTCTTAATTTTTTCCTATTAAAATTCATGCTGCGAAAACTTATTTCAGACTGTATTAAAAGAATCACCCTAAATATGTTTAACAGGTTCTTACTATCCAATGCACCATTTGGTCAAACAAAAACATATAAAAATAACTTGGACTGTAATTTTATGTGCCACTTGCCAGAGCTGTGATGCAAATGTATCTTGAATAACAAAAACAATAATTTGTTTAAAAAAAAAAAAAGTACAGTATTTACAAAAAACTGGTTGGACATCTACTTTCTAATACTATTCAATTGAAATATGTACAATTGAGCATGGCTCTGCTTCATACCTGAGTTTGTATTAGTGGGATCCAAACTGACATGGAGTGCTACTATGTAAAGAAATGCAGGTGCACATTTAGCCAGTTTTAAAGTATAGCAAACCTCTGTCTATTCTCATTGTAAGATGTTATCTTCCAAGAACTATTTTTGGCATACTAAATGCAACTCATATTGGCAAACAGAAGAAACTGAGCACTGAATCCCAATCATCACAAATCTGTACTGGAAAAGCAAATTACAAAATGGTTGGATGGATACCAGCATGCAGAAATCTACAAATCAATATGTTTGATTAATGGCGTGAAACAGCCTAACTCTCAAGAAAAAGAGTTTGACACTCTTGATCTGGAACCTTTTATCCAAAAAAAAAAAACTTAAATTCCTTTAGTCTAAAGTCATAATCCAGAACTGCCTCCACACCCCTGTATTGGATAAAGCTGGTTAGAAAATGGATGGTGGGATAAACAAGCTGACACTTATTTCAAACAGATAATTGCCAAAATATGATATTAGAAAAAGAATTTAAAAAAAAAAAAAAAAAAACTTACATATATATGAAATAAAAAGCATCAAAAGAAAATGCCATTTGCAAATGTTTTTAATACTGCATTGAAAATCAAACATTGCAGAAACTATGCATATGAAATATACAAATAAGGCCACTTGATGAACCCTCTACTAATAAATAATCTAATTTAGCTGAGTTTCCATGTGTTCTAAATAATTCTTAACTATTACTGGATTTAATTTTACTTGACTTTTATTGAGCCTTTTAACTTGCATACCAAATAAATCTCAGTTTCAATATATTCTTTCAAACAATAATAGTACTCCAAGTATGGTATGTGTAACAAAAAGATTACAAGATTAAGAACTAAATAAATTAAAATCCAAGTAGAGGTGCACAAAACAGCAAACTAGAGTAACAGGCTGGCACGATGTCATGTTATGTTTGAGTACGTATGAGTATGAACTGAAGCAAAAAGTCTGCCTTTTATTTTCCCTCAAAAGTTTGTATTTTGAATTTTAAACCTGGTTATGCCTATTATTTTTAGAAAATATTTTTTTAGAAACATATAACCTAGATTGACAAGATGATGTCATGTTATTAAGGAGGAAACAATCCAAAACAGAAAACAAAAAGAATTTTTTGGTTAAATTGAAAAAAATTCTTCAGTAAAACCTTTGAGACGACCGAGTTTAACCATGTATAAACAGAAAAAACGGATTCAACACTACCACATCACTGAGAATAAACAAACACAGAATCAAGCACTTGGTTTGCCTAATTTAAGCATATATTAAACTTAAGACTTTCAAGATAAACCAGAATCTCCAGGGTACATGCTGAAAATTCCAATTGGAAGATACACCAGCACTAAATTCAAACACGTGCTTTGATTAAGAATAATTAAGGTTTCCACAATGCAGGGACAAATTAAGTGGAGGTGCATTCAAGACAAAATACAGGAAACATTTCTTCACTTCAAGAACCATGGAAATCTACAACCCCATTTTCAAAAAAAAAACTGTAAAATGTAAATAAAAACAGAATGCAATGATTTGCAAATCATGCAAAACCTATACTTAACTGAAAAGAGTAAAAAAACACACCATGGCAAATGTTGGAAGTGAGATTTTATATATATATATGATCATTTTGAATTTGATACCAGAAGCCCTTTTCAAAAAAAGTTAGGACAAGGGTAGGTTTACCGCTGCATTGCATGACCTTTTCTTTAAGCATCACTCTATAAAGTTTGGAAACCGAGAGACCAATTGCTGTTTTGAAATTAAAATGTTTTCCCATTCTTGCCCGATATTGGATTACAGCTGCTCAACAGTTCAGGGTCTCCTTTGTCATATGTTTCACTTCATAATGCACTAAATGTTTTCAATGAGAGACAGGTCTGGACTGCAGGCAGGTCAGTTTAGCACCTGGACTCTTACTACGGAGTCATGCTATTGTAATTCGTGAAGAATATGGTTTGGCTTTGCCTTGCTGAAATAAAAAAGGCCTTCCCCAAAAAAGATTTCTGGATGTCAGAAAATGTTGCTCCAAAACCTGTACTGTATAAAGCATTCAGCATTAACGGTGACGTTTGTGATGTGAAAGTTACCCATGCCATGTGCACTAAAGCACCCCCCATACCATCACAGATGATGGCTTTTGAACTGTATACTGATAAGCTGGATAAATTCAAATTTTGATTCATCAGACCAAGGGACAGTTTTCTACTTCGCATCAGGCCATCTTAAATAAGCCTGGGTCCAGTGTTTCTGGATCATGTTTATATACAGTTTATTTTTTGCATGGTAGAGTTCTAACTTGCATTTGTGGATGCAGCAATGAACTATGCTCAATGACATTGGGTTTCAGAAGTATTCCTGAGTACATGCAGAGATTTTCACAGCAGAGTCATGTTGGCTTTTAATGCAGTGCCACATGGGGGCCTAAAGATCACGGCCATCCAATATCTTTCACGAAACAATCAACTTTCTGTTTCAACATCTGATATGTTGTCTTTTTTTCTATTTTCAATTAAATATGGATTTGAATAAATTTTAAAAAATTACGTTCTGGTTTTATTCTATATTTTACACAGTGTCCCAACTTTTTTGGGAATGAGGTTATACAGCAAACAGCAGTCAAAGCAGATAACTTGTGGTGTGGTCACTGCTGATGACCAAACCGCTGCTCTTTATTAGCCTTAACAGGTCTAAATGCTATGTATGTTTTCTTTTATAAGAAAAGTTTCAGGAAATTATTTCCATCTGTTCAATAATACATTTAAATTAATTTATGATACAGTTTGTTATTTGGGTGCTTTTAACTATATTGCTTTGTGAAAGTTTGCCATGTAAATGAAATCTCTATCCAACCATTAAACACTTGCAGGCAGTGTTGTTTAGTGGTGAACAAACTAAATTAAACAGTTGCCAACTCAATTCCTGCCTCTGGCTTATTGTATGACCCTATGCAAGTTACTTAACTGTCTGAGATGCAATTCTAAAAATACATCAACATATGTACTGTACAATGCATCAACCCTGTAAAAGACATTAGAATAGAGTTCACTACATAGAAAGGCATTATATAAAAAAACAAAGCTGCTGAACTCAAATAACTTAGAGAAAAGTTACATTGTGGGTAGTACGGCAAAAATCAACTATGGATGGGTCCCAAGTCCACTATTGGGCACACTTAGGTATATGCATGCACATAACCACACATTTTATAAGGGACAAATCTGAATACACAAATTAGTCCAACTTGAACATCTTTGGGATGTGAAAATAAAGCTTAAGTATCCACATAAATCCCCATGGAGGCAATATGCAGTCTCTATAAAGACAATGTTCAACCACCATGCCATATAAATAAATAAGTAAATAAACAAATACTGAACAATTTTAAAAGGCAGAGTGGTCCGTGATAGCTAGTACAATTTCAGATTTTAAACAAAAACAGATTGAAAGTTAAGTAATCAAAGTGAGACAGATGACAAGTGACATATCAACATGCAACAAGTGGTCATCTCCTGCCACTAGCACAAGTAATGGCAAGTACATAAAAAAATTGCTGCTTAGAAAAGGTTACATCATTTCAAATGATTTGCTGTCTAGTCTACATTAAATTGCACCTTCTGTCAAATGTGCAAAAAGGGAGTCATATAATAAAGGAATGACACCTTTAATATTAGATCTGCAGGACTGGGTCCTATATTGCAGCACAAGTTAAAAGCACGCCATGCCTCAGGAATGATCAAAGTAAATCTAATTTCCATTAACGTCTTTTTAAATCGCTAGGACAATATTAAAGAAGCCTACATTACTGTTATGGCACTTTACATACATCTGTTGAACCACACGCATTAACGTCACTTTAAAATGTGATTTCATACCATCTCAATTTAGATGTTTTAAGAAAAAATGTATTTTGTTGGATCAAACTGCAATAGCGTCGCACAAAGCACAAAACCAGGTGAGCATACGATTAAGAAAAAAAAGGATCTACATCTTTTAAGTACACATCTAACATTTCATCTTTCAGAAAAAAATATTGAGATGAAGACTTTGGCAGCGTGCGTAGATGTTCACTAGTTTCAAGTTTAAATGCATTGAATCCGGTGGGGATCTCCGAAGAATGGGGACTCGCGGCCTCGGTGGTCAGATACTGAGATGGGGCCGCAGAAGTCCGCACTCACCAGATGTGAATCGGGGGCGGGAGTAAAAGAATAGGCCGGACCGCAAGCAGCAGCCAATCGCACGCAGTTATATCACCAGAAGCCCGCATCTCAAATCAACGGGCCGCTTTCATCCCCCTAGTTCATTAACTAAAGGCTGCGCGTCTTACAAATCACAGCGCCTTAACAAATCTGTGACGGGGCAGCTTAGCTGGGGGGAAAACGGAGCTGTAAGATGAAGCCCAACCGCTACAGTAATCAGAGAGCTAATTATTTTAAAATACAGCACGGGCCTATTCACATTTTTTCACGTCGGGCGACTCCCCTACCACTTCATTTTTTTAAATTAATAGCATTAAAGACAGTCGCTCGGAAAACACGTTCTTCTCCATGTACAAATAAATCATTATTTATCTCTGCATCGATCCCAAAACAAACAACTGGCTCACAGTACGTTTCCGGCGGCAATCGCTTGCTGCTCAAGCTTCAGCTTGCTATCAGGTAGGCGGATGCACTCGCAGGCAAAACCGGGGACTGACAGGCGCTTCAGATAAACCCTACCGAAACGAGCCAGGCGGCAAATCGCAACAAGAAAATACCGCTCATCCCAAAGAGGGCAGAAACAGTTATCCCCTCCCGTTATTTTGCAGTTTACCTACTGTATAAAGACACACTTCGCATCGCGACGATGGAGTAAAACGGGTAAATAAATTAGTGGACAGAAAGCGGGCCGGCTGCAGAAAAGACTTCGCTCTGCACAGCTGGAAGCCCCGGGTTTATGCACTATTGTTGTTCCCGGCTACCTCATTTCGCCCCGCCAAACCCGGGAGAGGTGCCTCCAGCCGGTGACCGCCCCGCTCCCCACCTCCGTGGCAGGCCGCCCTCGCCCCGGGCCACGCTCTTTACCTGGAATAAGAACGTGCTCCAGCTCGGCTCCATCGCGACCGCCACTCAGATCAGGGACCCACAGGAACTCGAGCAGCGCCGACAACAAAGCAGCCCAACATGGCAGCCGCTACAACTTCCTGTAACCCGGACTGCACCATTAAACGGCCCGCGGGGAGAGCAAAACATAGGCGAAGCGTCGCTAATAGTACACCACCGTATCAGTGAATAACGCCGTGCCGAACCCCGGGTACACTTTGTGCAGTGAAATCAAAGCCACTGAGACTGACATTTCTCGGCACACTGGCCGGACACTGTGGACGTTCGGCAAGACGGCAGTTTCCCCTATTTGCCTCGGATCCGGAGGTCCGCAGCTTGGAAGATGGTCGCTAGTCCTCCTCGCGCCGATGCGCGCCTCTTACTGTGTGGCAGATTTTGGTTTAACGTACAGTATTTAGCTATATTTCGGGGTCGCTCGGGTCATTTTATATTTTTGGATGCAAACAAATATCAATTTATAAGGCCTTGTTTTGGAATGTGCTGCAATGAATTAATTGAATGGTGGATCTTTATATATAAGATTTTTTTTGTTTGTTTTCAGCTTCAGGGGACAAAAATTGTATAAATCACTGAATCGATTGTGCAGTTACCTAAATTGGTTGTTGATGGTGAGAGATTTTTTTTTCTGCAGAAGTAGCATATGTGAAGTGCCTCTTTGATATTATGGAATAAAGGCTATCCGGAACATTTTTTTTTTAGCTCAACGTCAAGGCGATTCAGTATCTTAGTGTTTGTTCTGGTATGCCTGACTCCTTTTGATTTCGGTGAACCCCTTTGGTCAACACCTGGGCAAGGCACAGTCCCTTAGAATCAAATGTGAATTTGTTTTGAAGGGCTAAGGGGGGAATCCACGACAACAGTTGTCTCTCATTTTATTGACTGACGTTTTAGGTTAGTGCAGATGACCTCAAGACTGACCTCAAAGACCTTTTCTGGTGGTGCATGAATCCTGCCTCCTGCAGAATTCCGTGACGTTTGCACCCTATCATCCCCCCTCACCCCCCAAGTAGAAAGCCTGCGTAGTGGTTTTTAAAGTTTCAAGAAAACTGAAATTTTCCAGGTGTCTCTGTGAGAAGTCAATGCCCGGTTGCATAACTGGCTAGACCTGCTTCCTCTGTCATGTCCCTTGGCAGATGGCCAGTTTGGCCTCTTTTAAATGGGGTTTAATACGAATATCTTTTTTTTTTTTGGTGGGTGTAGTAAATTGCACTATTCCTGACCCCTTTCTCAGTGCTTTCTAAGTTCTCACCCATCTGGCTTGACAAGTGTTAAACACTAAAATCGCTGATCAAACTTCTCATCATTCCTTTTCCTTGACATTTGTATTTTTGCCCTTTTGTCATCCAAACAGGTATGCCAGGACAGGGCATAAGCATTCTTTTTGTGTGCCATATATTCTGTAACTTGGTACCGCACTCAAAGTTATCTGCCCATACATAGTTTGTCAGTCTGTGGCATTATGAGGTAAGACACAAGATTTGTTTAACATGTTGCCATTCTTCAGGTGCAGATTTGAATGCACTTATTGCTTACCTGATGACCCAATATGCTCAAGCAGAATGCCCTTCTCAATATAAAGCCTCATTGCTGTTATAATTGTCCTCCAGAACATTGGTCTTATTGTCTCTTCAAAGATATTCCTGTAAGTTAGGCAGTAGCTGAACAATTTGTTTCCAGCTTACCAACTGAAATGTTGACAATAAAGTTTATGGGGCATTTCAAATCCCAAACGTCATTTCTTAGAACTTCACACCATAGATCAGGGGTGCCCAGCTCCAATCCTGGAGGGCCATAGTGACTACAGGTTTTCATTCTAACCATGTACTTAATTAGCTACCAGTTTTTGCTGCCAATTAACTTCCTTTAATTGAATTGCTGTTTAAGATTCAGACCCTTTAAATCAGGGGTGAGTGACCTCAGTACTGGGTGGGCACAGAGGCAGCAGGTTTTTGTTCCAACTCAATTGCTGCATAATAAGTAATTTATTGCTGATGATGCACTTATTGCTTAAGTGACATTTTTCTTCTTCACTTTAGTTGTCTTGCTTGTTATTTTAGTCTTAAACAACTGAATTCACTATTTTTAATTGCTCCTTATTAGCAATAAGGTATAAAAGACAAGAAAACCACCACTTCTCCATCTAGCTTGTTTCTGTTTACACCTGTGTATTCATCGTGCACTTAATAAAGTACTCACAAGGAAACTGAGAAAGTGAAGAACCTAAAATTTTGATATCATATGAAAGAAAAAAAAATAAATAAATAAAATATATGATTTTAGAATGACCTGGCCTGCAGTGCTAAAACACTAACAAGCCATGATATTAAATAAGACCTGTTACTGGCAAGAATTGTTTTCCAATTAAGCAACTGGGATGAAACAAATACCTGCAGCCACAGTGGCCCTCTAGAGCCATAGATGTTGTTAAAAAAAAAAAAAAAAAAAAAAATTTGAATGAGGGGGCAGCTGCTGCCTCACAGTAAGGAGACCCGGGTTCACTTCCCGGGTCCTCCCTGTGTGGAGTTTGCATGTTCTCCCCGTGCCTGCGTGGGTTTCCTCCGTGTGCTCCGGTTTCCTCCCACTGTCCAAACACATGCAGGTTAGGTGCATTGGCGATCCTAAATTGTCCCTAGTGTGTCCTTGTTGTGTGTGTGTGCCCTGCGGTGGGCTGGCGCTCTGCCCAGGTTTGTTCCTGCCTTGCGCTCTGTGCTGGCTCCAGCAGACCCCCGTAACCCTGTGTTAGCATGTAGCGGGCTGGAATATGACTGACTGACTGACACATTTGAATGAGCATTTGGAGTAAAGGACACCTTCTAGTACCAGCTCTGTAAATTAAGTAATGACAGCTAGGTTGCTTTGCTTTGATTACACATTACTAAGGAGGGGTGTAATGTACATGTGTGCGTGCATGTCCCATCACAGGAGATGTGGTCAGTTTGTGCAGTGTGCTCAGGAAGGCCCTTTGTGTTTCTGTTTTTCTGGTTTGATTTTGAAGTGAATTATTGCATCTGTTATGTTGCTTTTATTTGTTTTATTGAATAATATGCCATTGCAATGTTCTGCTTTTCGAAAATAAAAATAAAAAAGTGTCTGCATGACTTGATTTGGCTGCTTAACTTTTTTACATGAAGGAAAAACTTTATCATGACAAATTGTTTCTGAAGCAATTCCTTTTTAAAGGTTTCTTCTTTTGGTTTTGACTCCATTTTTTATCTTAACTTCAAGTATCATAAGGCTGTTTTTGATTTGGTGAATTTATCTAGATGTTTCGATGATTATCCCCACCTGACTTTGATTTTCTCTGTCTTTAACTTTTGTAAGAATCAATGGATTTTTTGGTATGAAGATTCTGTTTGGCCCTCACAGACTTGGGGCATAACCCACGTGTGGGTGTGAGTGACTGATTGAATGACAGTAAGAGAGAGAGAGATAGAGATGACCAAGCACATAAAGAACAAACCTCAGAAGACCCATTCCACTGCTTAAATCACTGGTCTGGGTGTGTAGCTACCAGCTTCCCTTGGGAAGAAAGTCGAAGATTGTCGTGGTGTAGCAATAGGGTTGGATGGTGACCAATGGAGGAGAGAACCTCCAGTAAGCCTCACATAAGTAAACAAGAGAGACTGCATTCCACATTGTAATAAGCTACCAGGTCCAGTGATGATAAAATGCCAGTCAGACAACAGTATAAAAAAATCACACAAAAAGATCTATCAATATATTGTCACATTGTACAACCACCAAAGAACAGTATTAAAATGCAATATATCTCATTATCAATTATTCAACATAAAAAGCAGAAACACAAACAAATATTCCTAATTTCCAATTTCTGTTCAATGGGCAAAGTGCTTAATTGTATTGTACATAAGTGATAGTGTGATTCATGGTAAAAATGATGAAAACCTCAAAATACCAAGAGGCACAAATGCATTCACCATTTAAATTGCTTCACAAAAAATCAGCCAGTGGGCCACTTAATAAGGGCTCTAGCTTTAAGATCCCAAAGTGGAAATGAAGAGCTTAAGATGCACATGTGCCCACATGAGCAAACATATACCATGAACACTGTGCAAGTTGGAAAGAGGCTAGCAGTGCCAGGTAAAAGGAAAATTTCAAATATTCCAAAAACAGTTTTTTTTTTATTCTAAATAAGAAATGACATTAAGCATATCATGAAAAAAATGAACAAGAATGATTTGGCTATAAATGTTTTAACATTGTGTTGAATAATTTGATGATTTCTCTACATATTTTTTTTTTTTTTTGATTTTATTAAAATCAAATAACATTTCATACAAATAAGTCAAGTTTTACAAAACTAGTTTAGAAACAAATCAACCCCCACCCATGATAAAGAGAGCTAGGCCAGCAGAGTAAAACTTTAAACTAGTAAAAATAACTAAATAGATACATTAATAAATGAATAAAAATAGAGTTAAAAAAAATAAAAAAAGACGTGAGAGAATCTGCTTCCTCAATTAAAACGCTTATTCTAAAATATTATTAATAAGATCCTGCCAGGTTTTGAAAAATTTTTGTACAGATCCTCTATGTGCGAATTTGATTTTTTCCAATTTCAGATAATATATAACATTAGTTACCCACTGACTTAGAATAGGAGAGTGAGGATTCTTCCAGTTGAGCAAGATATTTTCTTTTTGCAAAACAGCTCTATCTAGGAGATGGGGACAGGGTGCAATGTCACACTTGCCTTGAATGTGGAGATGCCACTGGAAAGAATACTCCTTACTCACTCTTAAGAACATCTGAATTTTTATTCCTTCTTTTACGGACATATTGAAGTGACCAGGAAAGATAATCTTGCTATATTTTGGTATCTGCAGTTTTTTTTAATATGTGTCTGCCAGGTCAAAAAATTACAAGTAAAGAAATTTAATATTTTCTATCCATCCATCCATTTTCTAACCCGCTGAATCCGAACACAGGGTCACGGGGGTCTGCTGGAGCCAATCCCAGCCAACACAGGGCACAAGGCAGGAACCAATCCCAGGCAGGGTGCCAACCCACCGCAGAATATTTTCTATATTTAATATATATTTAATACATTGGGTTACACATAGTCAACATACTCCACAGTGTGTCCACCTTTGGAGTGAAGAATCTAAAAACTTGTTTAGACAGGGAAAGGATAAGACACAGGATTTAGGATACTTGGTTTCTATTTTCTTTTTGATCTTGAGTATTGTTTTTCATTTTGGTTTGGGTGACTGCCTCAAAAGAATTAAATGCTAACAGACCTCTGCCTGAGAGCCATCTACAAAGGTCGACTCTATTGGTTCCTCCCTTAAAAGCTCATCATTTCTCTGTTCAGCCACTAAAAGTTTGTAACTTTTTGGTCAGTTATTTCTTTTCTTTAAATAAATCACAACTGATCAAAACTAAGCCACTAAAAAATCCTAATCATAACCAAAATGTTCATTAAAAATTATGTGAGGTTTTTATTTCATCAATGTAAATAAGTATTTTTAATATAAAATGGCAGTCAAGACATATATACATACCTTTATATTTAATACGCTACCGTGGCTGTTTATTTGTCTGTCCAGGATTTTAAATCACCTGTAGCCTGCAAACCGTTTCACCTATTGACTTGAAATTTGGTACATATATACTACGTGACGTCTACTGTCCGCTTTCGGGGTCATGATTGACCTCCAAGGTTATTCCTCTTTTTATTTTTATTTTATTTTATTGTAGAATCAACTCTCGGCAGTGGCCAGCAGGGCAGCTGTGTGGCTCGTGTGTATGGGCGCCATTCTCATCCCTACCACCTTCGCCGTCACTTCTCCTACCTCTTCATATCTTAAATCATTCTTGAGGCTGATTGAAGACTTAAGTGTCAGCTTAAGTGAAAAGTTAAAGAAAATGTACTAAGTAATTGCAACACAAACACTGACTTAATCAGTTTTAATGCAAAAAGATGCTGACGAAAGAAGAGAAGAAACAGACCACTAGGGTGGAGAAAAGAAGAGCAAACAAATGCTAAACTACAGAGAAAGAGCATGAAAACTATGAATGTTCAAGTCAAGTGTTTGCACTGCACATTATCGTGCAGTGTGCCGTTTACTGGTAGTATATAACACATATAGTACTGTTAGTATTTGCTTATAGCGGCTTTCAGTTTACACAGGAATTGTCTCCCGTTATCTATTGCTATTCAGTGTTAATTCTGTGGCAGCCACTAAATTTAGAGGGACAAAGGAAAAAAAACAGAAGGCTTAGTTAAGGCTTTGCACTGTAGCATTATGCATTCTTCTTATGTAAAGGCCTCTAGGCAAGTGCTTCCAAGTTGTCTGATTTAGGAGTTGTAAGAAAAAAGACAGGAACAGACATTTCCAGCAGGAAGAGGTGGGTGCAGGTCGACAAACACCAGAAGTGATGCTACTGGTGTTAAGGACGTCAATCTTCCGGTGTGCAGAGGGAGGAAAAGAAAATGTGTTAGTACACAGCGCCAACCCCTGGAGTGGCAGGAAATTATCATCACCTGTGCCTTTAAGCTGTCCCTTATGCGCACGTGCATGACAAGAGCTCAATGTCAACATTTAAAAAAGTGTGCACTATTTTTGTGTTCATAAGAAATACTTATGAATGTTTTGAAATCACTTTTAGTTTTTTTTGTCTCGCACCTCCTGACTTACTGGTACAAGAAAACCCTCACATATGACATAACGTTTGACCCCCCACTATTTCTGGAACTCTAGACCTCAAAAAAAAAAATATATTTTTGGACCTTATTTTGTGCAGGTAATTAAACTCTTATGATAAAGAAAAAACCAATAGGTGTCTTCAACAAAAATGATTAGAAGGACTTTAAGTTTGCATGTCAAATCAACTGACCCCTGGGATACATGCCTTAATGGGACATGAGGAGCTAAAGTTATTCCTTTTCACAAAACTCAAAAAAAAAAAATAAAAAATATGGTAGGTATGAGGTGTGTCATTTTATGCTATTTTGAGGTTGCTGATCACAAACATGTAAATATATTTTATATTTGATTTGTTTACTGACAGTCCTAGCCCTGTTAGAGTCACTCCCAGAAGGTTCAAAATTTCAAACATAAGCATGTAGCGTATCATTTTAGGCTATTTCAAAGCCAGTGATTATGAATATGATGTTATTTTTTACCAGGAATATAGCCCTCTAAGGACCACTATCAGAAAGTTTAAAACAACAAATTTCTGTTATAATCAAGAATATTTAAACTTACACATTTAAATATTTCAAATAACTGACACAACTGTTCTTGTTCATTATGTAAATTATTACATTTCTTATGAACACCCTGAATTAGGGTGATTTACGCTTATTCAGATTTTTTACATTTTTATTACACTTTTATTATTTTATCCTGTTTGCAATTAAATAATTTTGTGAAGTCCACAGTTGTGACAGTGGTTTAATGTCACAACAGCCATGCTACTGAGGATCAGCTTGTGGATCATTTGGCATCAGCTCTTTGATTTATTTTCTTTTGCACAATTCATATTCTTGCTAGTTTAGTTGTTTCTAAACATTTTGCTTGTAAAACAACTCCACACTTGAATTGTCCTTTCGTTGTGTAATTTGCTCTTTAGTGAAATAGACTCTGTCAAATGTCCTTTTTGGATTACCCACAAGAGAAACAAGGAAGCCTTTCATACTGATGCCCTCATTCTTACAATAATAAACTTCTGTTTAGAGCAAGTCATAAATATGTATTTTATTGTTTCTTAGAACATTATTAATTTTGAATATTATTGTGTTTCACATTTTTACCACCATTTTATCGTTTCTATGTGGGAGACACAATTTTGTGACTTTCTGTTGTTAGTTATAAACTCTGGTGTCCACCGTCTGGTTTCCACCATCTGCTTTCCCACATGTACAATATGTGACATCATGGTGCAAAATATAACAAAGCCCTCTCTACCACGTCTAAGTTTCTTTGTGCAAGTCTTTTAAATCTTATTAGAGTCTTCTAAATCTTATTAGAGAGCTAGGATTCTTGTATTTGTTTTTAGATACAATTTTGATTTTGCATATTGGGCTTTTGGCACTTTGATTCTGACTCCTAGTTTTGATTTTAGCCCACTTTTGATTTTGATCTCTCTCATCTTCTGTTCATGCTATTTTTATGTCAGCCACTTTATTGTAGCAGAATCAAGCATTATATTGAATGACCCTTGCTTACCTTTTTTTCATTTTGATATTTTGGTTTGCACTTTTATGTGTTTCTGCATGTGGCTGCTGTTCTGTCTTGCAAGGGATAGTAAAAGAAAAATAAAAAATGACCAAGAGAATCGTAGTCTGAGAACGAGCAAAAGGTCAAAACCGTAAGTCAAAACAATCGAACATCAAAAATGGAAAAAGAACCATAAATTGTAGTGAAACAAGTGTTTAGCTATCACACTTGCATACCCCAGCATTTTCATGGAACTTTAGACTGTCACTCTGATGACATGTCCAACAAGCAGTGAGCAGCGAATTCTAGGAACTGTTGCCAAGAAAATGGAAAATGCAAAAGGCTCCAAGATCTTCTTCTTTCGGCTGCTCCCGTCATCTTCTTCCATATGGCTTTGATGTACATTAGAACTGATTCCTGTTTTTGACCCTTGCTTCATTTCTTGATTATTGTTTGTCTCCTGACCTTTTCTTCCTCTGCTCACCTCACTAGAGCAGTGTACATATAGTATTGGTCTGATGGTATAATTAGCCCAATTATAAAATGTGAACAAAAATACAAAAGTAATTAATTTCAATAAGCTAATAAATTAAGCATAATGTAAATGCAGATTAAAAGCACACAATTATGGTTAAACATGACCAAATTCGGACAACTGGCAATGCAAAATGTTGAAGAACAGTAACAGAAAGAACACCAAACAGCGTAGAAAGAATAAATTAAGGGCTCTTTGCATACTAGCTACCTTAATTCACAAATCAAGGTTTGGGGTCACACTGTTCTGCAGCCTCTACAAAAATGACTGCTTCTGAAGTGGATGCGTATTTATAAACATTCGAACCAGCAGTCTGTGGCATGTACCAAGATGAGCTGGGCAAGTAAGGACACATACTTAACAGCAAGTGGTAGGTGCAAAAGTGTTCAGTGCTTTTATTGAAAATAAAATCAAAAACCAAACCATGTTCAAACAGTGCCGTGTATTCAAAACATCTTCAATAAATAATCCAATAAAAACCAAAGTGATTATGGAGGTTAAAAAATCCAATATACAAATCAAATAAAATGTGGTTAAAATACAGAGAGACTTCTTCTTCTTCTTTGGGCTGCTCCCATTAGGGGTTGCCACAGCGGATCATCATTTTCCCTAAAATACAGAGAGACTATTCTTTTAAAACTCACATAAGCCCAATGCCTCCTTCTAAAATTTGGCGTCCCTTCACATTATCCTGTTCAGACTATGCAGAAGGAAGAAACTATCCTGGCTCAGGTCCCAATTGCCAGGCCTTGGGTAACTCTGGGGAACTGCACCAAGCCACATACATCTCCCACCGCCATTTCCTCAGCGCCTGTAGGAGACATTGCATATTGGGTCACTCCTACTCTGAGGAAAATGCACAGGAGGAGCCTTTTTACCAGCCCCAGGCTCCAAGCCCTGAGGCTTACTCCCAACCACTGTCCTTTGTTCTCTTAGGATGGCTCTGTCGATCCTGTCTCTGTCTTTCTTTTCCTTTTAACCTCCATCTCCTCCTTTCCATTCTCTCTCTGTTTTTTACTTTCTGCCCCTTCTGCCGTTCAGGCTCCCGTTATCTCAACTTGTCTAATTGGGTGCAGGTTTGACCTCCAAGGTGCAAATGGGGTACCTACTGACCATCACAGTTTCAAACGTGTGCACACGGTCAGCCAGGAACCACAACCATCCCAGAAGTGGAACATACTCATGCAAACAAGCACCCAATTTGAGCCTGCACACTAACAGGACCTGATAATTTGTTTAAAATCTGCTCTACGCCTTGGACCACTTAGTCACATTGGAGATTGACTGGAGCGTAAATCATTTGAGTGCATAGATAAATATCACTTGTGTAGGACCAGCTTACGAAATGCTGATAGTTGAAATATTAATGGATTAGGTATGGATATCATGATCAAAGAATAATTCTTCCATATTAAATATTGTCAACCCCAACCATCCTGCTATGTTCAAAAACGAAAAATGTAATATATTTTTCAATAAAATGGGCTGCAGTTAGATGATGTACTGCAGTTCAAATGGTTGTAAATGATTATTATTTTGAATACTTACTGTAAAATAAAACATTATGCAGTGCATACATTCAACATTTTATAAGTTAGAAGAGTGCACATTTCTACATGTACACAAAAGGAAAGTTAATTATAAATCCAGGAGGAGAGACACTGCCTTATTGAAAGCAACCTTTGAAATGAATTTAAGGATTTATTTTACAGTACATTCTCATTGTCTAGTAGTGTACTGAAAAAACTAAAAAGGCAAATACAATGTTATGTTTGATATTGAACTCTGTTGAATGGAAATCAAGAGATGTCATACTGTGTTTCCCCGAAAATAAGACCTACCCCCAAAAATAGGCCCTAGCATGATTTTTCAGGATGCTCGCAATATAAGCCATACTCCGAAAATAAACCTAAGTTACAATCCCGCACAGGTGACTTTGGATGAGCGATAAACACCTACCGCTACCGTAAATACACAGATGAATAGGAAATAATACCCGTATTTTGACCCCCCCAACAAGATGAGTGCAAAAAGAAAGAGCTATTCTGTTGAGAACAAGACAGGAATTGTGGAGGAATCCCAGGGCAAAAATCTTACTACTTTCTACAAAGAGAAGAAGTTGGATATCCGAATGTACTATGTGCAGGCAAAATGGACAAGAGGTGCTCATTTAAGGAAAGCTCTATTGCTAGACATGAGAAATTGGGGCCAATTGTTCTAAACGAAATGGAGTCGCAAGAAATTCATAATGGAATTCGGGGTTTGGAGAGTTATGATGATGTTCCAGAAGATGATTACATGACTGTATTTGAATAAATGTAGACTTCTGTTCCAGAATACTAGGGGTTGTGCCCCCGGCTCACTTCACTTGCCCACCCCTCTGGGCACGCTGCGCGCCAGCCACTTCGTGCCTCGGCCGCACACGTTGTGAAGGGGGTGCTGAATGTACGCTAAGGAGACGTGGTCAGATCAGCAGCTGTCTTACTGCTGTCGTGCTGCGTGTTGATCATTTAAAAGCCTGTGCAGCAGCTGTCCTTTTGTCTCACTGCCTTGTCTTGCGGGTCATTAAACTGTCTCCGAGAAAATCACATATCGTCTCCTTCCAAGCCTTCCAACATTTTTTTTTATAATAGAGAAAAATGTAGATTTTTGTTCATGGAAAACAAGACATCCCCTGAAAATAAGCCCTAGGGCATCTTGTGAAGGAAAAATTAATATAAGGCCCTGTCTTATTTTCGGGATAACACAGTACTCAGACTGCATAATGGACATGGGTTTAAGATTTTAAATTGAAGATCCGTCTCTCCCTGTCATTCATTGGTCAAGAGTCCTGTCTTCAATTAAAAAGCTCAACACTGTTTGAACATGATGCCTGTTCATGTAATGCTCTGATTTTCTAAAGTATTTACTTAACAACATTTTAATAAAAAATGCATGTGCTTTGCAAATTGTGAGCATACAGCTAAAAATTGACAAAAGAATTATCCAACATCAGTTATCTGAGGTTTTTTTATGGACATTTTTAATATTGTTTGCTGTTGTGCAGCATTGGTTTCCACAGACTCCAGTTCTATTAGAAACTTATTATCTCCATTTTCCAGGAAAACATGAAGTTACTGTAATTTGTTTTCTCAGACATCACTGCAAACAACGTGGTGTAAGTTGCCTATAAAAATATATCATTTTTGGTTGGAGTATTTGTTTAATAAGCTACCTGAAATTCCACATTTTCATGTCTATACAATTCTTTATGCAGAAAGACTAATAAAATAGCTGTGATGTGGACATTATTTTATTATCCTTTACCTTCTGTGAGAGACAGTCCATGTCCTTACCCAGCTGGGATGCCCTTGGAATGTAAGGACCTGGGGAAAAAGTGTGCACAGGGCATTTACTATTTACTCCCCAGGAGCACTAGATGGCAGCTCCCCTGGGTTATAGTGATGCCTCGAATTCCCACAGGGCAGCATGAGGCATGGAGTTTTTTTACTTAGCCCTGTTGAGGTCTGTGAGTGATGCAGGGACTGGGAAACCCTACTTCATGGGGGTTCTGTCTCAAAAGGAAGTACTTTCAAACCATGTCTATGAAACACTTGAAATACTCCTGAGTTGGAGATAAAAGGAGCTGCCTGCTTCACAGGGATGCAGTGAAAGACAGAGAAAAGCTTTATTGTGCTGATAATTGTGCTTATTTCATATACTTGTGGTTGATGTGGGAAATGCTTGATAAAGAAGAGTTTCCCACAAATAAAGATTTAGCCTTTTACTCTTGAGTCTGTGCCTGCTTGTATAAGGGTGTTTGGGGAGCTACAGCACCTTCTGGTGTCCACACTTCCTAAAATATACTAGTAAGTGCTCTTGTCATAGGACCTTATGTAAGGCCTCTGCACTCAGAAAACCACCAGCTGGGTAAATATATAAAACTATAGTGCCTTTATTGCCAAAAAGAACCCAGAAGATAATTGATAGTTCAAGATAAACAGAAAGGATGCAAAATTCTGCCTTCCGTTTTGTCAGCCTTCTGAGATCTGAAACCCGTTTCCTTCATCTGGGGTGGCTTGTCCACACCACCACCATATAAAAACACCAAAGCACTTGTCCACTCACCACTCAGGAATCTGAGGTTTTGTCTTTTGTTTTAGATCTTACTGTCCAATTCTTACACATGAAGATTTTGTTTTTACATAGTCATCATGGCAGATGTGGCATCCCAAGTTTGGGATTAAAGTTTAAAAAATAAACTTTGCATATAACAGTTACTTTAGAAAATACTACTCTTTTGCTTTTGGTTTCAGGTTAACTTTTTATGTTTTTACAACTGATACTTTAACTTCCTCTTACTATTCTGACCTTTAGCTGGTCCCTTGACAAAGTCTTTGCTAGTTTCCAAAAACAAAACAATCCTTTTTATTTATCAGGGTCCGTCCCATTTTCCAATTTGCCTCTCTCCAGACCCTGACTTCTCTTTCTTTATGCAAGAATTGGTTCAAATGAAGCAATCTATAATTAATTTAATGTCTTTAATAATGGGCACTTTTACAAAGTATTAACAAAGTAAAAATCAATATTATATTTGGAAATAAATCAAATGACAGATTCTGGCAGCACAAACACAACAGTACAACAGTAAATTGAAATAAGCAAGAATTGATTTTCATAAGAATAACATCGATCCAGAAAATGTGCTTCAGATTAACCCGGGGAATCAGACTGTGTGCCACAACTTTGAGTGAGCGTTCTGAAAATATGGTACAGCAAAGCTCTTACAATGCAAAAATTTTTATTTTAGAAGATTCAGTTAATTTATTCTTCTTATTTATCATTCCACCCATTACAGAATTCCATTTCAGTATGGTGGGAGGCAGTGCTTATCCCAATAGCATCAGGTGCTAGGCAGGAGTGAACAGTCAATTGCAGTGCTTACTCATTGAGCAAATTTAAAGTTATTGTTGAACCAAAACTGCATGTCTTTGTAATGTGCAAGGAAAACAAGGGAAATAAGGTAGCAAATCTACATATGGCTTAACATTCGGGGAACCTACTTAACGGTTTTGAACGTTGTAGCATTTTTAATGTTTATTTATTAAAACAATCAAAGAAACACATCCAATTTTTGTTTACTAAATATTTTGGTAACAATGAGTCATATTCACATATTTTCTTTGCACAGACACTTTCATAGATGTAATGATGCAAGCACTGCATTAAATTTTGGAACACATAAAATTTGGAAAAACCTGTTTCAATGTAAAGCTGAAACAGTAAATGAGTTGGTAATTAAGGTTACACAGAATGTTTCTCTGTTTTAGTGTTTTAAGATAGACTATTTTTTATTTTCACAGTTATGAAGATCATTTAACTTGACTGGTACAACTTCATGCAGAACAAGTAAGTTTGGTTCTCTGATGTCTGCAGAAGCTGCTGTTATGACAGTGAGTTTCCACCTGTGATACTCTGCTGTCAATATACAAGTTCAAAGGTAAATTTGAAAGAGTAAATTATTTAGTAGCTGAAGTCACACAGATTGTTTCTCTGTTTTAAGCTACAGTAAGCAATTCTGAAAACTTGCTGAATCTTTATAAATGGAAACTTTTCAGATTTCAAAACTTTGTGCAGCACACTGTATTCCAGCGTTTCTCAACCTTTAAGTATTTGTGACCCGAGTTTTCATAACAGTTTTAATCACGCCCCCCTAACATTTTTTTGAAATATAGATGCATATTTTATTATACCTACTTAACTTTTATCAACATTTATCTAACTCTATATTTATTGTTCTAATATCAGAATGTAGTTTAAGTTAATTTATTTTGATTTCAACAGATGTTTTTTTCATATTTTTGATTCTTGTTTGCTTTTTTTCACATCTTCGCGCCCCCCCTTTTTGTTACTTCGCACCCCCCTGGGGGGGTCCGCCCCACAGATTGAGAACCACTGCTGTATTCATCAAAGATTAAACTTTCATGACAAACTTTCTTTCAGAATAAGTGTCCCAGTTTTCTTAAAATAGAGTTTTATTATTGGAAATATGCATTAGACTGGAATATTTGTAATGCAACAATTATACACACATTGCTATATCCAAAGCTCAATGAATACAGTAAATCGTAGAAAAAGTTAAAGTGAATTCATCCTAAAAGCAAATCAATCCACCGGGAGCCCAATTATTTTATGCAGATATTCAGACATGCAGAAATGACGACAATAAGTGTTTTTCACAATTTATATGAATGCATCTAAAAACAGGTAATCTGTTCTAGTGGGGAAACATTGTGATTTAGATTCTAAGGGCACCAGTTCATTTTCCACCTCTGACTCACTGAATGATTCATTTAAATCACCTCTTATCTTCTTCTTCTTCTGGCTGCTTCTGCTAAGGATTGCCACAGCAGATCATCTTATCTGTTTTTAATAAATACTGTATATATAAACAATGAAACAATATCTCTGTATAGTACTAGTTAAGTGCCAATGGATGATGTCCATCATGAAAAGTATGTTTTATAATAATAAAATAATAATAATTGAGTGAAATAGCGTTTTTCTCGTCACTTCACATAATACGAATGTGCAGCAATCCACCTGGATGATGCAACGGCAGACATTTTTACACCAGTATACTCACCACACATTAGTTGTTAGATGGTGAAGTGGTGAGAGGAATACAGTGATCCCTCACTATATCGCACTTCGACTTTCGCGGCTTCACTCCATCGCGGATTTTAAATGTAAGCATATCTAAATATATATCACGGATTTTTCGCTGGTTCGCGGATTTCTGGGGACAATGGGTCTTTTAATTTATGGTACATGCTTCCTCAGTTTGTTTGTCCAGTTGATTTCATACAAGGGACGCTATTGGCGGATGGCTGAGAAGCTACCCAATCAGAGCACGTATTACGTATTAAATAAAACTCCTCAATGACTCGTATGCTTCCCACGCGGTGCTACGCACACTTCAAAGCTCTAACAGCTCGTATTGATTTTTGATTGTTTGCTTTTCTCTGCCTCTCTCTCTCTCTCTCTGACATTCTCTGCTCCTGACGGAGGGGGTGTGAGCAGAGGGGCTGTTTGCACAGGGGCTGTTTGCTTAGAAGATACGGACGCGCCTGTAAAAAATGCTAAAAGACTACCTTCAAGTTGATCCCTTCATTGCGGCTGCTTTATCGCGGTGCTTCCCATACTTAAAAGCCCAACAGCCCTATTGATTTTTGATTGTTTACTTCTCTCTCTCTCTGACATTCTCTGCTCCTGACTCGCACTTCTTTGAAGAGGAAGGTATGTTTGCATTCTTTTAATTGTGAGAAAGAACTGTCATCTCTGTCTTGTCATGGAGCACAGTTTAAACTTTTGACTAAAGGGCGTTATTTCATGTCTAGAGGGCTCTAATAATGTTAAAAAACGTATTTAGAAGGTCGTAAACAGGTTTTCTATGCTCTAACTGCGAAAATATTAGATTTATAAATAAAGAATCCTACTTCGTGGAAATTCATTTATCTGTCTGGAGCGGATTAACCACGATAAACGAGGGTTTACTGTATAACTGTGCGGAGAATATTTATAAACAGTGTGGGAGAGTTTCTAAGGGCTTAAAATATATAAAAATAACCATACAAACATATGGTTTCTACTTCACGGATTTTCTGGAACACAACCCCCGCGATCGAGGAGGGATTACTGTACCCAATTAGAGACAGGGAATGATTAGGGAGCCAGAATGATTTTGCCATGAAGGGCAATTTAGCCTGGACATTGGGATACACCCTACTCTTTATGAAGGATTCCCAAGGATCTTTTATGACCACAGAGAGTTAGGACCTTGGGTTGCATTTCATCTAAAGGATGGCACCATTTTTCTGCACAGTGTCACTGTCACTGTACTGTGGCATTGGGATTCACTTTCAGACCACAGTGTAAGCGCCCCCTGCTGGCCTCACCAACACCTCCTTCCAGGAGCAACCCTAGCTTTTCCTTGTTGTTCTCCCATCCAAGTACTTGGCCAGGCCTGAACATGGCTAGTTTCAGGTGTATGACCTGCTCTGAAGCGCATGTGGTATATAAAAAAAGGATTGTTGGCTTAAAGTATTGCAGACACAAAGGGAATATGAAAAATTGAGACTGTATTTAGATGCAAAATCTGGTTCTATGACATGATAATGCTTGAACCAGTGAACCATAATCTCATGCCAGATTCAGTGCAGTTTGGTCCAGCACAATGAAATACAGTGCAGTGCATTGTGCGGTTTAGTTCACATTCAATTTTTGTACAATTCAATTAATTCCTATACAGAATAGCACTGTTGTCTGAAGGCACATCAAGAGCATTTACACAAATTTAAAAGTACAAAGCAATAACAGAAAATGTATAACTATTCATCAGCACACCTATCTGTTTAAATTATAAGGTGTGCCCCAGGTTTATACATCATATTTCTAGAGTCAAAATTACCAAATGCAGATCATTTCATTACTTTCATGAAGGGATGCATGATCACATTCATATTTGTTATGGCACTCAAACAGGGTTCCTTTTCATATATTAAATTTGTTTATTTTGTTACTTTTTGCTGATTACTTTTTGGTTATTTTTCTATAGTAATGATTTCTCTAATTCCTGTTATTTGTTATTTTCATATAACGTTTTTCGGAATTCTAGCAATTATGTTAGAGTCATTTGTTATTTCTGTTAGGCTTTTGTCAGGTTTTTTGTGTTTTTTATCTATCATTTTTGATCAACTGTTTTTTTTCTTTGATGCCAGATATTGTTCTCCTGTTTAGCAGGAATTCTATCCTGTCCCATCCTTTTAACCACACTTTTTATCTTCCCTACATACTCTTTTATCTTGTTATCATTTTAAAACTTTAAACTTATTCTTTCTTTTATTACAATCATTATACTCTATGTATTTCATGTAAACACTCTCCACACCAGCCTGCATTGTTGGCACCCAGCAGGATAGCTCAATGGACAATTGAGGTGTTTGAGTAATCCTGACCTCCTGTCACCACCCACCAGGAGGTACCTCATTATCTCCATTTTCCAGGAAAACATGAAGTTAGTTTTTTTTCTCAGACATCACTACAAACAACATGGTGTAATTTGCCTATAAAAATATATTATATATATTGTGAGGGACAGCCGGGTCCCATGCCCAACAGGGACGCCCCTGCTGCTTATGTTCCGGGGGAGCCACCATGGGCAGTCCAGTACCTCCCCCGGGACGCTTGGTGGCAGCCTCCATGGCTGACGGTGATTCCCCAACCACCCGCAGGGCTCCATGGGAGATGGAGTCCTTCACAGCCTGGTTGGGGGCTCAGATGGCCGCTAGGGGGAGCTGCATGGACTCAGCAGCCTGGCTGGACGAATCTTCAGCCCCACCCGGAGGTGCAATTAGGACCAGGTGGTCAAGCACCTGGAACACTTCTGGGTGGGTTATAAAAAGGGCCAGCAACCACCACTCCAGGAGCCAGGGTCTGGAGGAAGAGGAGGACTACGCTTGTGGAGGAGTGGTGGTAGAGGAAGAAGATTGTGTGTTGTGCTTTAGTGTTTGTGCTTTGGGACTGTGTATTGCCTGTGGGTCATGGGGAAGACATGCGCCCACGGGTGAAGAAAGAAATAAAGTCTTTGTGTTTTATACGTGCCTCCATGTCTTTCTATATCGGGTCAGGTGCCTATATAGCGCCTTTGTTACAATATATATCTATACTAATAAAAGGCAAAGCCCTCACTGACTGACTGACTGACTGACTCACTCACTCACTCACTCACTCACTCATCACTAATTCTCCAACTTCCCGTGTAGGTGGAAGGCTGAAATTTGGCAGGCTTATTCCTTACAGCTTACTTACAAAAGTTAAGCACATTTTATTTCGAAATTCTTCGCGTAACAGTCATAACGGTCGATAACGGTCAACAACGTCCGCCATGTAGAACTTTCTTATTTATGGCCGCATCTTCACGAAATTTGGTACGCGGCTTCCCTGCGCTAACTGAAACTGATGTACGTACTTCTTTCGATGGTATGACACCACTGTCGGCCGCCATATTGAACTTTCCAACATCACTAATTTTCCAACTTCCCATGTAGGTAGAAGGCTGACCTCATCTTCACGAAATTTGGTAGGTGGCTTCCCTGCACTAACCAAAACCGATGTACGTACTTATTTCGGTGGTATGACGCCACGGTCAGCCGCCATATTGAATTTTCCAAACGTCACTAATTCTCCAACTTCCCGTGTAGGTAGAAGGCTGAAATTTCGCAGGCTCATTCCTTACAGCTTACTAACAAAAGTTAAGCAGGTTTCATTTCGAAATTCTACGCATAACGGTCATAACGGTCAACAACGTCCGCCATGTTAAACTTTCTTATTCATGGCCCCATCTTCACGAAATTTGGTAGGCGGCTTACTTGCGCTAACCGAAACCAATGTACATACTTATTTCAGTGGTATGACGCCACTGTCGGCCGCCATATTAAACTTTTCAACGTTACTAATTCTCCAACTTCCCGTGTAGGTGGAAGGCTGAAATTTGGAAGGCTCATTCCTTACGGCTTACTTACAAAAGTTAAGCAGGTTTCATTTTGAAATTCTACACATAACGGTCATAACGGTCAACAATGTCCGCCATGTTGAACTTTCTTATTCATGGCCCCATCTTCATGAAATTTGGTAGGCGGCTTCCCTGCGCTAACCGAAACCAATGTACGTACTTATTTCGGTGGTATGACGCCACTGTCAGCCGCCATATTGAACTTTTCAACAGTCTTTGTTACTTATGGGCCCATCTTCAAGAAATTTGGTACACGGGTTCCCAACGCTAACTGAATCCTACTTACGAACATATATATGTCCGTAGCCTGCAGCTCAGTCACCGTGTGAGGCACCGTTGGGTCCCCCATCCCAACGCCTCCCATGTTGTTGGCTGCCTGCCTATATAAGGCTGTCTGTCGCTCCAGTCTCTTCATTTCCTTCCTTGCTTCGCCACGGGATTCACGTCTCCCTGCTGATAACTACAGCCTTTTTATTTAATCCACGGCTTCTCCGCTGTTTTATTGTTCATTTATTACGATTATAGTTATTGTGTAGGTATTTTAGACTTACTTTACATTGTTCAGATACCCATTTCCTTTATCATTCCAACCGTACCCGCATTAACATGTCTATCAAGGTGATCACCATCGATCAAAGAACTGTCACTTACTGAGTGGTTTCCATGCCTGGAGATGGCACCTATCTTTTCCATTCTCTGTGTTACATATTGCACGGACATATCAGGCTCACTCTTGATATCCGGAAGAACATTGTGTCTTATGTATTGAATGACTGGGACAAGTTCAAGGTGTGGACTGATGACGGTACAGGAGATAATTATACTACACAGGAACACTAGAAGAGTGAAATGCTTAAGCCCTTCACCTATGGTTCTGCATGTGAGTTGATGGCTGCCGCTGAATTGTTCGGTTGTCGCTTTCAAGTGTACCGAAATGGCCAAATATTTTACACCTTTGGACAACCGCCAATGCCTCTTAAACATCTTAGATTCACAGGTGACAATTTCAGTAGTGGACACTTTGATGTTTATGAATGTTTCAACTCTCAAAAGCTGGATGTGAAATTATCGATGAAACTGGTTGTATACTTACAACGCTTGACAGATGCCGAATGTCACTTCAACACAAGTCCTACAAATACTGTCGTAATTGAAACAAACCATGAAACTCAAACTGATTATGACAGCAGTAATCCAAGCTGTGACATTTGAAACAAGATTACTGTTCACATTGCCAACTGTACATTGCATGCTTAAGAGTAAGCTCAGCGCACAGCTTGGTCATATTACAATCGGAGTGCCTAACTCACAATGTGGTATACAAAGAGATCCTTAACAAATAATTATTGGTATATTTTCCCTCAGTTTAAAAAGGTT
>JANRMT010062814.1:91271786-91340108 GCA_026402145.1 Polypterus bichir lapradei | reverse complement strand
ATAGGGCATGAAGAACTCTTCGGTCCTCCCTGCAGCTCCCTCTCGTGGCCCCCATGGCATCCAGCAGGGCGGTGCATAAAAACTCCATTGTCCATGATGCCCTGCTGGTCTTCTGGGGACCTCCATGCTGCAAGGAGAGCTCCACCTGGCGGCTTGGGGGTATTGGCCGAGATAAACGGCCGGCAATTCCTCACTATATATATATATATATATATATATATATGACAGCAACACTCATAACAGCGACAAAACAATTACATTGACAATCATGTTACGTTATTTTCAAAATGTTTCCTTTAATTTTTCATTACTTCTTTAACACACTACTTATCCGCTGCGAAGCGCGGGTATTTTGCTAGTAATATATATATATTTTACCTAGTTTAAGTGTTTTGACTATGACTATTGTGGTATATGGCCGGCTTGTCAACCCAGCCAATACCCCCAGGCCGCCAGATGGAGACCTCCCTGCAGTATGGAGAGGCACCGAAGACCAGCAGGGAATCATGGACTATGTAGTTTTTATACACGACCCTGCTGGATACCACAGGGGCCGCAAGAGGGAGCTGCAGGGAGGACCAAAGAATCATTTGTGCACTATAACCCGGAAGTGCGTCATAGGAAGAGCGACAACAGAAGTGACGTGCTTCCGGGGTGAAGAAAAGGACTTGTACCTGACCCGGAAGTGATAAAGAATCACATGGACTGGGGATTGGGAACACTTCCGGGTCAGGAAATATAAAAGGACTGTGATAGCTCCCAGACGGCGAGCTGAGCTGGGTGGTAGGAGGGCAACGCGTCTAGGAGTGGTGGATTGATTATTGTAGTTATTGTGGTTTATTGTATGAGTATTGTGGAGGAGAAGGTGCTTTGTGCACTGTGGAAGATGAATAAAGTCAACATTTAGACTTTTACTTGGTGTCTGGAGTCTTGGACGGGGTTCAAGGGAGCGATAGCGCCCCCTATCTGTCACACTATACCTTGTTGGTTTTCATATTGAGACTCATTTGGGGCAATGGCTGACATATATCATCAATTATATGACTGTTATGAATTCCAGTCATAAAATATAACAGAAAAGGTGTAGGTCTCAAAAAATCCACACAAACAGGTGAGATCTACCCTTATTAGAGATCTGGGCTTACTGGATTTGGTCCCACCCCAATTCCCTAGCACAAACTCAAAAGTCAGGATATAGGCCTTGTCGCGGATGGCCAGGGCCCATACCTGGCAGGGATGTTTTTGTAGTGGAAGATACAGGGGGAGAGAATGTGCACAGGGTCTTATCTCCCCTGGATCACTAGATGGCAGCTCCTTGAGTTGCTACAGTGCCATTTATTCCTGCAGGGCTTCATGGGAGTTCGGGACAGCCCTGGAGGGGCTGTGGAGCTCTTCATTACTGGACTTCCGCCTTACCTGGAAGTGTTTCTGGACCATGCTGTTAGAACAGCCTTGTTTGAAAATAAATCTTTTATTTATAAAGATTATACATTGCCCTCTGTTATACTAGCTTGTGTTTTTGACAGGATTTCCCCCTCTAATAGGCATTTTTGTAACTCTCCATGACTTTTGTCTTTGGGACTTTCAAGATTCATTACAGATATTAATGAAAATGTATTAATAAATCAAAACAAGAATAAGCACAGTGCAGTTTATTGCAGTGCAAGAAACAAATAATATAAAATTGGCAAAAAGGGTCTGCATAAAAGGCAATCCAAAGCAGCCAGTCAAAAATACAAATACTAATCCATGAAAACAGCAAAGATCACGAAAAACAGAAAAATCCAAATAATACTGACAATAATGAACTGAACTCCATAGCTCTGAAACTATTCTGACTCAGTGCACTTAAAATGAGACCTCAAAAATAAAATAAAACCCTAAACCAGACCAGGGCCATCCCTCTCCTGCCTAGAATAGGCTTAGGCCTATACAGGCTCAAAAAGGAGAAAATGCTTTTAATGTTATCCTAAATGTCTCAAATACATCAAAGTACCCTTTAAGGGAGAGGGGAAAAATGTAAAAACAAGCACAAAATGGCAAGAAGATGAAAAATAAGGTAAATGGATTTGTCTATGGAGGTAATCCAGTGCAAAAAAATCCAGATATGGTTTGTTTTCATTGTTTATACATTTTTTCCTTCTTATGGTAATTTTCCCTACATAGTTTTCCTTATTTCCTTATCCTTATTATGATTATCATTTATTTTTGTAAAATCCAATTGTGTATAAAGTTGTTATCTAACTTTTTGGATCATTTTGTCTGCCATTTTATATTTTGTACTATTGCCGTAATATTTTTTTACCTGTTATCAGGACCACTTTACACGTTGCTAGGGCCATGTCCTCTGGGGTCACGGCCTTCAGTAACGACACTAAGGGATAAAAGGTCATCTAGGAAATGACTTCCTTATCTAAGTTGTGGATACAAAACATTTGTTCTCTTTCTAAAAGTTTTCAATATTTTTTTTTCTGGGTTCTGAACTTTATACCCTGTACTTTTGATCATGTTTTTTGTCTCTCATTTTGACTTTGATGCTTGTGTCTTTGATCTCCCAATTTTTTTCCCTTTTCTCCCGGTCAGTTCTCTGACATAACACACTCCTGGGCCTCATGGTGGTTACAATTGCTGTTCACTATCATTTCAAGAATGAATTAAGCTATTGTTTTTGAATTTGTATTTGGTGTTTTTTAAATCTTTTTGATCTTTTTATTGCTTTTCTGTTTCTGGATTGTGATTTGGGACTTGTTTGCCTTTTTGGACAGCACCTTTATTCTATTTTGGGTTTTGATTTGTTATTTCATTGTTCATAAATATTTTTTTAATTTATAAAGAAGTTATCATTTCCTTATTGTGAGGTATTTTGGAACATGTACTGTAAGCTTATTTTTGGACTATAATCCAGTTCTTCCATTTTTGCTTGAAGCCTCCTGTTGGGTGTTTGCAGTAAGCTGGCCTGTGTAAGTCTCTTCTGGGCTGGCCAGTGAAGGTCCTAGTCAGCTTTGCACTCTTTTGTAGAAGCCTTCCACCCTTTTTCACCATGTTTAAGTCGCCTTCACATAATAGTAAACCATCTTTGAGAGGAAGTTCAATTTTGTTATGTTTTGTACATTCCACAATGTCATTTTGGTTTCTATGGGAAATGCCTTGTCAGTTCTAAGGGTGCAGGTCATAGTCACTAGACCATGCCCCCTGGAAGATGTAGTTAGATTTCTTGTTCAAGATTATTCACAGCTTTTTCTTTCTTATTTTTAAAATTTTGGCAAGTAACTCTCTGCTTTGCATTCTGAAAATGATTTAGGCCCAGTGATTTGATTTTGGTTGCCACATTTCTGAATTCTGACTTTGGCCTGTGTATAATCTACATTTCATTTCTAATCCACTGCATTTTCTATCATAGGCAGAACAAAGGCTGAGTGGCATGTTGAACTTCACCCACTGCTTACAAGGATTTCCTGAAGATGGTAAAATTTGAAAAAGCCACCGTTGAAGCTGTATGTGTGCTTCTTCTACTTTGAGAAAAATAATCCAGCAGCATGATACCTCTATTTGAAAGACGCTCACAGCCGTGGTACAGAAAGATCACGTATTCTTGCTAGCCTTGTAATTTCCACTTAACACCAAGCTTCATGGTGGTTACTACTGCTACCAGTCACCTCAAGAGACTTATGTTCGAGTTGTGCAGTATGTGTGTGTGGTCTACGTGTTCCTTCCTTGTTATTGTGGCTTGTCTTATTTCACCTCAGAGTAGTAAAGTTCTAAGCTTGAGGTTTTGCTGTTTCATTTAACTGGATCACAGCCAAAATATTCTCCTGGGAACTGGATGGTTGCAAGACTCTCAGTTTCTTTAATGTTTAAACCTACTGTATATTGTTGCATTTTGTCAGATGATGACAATGTCAGAGGGCATCGCAGTGATCTGATGTCAATCAAGACAGACCTGGCAGAAGTATCCCATCGTTCAGTTTGTTTGTGACACAAATGGTGTGTGAACTTGCATGTCTCATTAGCCAATGACAAAAGAGGGATAGGTATTTTTAGCTAGGTAAGTGTTTTGTCTTGGTAGAGTGATATATTACTCTACTTTCCCCTTTTGTATTATTAATATGTAGCCTTTGTCAGAATGCCTCAAATCTCCCAGACTTACCACTGTTTATAAAGTACTGTACCATATAACTTCTCCCCACCTTCCCTTCTACATTTATAACCTCAGGCAATTAGGTGTAGTAAAATACAAGCAGGGGTTAAGTTACAATTTAAATAATGTGTTATTGATAATATTCATAAATAATAACAATATGCAAAGTACATTTGGATATTGGCAACCATATAACCTGATAAATTGTGATGTGTAGTTTCAAACAGCACACAGACTTGTTAGTTACTTAAAATGTCTCTAGTTAAGGCATCATTTTTTGTCAACTTTCTTCAGAACAGGCCGCATGCCTGTCTCAATATGGCTGCCGAGATGTGCTCTTCATTGTGTTGTCCTTTTCAGTTCATGGTGTGAGATGGTCTTTCATCAGTATGGTAAGAGAGAGAGAGAGAGTGTGAGGTAAAGCAAGCAAATGTATGGGTTTTCTGTCCAACCCCTACAGTCAATAGGGAGTCATAGTACTTAAAAGCTTCTGATGCAAGACACTTCCAAACAGCCATACTTCAGACCAATGGGAGAACAGAATACCCTCACACCTGCCCCCTTTGTTAAGGTATAACTTGCCAGCTAGGCAGTCTGGCTTTCCAATGGGAGTTGACTGAGAGTCCTACAGAGAATCACTTGCCAAACTTGTTTTAGCCACTTTCCAAACCCTGTCGTAAAATTCACTTTCCTGACTTAGTCCTAGGGGGGTAAACATGAATGCTTCTCACTGATGTAACACTAATATTAGATTGCTTTGCCTAAGTTACAAATAAAGACATACAAAATATTTATCAACTTGTATGCAAAATTTCACATCACAACAGTAAGGTAACATTAGAGAGGCATAACATACCACCAGAATTTTCATGCCAGAAATGCCACTACACAGTGATTCCAAGAAGTAGACAGAAGTAGCAATTTAATACATTAAAGTCCACTGCCTTAGCCACTGTGTCATACTTTTTTGTTGCAAACATTTTTTGAACATTAATGGTCATTTGATTTTGGCAAACATTTATCCTTATATTAATGGCATCACATTTTCAGCATTATTTACATAGTGGCACCCACATTGTTGTTGGTTATGGCACCTGTTGCTCATCATGTGACCGTCAGTGCCACAATGCGTGACAACATTGCACCTTTACTGAAAGAGGTACCCGAGCTTGGGATATTTAAAATTGAAATAACTTAATTTCTAAAAATTACACTGGGAAAATACTTTAGTTAGTGATGGTACCTTTATAATTTCATTTTTGACCACAAATTATGTTTTTAATTTTGTACTTTGATGCTAGATTTTCTTCATGCCTCTCTGGTTTTTGACCATTGGCAGAACTCAGACAACCTTTTTTTCCTTTAGAAAACTTTCATCTCCTGGTTCCTTCTAAATCAAACTTTTCTCCTCTGGTTCAAAGATACACTGTCATGCTAAACAGTTGTGTTTGTTGCTCTCTAGGAGCGGACTTCCATCTAGGGTTTGATCCTGCCTTGTGCATGATTCATGCTCTGTCTCCCTCTCAAATTGTAATACTAAAGAAAAAATGTGTTCAAGAAATGAATGGATGTATTATAACCACAATGTGTGTGTGCGTCTGAACAGAGCAAAGTCTAAGGGAACCCAAGTGTCTACAGAAGTTTCCAAGTGTCTGACACAGTTTAATTATACAAAATGATATATTTCTTACAGCAGAAAGGCACACTCCCCATGGTTATATAAGCACCAGTCTCTTCAGTATCAGTGGCCAAGGAACTGTGGTTTCTTGTGAGCTGATAAACAAATCCTACTTACTGCTTTTGCAGTTTAATCCTAAAAAAACAAAATATTCAACATGAAATGATTGACAAGAGTGAACATAAAACTGAAACTCTGTATGTCATTCAATACCTTTGGAAATCAAAGTCATTCAAAAAGTGTGCCTGGGTGCAGGTAATAGGATAACTACTGTGAGAAAGTCCAGAGTTAGATCTTCTATACAGAACAGGAGGAAAGCAGTCTAAGTGTGGTGTACCAGGTGGCCTTTTGACAATGCAAAGTGGGGAAATGACACAATTACTGGGGCACAGCCAACCTCCCGTTTGGGATGGGTCTTTTACCATTTTGTAATTTTCAATATATGTTATGTATTTCTTGGCCTTAAGGCTCTCGTGAAAAGGTTCAAATAAACTAAGATCTAAGATTGACCTTTTGAAACAGTGGCATTTGTTATTCAATGCATCTCTTTGTCTTGTTCTAATTCTTAAAACAGCATCAAATTACTGTTAATTTCAAGGCAAAATTCAGTGATATAACTGAACTAATAAATGAATAAATATTGTAAAATAACTGTAAAATGAATATAATATTTGATAACAAAATGTTTCTCATGAAATTTTACATCACCCTTTTATTTGGTTTCAATAATGTACTTTTAATTTGACTTTTACAGGTTGCCTTATTTTTAAAGACTTTTTACATTTCATAGTAGGACTCTTTCAGATGGCACATTTCAAAATAACTTATCATTAGTTTCAAAAGGTCTCTTTTATCCTGGTTTTCGCATCTTATCAATTCATCTTTTACTTGAATTTTTGCAATTTGTTCAAAATGCAATAATTAATTGATATATATCATTGCCCTTTTTCACATGATTATTTATTTCTTGTGTAATAAGATGCTTCCACAAGAAAATATTTTCCACACAAAATAAAGGTTTGGGGTTCGTCCAGACAAATGATAGAAAAGGTTGATTCATAAGACTTTTCAGTACAAAATGAATGATCAACTGCAGACAAGATGGCGTTTATATAGCAGGATGGATTATGGGACAGGAAATGGTTGGCAGGAAGTGACGATTGGAGGCAGGGAAACGGAACCAACGTCATCAGGATTGGACAGGAGCAATGGATTGATGGAACCAGAAGTGACGTTAACAGAGTGAACCAGACGTGATGTCGTGTCGGCCATTTTGAACCCAGAAGTGAGACTTCTTATTTTTCTTCAAATTTTCTGTAGGTGAAAAGAGATTAAGGTAAGCATCACATGATAACCATTTGTCTCGCGATGTTTCACTCACCTTTGGGCTCTTTGACTGCCTCCAACTTGCACGTGTGTGACACTTGACTACATTTTTATTTATTTCATTTTGGCACAAATGGCGCTCCATACATTCCTGACAATCCAGATTGCCAGCCTAATTTAATTCCCCTGACACTAATATTCGAAAGTTCTTTCTGAATCACGTGGGACACACGGCCAAATTTTATCAAGTGACAAGGTCACAACAGTAGCGAGCTCATGTTATCTAGCAAAATATTGGCAGATGTTAGATAATGGCTTCCTCGACTCTTTGCAACCCATGGAGCTGGCTAATTAGATGACAATTTAGCTACATTAATAATGTATTGTAGAACCCGAAAAGTCAAGATGAAAGCCCTACCTTGTGCTCTTGATTTTTGGAATCGCTGTTCTATAGTCTGGGATAATTGTTTCCTTTTTTCTTTTCTCACTTTTTTTGTTCCATTTCGAAAAACTACCAGTTGCTTGAAAGGCACCACCATGAATAAAAAAAGCTGATTCATGTAGGATATGCATGTTTTCAGCATGTATTCATAGCAGTTTTAATTCATATCTTTAATTTGTATGTCTTATACTTTTTAATGAAACCTAAAGGGTATTTTACGAACACTACATACTTATTATATTTTATTTTTTGGAAAGCTAGCAGTTTTTGGTACAATTCCACACCCTTGGATTAATCTCAGCTAAATTTTTACACACTTGTCTCATTTCATAAGGAAAAATTACTTTGGAACCCAAAATTTTGACCCTGGGCATACCTTCAAGATTTTTTTTTATCCTTTTCAGTGGGTTTAAGGACAATGCCACCTGGTCGCTCAGAGCAAGTGAAACACCAGAACAGACTGAAGGCAGGCTAGCTGACAAAAGGACCAGAACTTAAAATGACTTACCTGGGCCATGTGCTTGGGTAAGGTGATGCTGCCTGTAGGTATATATATTTGACATTTCAATTTTTGATTTTTAATAAATTTGTAGACCTTTCTGAAAACATGTTTTACACTTTGCCTTTAATTTATTTCTTCCAGGTTTTTAATATCTAGCCATGCTGTTTACTTTCTCATTATTGATGAAAGTTTTTAAAACACAATGAAAGTTGCCGTTGTTGTAAAGTGCAATAAGCATATCTGTCATCCAGTGCACTACTGACTCCATTTTACACCAAACAAAATTAATCCAAACAAGAAAAGCCCGTTCCTGACAGTATTGTCCAGAATAAGAATGACATTTTGTACAAATGAAAATGCAACTGATAACTACCCAATGATTATGACTGCACCAAAGCTTTGTTGAAGGCATCCACAACTGCAGACACTGTAAATGCATAACAAAAATCAAGCAGATGAAGACATTTTGTAAGTTTTTACAGGAACCGTAAGAACAATAATAGCTGAAATGAAATTGTAGTTGTGGTAAAAAATAGGCAATATATACAGCATTTGCCAGGAAATTTGATTTTATTTTTAGTTTAGACAAATGGAGCTTTAAAATTAATTCTTCAACAAGAACACTAGGATATGGCTGGAAACTTGTTAAAGGTAAATTTCATGCAGAGTTTTGAAAGTTTCTCATCATTCACAGATCTATAGACATATGGAATAAATTACTAAGTAGTGTGATAGAGAGTGGTATTTTGTGGATCTTTAAAACTTGCTGTCATTTTGTAGAGATTGATTGATTACAATTGGCAAGGCTGCGGTGGGCTGGCACCCTGCCTGGGGTTTGTTTCCTGCCTTGTGCCCTGTGTTAGCTGGGACTGGTTCCAGCACACCCCTGTGACCCTGTAATTGGGATATAGCAGGTTGGATAATGGATGGATGGACAATTTGCAAGGCTTTTGGACTGAATGACCTGTTCCTGTCAAAACTATTCTAATTCTTCTGTGTATGCTTCTAAAATAGTGCTATACAATATTTAGAAATATTCATGCATCCATCCACTTTCTAACTGACGTTACCCTGTGCAGTGTTACGTTACAGCTGGATCCTATCCCAACAAGCACAGGCTGCTACAGGGTACCAGTCCATTGCATGGTCAGTACACTCGCACTCACACACACACATATACACTATACCAGTTCAGCATCACCAATCCATCTAATCTGTGTGTCTTTGGACAGTGGGAGGAAACTGGAGAATCCAGAGGAAACCAACACAGATATGTGGAAAGCATGCAATTTTAATGCAAGGATATTTAGAAACAATTAAAGATAAGTATTTGAATATTCATTTTTAAGGATTAATGCCTATTTTTGGAATTTAAAAGCTATTGAATATCTGAAATTCTGCTTATATGAAAACAACAATAATTTATTTCTTGTACACCCCAAAATCACACAAGGAATGCCTCAATGGGTTTTAACAGGCCCTGTTTTTTGACAGCCCCCCAGCCTTGACTTTCTAAGAAGACAAGAAAAAACCCCAATGGACGAAATCTTGGGAAGGGCAATTCAGGTAGACCACCCCCGCCCAAAAAGGCAGGTTGGGCATGCAACGGGTGTCAAAAAATACTGCCTATGTATCACTCTGTTAGGTGACTCATAGTCTTGCTTGTTCCTTCCAGCAAAAATAAAATTTAGAAGAAACAAACCATGGCATACATTTACTTTGTTTAAGTTTGTTAATTACAATTGGTGTAATACATAAGTTTACGTACTTTGAAGTCCAGATGAAATGGTCTGTCTCTGTTTCGCTCTCTGTCTCTTTTTCTGACATGTCTTGATTTCTCATGTTGCTTCCTGTGTCATTCTTGTTTAGGGCCCTCAGATAAGCCATATTTATGTTAAATCCATATTTGGGTACTCTGGAACATGTGAATTTCGCCAGAGTGTTATTCGCAGCGAATTTGCTGCATTCTTATTCGACCTTGTTCATCAAATTATTTACTGATAATACGACCAGTTTAGGAGAATTTTTTTCAGCGTCCCATAATGCTTTGCAATGCCAATGCAACATCTCCCGGAGCTGTAACAGCCAATATTGAATGGTACCACACCAGATATTCAATACTGATCATTTGCATTACAAGCTTGCACATCTCTCACTACATTCCTCCTTCTTTGATGTCATGGTGGCACGGTCAAGCAGTGGTTGGCACTATGAAGAGCACCCAATCATGCTCACAGATAGTATTGCTAGTCTACTGGCTGACACACTGCAGATTTCAACACTGGGAGAAACTCGGGGTTAGCAGAGAAAATTCATCAGACTTCATGGAAATCAAAAGTGCTAAGGCAGCTGGTGAACTATTACAGCATCAATATCCATGCCTGTTTATTTACATTTTTCCATAAAAACAAATGCTATAAAATGTAAAGCCATTAAGACACATTAATACTGTTTATAGTAGGTGAATTCAACTTAAGGAGCTTAACAGATAAGTAAATAATGCAGGTTCTCAAATTTTATTTTGAAACATACACAGCATAAATAACAAGTTATCTGTGCTTGTCGCCAAATGTGCAGCTCGATCTTTGAGTTCCACATCAATATAAGAGAGGGAGTTGCGTGCCCTATGATTGCATAATAATTAGTGATGTGCAGATACAACACAAACCTTGAAAGAGCATGATACCCCCCCAAAAACAGGAGAGTTCATGAAATAATAATAATAATAATGAAAGATTTATTACTATTTACAAGATGTTTTTACCTTTTTGATAGAAGAAAAAGTGCAAAGCATCAGCACAGACAGTTTGGAGAGCCTTCAGCACAGCTTCCAAAAACAGAATGCGCCTGTGGCTTCAGTCATGACAGGCCACCTTGAATTTTCTGCCTTTAACTCTTTAGGGCTGCTTTTTTCCTTTTTCTCCCAGGGATGAGTATTTTTTTCAATAAACTGATTTTTCTGAAATCAATAGTTCCTCGCATAAACCAACACAAAATGTCTGTTGCTGTGTGCAGTTCCCTGTGTGATGCTGCAGCTGCTGCAATGCAGGAGTGGCAGGGGTGGCAAGTGGCAAGCTGCTGCTGGGCTGTTTTCTGAAAAGCACACAAAGCAAAAATTTCTGACATCAATCAACCTGAAATGGCCTACACATTTTTTTCTGACTGTCGACTACAATTTTTAGGCCACAATAATTGGTCCAGCATAGTTGGCAGGCATTTCTCTAGGATTCAGGGACAATTTAAAGATGATTGCACCATTATAATCTAGTCAAATCTAGTTTAGTTAGTCCATCCCCTTCAATGCATTTTGCAGAGTTCAGCGATATTTGCAAACACCTCCTTGATTTCTCTGAAGTCGAGAGGAAGCAAACACTATAGAGTTTGCCCATCACTTTTCAGCACAATACAGCCAAATAAGCACAATGAAGCACAACAATGGCACTTTCTTCTTCTTCTTTTCCTTTCTCTCTCTCTTGCTCTCTCCTCTTCTGCCTACACTCCTCCTCCAGAAAACCTCATCCCTTTTTCTCCTAACTCTGGCACCTGGAGCAGTGGCAATGGGCTTCTTTTATCCTGCACCCGGGAGTGGTGGAATGGTCCGGAAGCACTTTCAGGTGAGGCAGAAGTCCAACAAAGTAGGATTCCAAAGTCCCTGCAGTACCCCTTGGCGGCACCCACAGAACCCAACAGAGTACTGCCAAACTCCAACTCCCATGAAGGTCTATGGGAATCCAAGGCACAGCTGCAACCCAAGGATGCTGCCATCTAGTGCTTCGGGGAAGATAATGCCCTGTGCAAGCCTTCTCCCCCGGTCCTTCCATAACACAGGCATCCCTGCTAGGTAAGAGCCCTGGCTGTCTGCCACAGATGTTACACCTATATGACTGACTAGTTATCCTAGTGATGGATGACTCTACCCAAAAACTTTGATCCTGTAGAACTTTGTACAATCTCTTACTATCTCCATTCTTTTTACCAATAAGTAATAAAACTTGTCTGACTTTTTTAACTAAAAGCAACATAAATTCCTTAGGTAACAAAACAGATGTGTCAAACTTATAAATTACTGATATAATACAAAAAGAATATACAAATGTATTTAGGTCATAAATTATAGTCCACAAGAGTGGATCTTTTCAATATGAGTTGCCTTTGTACAGTCTTTAATGTGTGTGTTTTTTTTGTAAAACACCCATTAAGCCAGAGGTTCTCAATCTATAACTGCAGCTCTAGTACCTAACAAGCTACACAATGAGAAAGTAGCATATTTCATTGAAATGAACACTAAATTTTACACTTACAAATAAAATATTTACCTAATAGTAGTATTAATATTTGTTTAATAATTTTTAATCAAATCAACACAGAAAACACCAATAAACAGCACAGAACAATGAGAAACTAGAACACCTTTTTATATTAAGAATAAAACCAACACCCCCAATTTAAAATACCCTCTACAATTTACAACTTTCTAAATGAAACTTGTTAACTTTTTATTCATAACAAATACTTATATTAGTAAGCTGCCTGATGCCATCTAGAATATTAATTCTTTATAGTCAGAAACCAAGTGAAATGCAGCACTGGTGATTACAGATTACTGTTTGTTAAACATCCCCAAAAACATGACTTTATTCACCAAACTCCTGTTTTCTAATTGATAAAAACTGAATGAGTCAATGATTGGTTACTGTACTTAACGACTGGGCTGAAGATGGACAGCTGAGCAACTGCAGTACACATTCGCAAATGTGCACGGTTTGAAATTTTTTGTACCAATGTCATTTGAAATGTTTGCTTGATGCAAAGCATTCATGAGGCATTGTAAAATGTTCTAATAAAATGGTTTGACAGACATACAGATTGCGTGACGATTTTGCACATTTACATATAGTGGTCTGTTAAACATTTGCTAAACATAAACATGTCAAGGAATGTGCAAAGCAAATGATTTGGAATTGCATGTCAGTAACATAAAGGAACTATGCAGGCCGCATTCTTAGTTTAGCTGGGTGGCTTACGACCCTTAGGAGGTTGAGTATCCCTTCACTATGACGACCATAGAGTACATTCTATTAACCTTCTTGGAATTAATCCTGAGCATCTGTTAGGTTCAGAATTCTATGTAAAACGGTCAAACCTGAATACCTTTTGGGTTAAGATGTTTTAATGCTTAATCCAAATAGCCTGATTAATGTTCCCGAATGTTATTCTGCTGTTATCATGTGAATTAAATAACATCATAATGCAAAAGAACATGATTTTTTCAAAGTGTTCTACCACTCTATAGTAACTCACCAATATTCATGAATGGAGCAGAGCCTTCAAAAAGCACACACAATGACATGTAGACAACAAGCTGTAAAGCCAGTTTTAGAACAAACTGAAACCAAACTGTTATAATAGTGAAGTGAAAGCGATGACAATTTGAATTAGTTCTCAGACAGACATTGACGCAGACAGTGAAACTGGTGCATACGGCACTGTACAACCAAACCACTGTGATATGGTTGGTGAATTTGGTGAAAATTCACCATGGTGCAAGTAGGTGTGTGTCAAAAGGGCAAAATGATTGCAATCAAGTTGAAAAGCAAGAAAGATGTTAGCCTCCTAAGTACTGTTCAAAATGCAGCAACTGTCAATGTCTGTGTTGGTGGAAATGTGTAAGTCATTAAGCCTTGCACTGTGGTAGTCTACAATAAAACAATGGTCGGTGTCCATTGTGTGGATCAGGTACTCACATTCTACCTTCTCATGCACAAGCGATAGAAAAAATATTATTAAAAGAAATGTATGTAAAGAAACAAGCTCCTGCTGCCCTGATTGTAACATGTGTTTGTTTTAAAACATATCACACAAATGATATATCCATCTTTCACGTGACCACATTCACTTCTAAAAAACATTTTTTTAATCTGGCTTTCCAGTAATTATATCATAGTACAGTGTTCTGATTATAAGTTTAGCTCCTTGATGCATTAATAAGTACCCAGCATTAATCCATTGCTTTTATGTTTTTTGTCTCCCATCCTGGGTGGTATGCACCACCCATACAAGCTCAGATTGCTCTATTCTGCGGTCATCTGGGGTACTGGAGGAAATAAGGAGGACTTGGAAACCTGTCCTGTAGCACCACTAGGAACGGCCCTCCATCCTTATTTAAGGGAGGGCCTCAATGCAATTTCTCTCAGTTCATTGAACGCACTGGAGTGAAGTGTATTTTGGTGAGTTTCTGTGCTATTGCTTTGCTCCGTCTTGACTTCGATTTCTGGATTCTGTATTGGGACTGTGTTATTTGATATTTTTGAACCTCTGCTCTGTTTCAACCTCTTTGTATTCTGTGTTGGGACTTTGCTGTATCTGCCTTGACTTTTCAGGCATCTCCTTGTGCTCTTCAGAGCTTTTTGCTTGCACAATAGTTTTTGTGAAAATAAATCTGTTATTTTATCAAGATTTGTCTTGGCCCTTTGATGGTGTTTTTCCCCTCAAGTCAGCAATTTTGTATGTTCTGGAACTGTACTTTTGAACCAAGCAACTTCATGACAGCTGCAAGGCATAATGGGAATTGTAGTCCCATGGGGCAGCCGGGTTGGGTCTCATGGGGGCTGTCAGAGGGAGCTATTGGGATTAGTAATCCCTATTGTATAAGACTTCGATCGACCCAGAAGTGTTTCCTTCGGGCAATGCCTTGGCATAGTAAGTACTCCTGGGTTTAAGATAAAAGGAGCTGCTCTGTGACATCCAGGCAAGTTGAAGCCGGGAGAGAGGCAACACTCTCCTGGGAGGAGTGGAGAAGAAGCAAGAGAGGGAGAAGAAGAAAAGTTTATAATTGTGGTGGTTAATTTGGATAAAGAAGCCTTTTGTAAGGTAATGGTGAATAATAAACCTTACATTTTCACTGAGGACTTGTGTCTGTGCAGTTGTGTTTGGGGTTTGGAGCTCTCTGGTGCCCCTTTGTGGTTCACAACTTCTAATACACTATGCAGGCATAGAATCAGTATATTCTACAATGATTTACAATCATTTTTAACCTCTACTTTTTCCTGTTTTCTTTCCCATTTTGTTCTGTGGTCATGATGTGCACCACCAGTGCCACCTGATCAAGGCACATTACAGCCTCCTGCAATGCTCAAATGAAGATGGGTGCCTCAGCTGTCCACGAGACCTACTGCATAAAATCTTCTGGGACAAAGACTAAAAAACAATGAGGAGTGACTTAAGAATATTTATGTTAGGTAGAAAACCCCTCAGTTTAACTGAATTCTATAGTCCCCCGTCATCTAATCTTATCATTGGCATAGGTGGGTAGTAATGAGTTACATTTAATCTGTTACATTTACTTGAGTAACTTTTTAAAAAAAATGTACTTCCATGAGTAGTTGTATTGCACCATATTTTTTACTTTTACTTGAGTACATTTGTGAAGAAGAAACGCTACTCTTACTCTGTTACATTGGGCAACACTCGAATCGTTACTTTTTTTCCATTAGATACGCTATATTTTTGCCAGTGGATCTACTGCATGACTGTTTCACCAATCAGACGTAGCAACAATAATCACAAGACTCCGTTTCACCAATCAGACGTAGAAACAATAATCACATGGCTCCGTTTCACAAATTGGATGTAGCCATACAGTCACATAACCACACACAAACTGTGGTGGCATAGCAGCACAAACTCCTCACAGACAGCGGACAGGGAAAGAAAGAATACAAGTGGAACCTCGGTTTGCGAGCATAATTTTTTCCGGAAACATGCTCGCAATCCAAAGCACTTGTATATCAAAGCGAATTTCCCCATAAGAAGTAATGGAAACTCAGATGATTCGTTCCACAACTCAAAACTATTCATATAAAAATGATTAATACAAAATATAAAGTAAAAATACATAAAACAAGTTAACCTGGACTTTACCTTTGAAAAGAATCATGGCTGGTGTGAGTGAGTTTCTAAACTCTTGTGGGATTTTACCCAATGGGACGACACATGGAAGAGGGTCCCGAAGCAACCGCAGGCACCCAGCCCTGTAGCAGTTCACCGTAAAAGTGAATCTGAAAAGATCGCAGTCATGCTATAAGCACCTGCCGTTGATGGGTGATACAAGGAACAAGGAACATTACAAATGCACAGGGCACAGTATTACTTGGCCACTAACCTGGCCATGATGCTGCCTAACTGCTGTGTCTGTGAATAGGAGAGTGGCAGATCCCGCTACAATAAATAACCACACTGTTCCTGTTTCAAGCTGAATAAAGATGATGTCACTAAAGTATTGAGACTCAGTTTCGTGTTTTGTGGTGCAAGAAGGGGACTTACATGTCGTAGTACACACACGTGGTCACGATGCTGTAGTAAACAGTATACACTCGTATGCATGTTGACTATGTGAGTGAGGCACGCTGACTAACGATTACCCACAATCCCACAGTGAGAGAGAGAAAAACTATCAGCTCAGTTGTGATCACATGACGCTCGGCAGAAAAAGCGTATACAGACTACTTGTATTGCAAGACCTCGCTTGTTTATTAAGTCAAAATTTATTACAAATTTTAGCTCGTCTTGCGAAACACTTGCAAACCAAGTTACTCGCAATCCAAGGTTCCACTGTACATGAAAAATGAGAGCCAACTCCTGCTGAGCATCACTTCACTGAGTGAAGAACAAGCACATTTTAACCAAAAATGCACAGACACAGACAGTCAAAGTAAAGTGAGACTTCTTGTACGTGCACAAGCTGCCTTGTTCTAATGTTATTTTCTATCAGCTGTGCTATTTGGAGGGCAAGTGCATATGCAGTATTATACTGTCAGTGTACAATATATCTTCTCACTGTAAGTAGTTTGCACTTTTCAAACATACATGTTACCTACTGCAGGTATTGGCTTCAAAAGCTTTGTTGTGAAAGACTGAGATTTGGAACTTTGTGTTATTTGTGCATCTTTATTTTGTAAAGATGTTATTTATTTTTACTCATTTTTTATTTTATTATTTGGAAATAGCAGAATTTGCAAATTATTTTATATTTTTGTCTGTCTTATTACAACATTTCTAAAAAATAGATCATTTATTATGATCAAACAATTACTCAGTACTTGAGTAGTCTTTTCACCAAATACTTTTTTACTCTTACTTGAGTTATTTTTTTGATGACTACTTTTTACTTCTACTTGAGTAATATTATTTTGAAGTAACGGTACTCTTACTTGAGTACAATTTTTGACTACTCTGCCCACCTCTGATCATTGGACTCATCTTCAGAGAATTAGAATACTATGCTATATATAAGGACTCTGCATTATCAGTATCTAGAGTATCAATTTTATGTAAGCCCATACTGATTAATTTGTTCTTATTTTTTCATTATTCCTTTCATCTAATTTAATTTGTTTTCTTTTCCTGCTCCTATTCCTTTAACATCTAGTATAGCACTTTAAGCTACATCTTGTGTATGACAATGTGCTGTAGCAATAAATGTTATTGTTGTTGTTGCAGGCAAGTTTGACCCTAAGCAATTGAGAGGCTAAATCAGGATCAGGACAGAGAGTTCAAAATCAATCCAAACCAAACAAGCAAATTTGGAGGCGAAAAAGTAAAACCAAATTTAGAAACCAGAAAATACAGTACTTACAGATATTTCATTCAAAGAGGAGATACAAAGAAAAGAACTTGAGTAGAAAGGTGAATATAAGGTTTGAGATACAGGGAGATCAGCAGAGTTGAGAAAACAGTCATAGATTGTTAGGTCATTGGGAGATTAATTGGAACTTGAGGTACAAAGTTTGTACAGAAGTGTGAAGAGAAGAAGGATAACACTGAAACAAAGGAATTGAGGAGCATGAGAACATCTGATGTCAGAAGAGAAACAAGGCAGTCAAAGACAAAACACAATAGCATAAGTCAAATTCAGGGTTGCAAAGGTAGAAATTAACCCTGGATATGGCAACAGTCCATCTAAACGTCCTCTCATAAACAAGTTCACTCAAACAGGGACAACATAGTCTCATCAAATAGCCTAATATATGGGAGAAAGAAAACACACAGACAGAGAGGGAATGGGCAAACTTCACTCTGACCAAGGTCTGGATGCAGAGACATTGGTTCCGTGAGGTAGCAGTGCTAACCATGGTCCTACCCATGAAACAAAATTTTAAAAATTTTGAGGTTTTGATTGAAATGCTTAGTTTGCCAGTGAGACCCTGGATAATAGCTTGAAGTCAAATGAACCGAAATGCCAGAATTTAAATGAAGAACATCTACAAAATGAGAAATAGATTTTTCAAGTGTCTCATGAATAATATCTGAGATACATCAGATGTTCTTCTCAAACACATTAAATCCAGTTCAGGGTTGCAAATGATTGAACGTTACCCTGGAAGTACTGAGGGCAATGCAAGAAACAACACTGGACACTGGACAACACTGTCAGTCCACTTCAGGGCCATTTTGAATGTACACACTAACATGCACCAATTTGATATTACCAATCAACTCAATCTTTTATGAAAGTGTGTTTAATATAAATATTTATCAGGTCAGAAAATTAATGTTTTCTTTTTTCAAAGTAACAAAATGTTCTCTTTTGTAACCTGTTCTACAATAACCAAGACAGTGAGATACCAGACCATTGTCTATTCAGAGGATATACTGTATAGGCCGCAAAGAGACCAGCAGGAAAGCAACTGGGGTCTCACAGGCACTTGAATATTCAGCTATTATTCATCCACTGTGATAACAGAGGGCTCCCCGAGCCATTTCTTTGCACCCACAATAATGTAGCAAAAGTCCTAATGAGCAGTTATTCTCTAATAATAAGCCATTTGTGCTCTTCTCTGTAATATGGAATATGTCTTTCACCAACTAACTCTTGAGAAAGTAGTCAAGAAGATCTCCTGTTCCTTGGGAGTCTGAAAATGTATTAATCAAGTTCTGTAAGTGGGCGAATGGATAAAAAACAAAGAGCCCTCCAAAGCAAATGGATCAAGTGATTTTTACATTTTTGGTGTCGCAGTATAAGATGCCAGCAGCCAGAAGAAGTTAACAAATGCTAAAGGTCAGACCTGTAGAAGTATACCTCATTAAGCCAAAAGACTATATTTCATGCAAAGAAGAAGTATAATTAGGGGGATGGGGGGTTGCAGTGTTCACGTCCTCTACATTTGTGAAAGATAAGTGTTTGTTCCCTTCACATTTGACAAAGAGTTAAACCATATTAAGAGGACCATTTTAGAACAAATTGTAATTTGCTTCCAAAAAGGAGATTAAAGAATGCCTATCTAACACCCTCAGTGAAATGTCTCTCAAAACAGGACAAGATAAAAGAAGGTCAGGACAAGATCACAATAAAATAAATCTAAGGATCTTCTTACTGGCTCCTTCGAGGTATATAATAACTCACTGAGCCAAGTGAGGATGTTACCGCTAACACTGTCTGCTCTTCTTCTCCTTCTCTCCGCAGCACTGAAAAACCACCCAATGAGGACACCTTACTCTGCCCCTTCCTGTCCTCTGACCACCAGATTCCCAGAAGGAGGTGTCATTTGCTAAAAGGATAGATGGAACCTTCTTTAAGAGTGACCCAGAGAAAGGATATCTGCTTTCTATTTTGTGGACTTGAGAACTGGGCAAATTGATGCCATGACAAGCATTATTTTAGTTTACTTGACAATCACATTAAACGGGACGACCCAGTTGGCTACACAGATTTTGACATGCCAGTCTGTCATTTCTTCACCTGGTCACAGAGTATATGGCCTTCAAGAATGCAAGCCTATATTCATTCCAGAATATTACACACATTGCCTCAACCTGTAAAATACATCCATGGAGGTTAAAAGACAATCCCCACCAAAATCAAAACCCACATTGATGCCACTACATTGGATATTTGCAGTGCAAAGTCTCTTGTATCTGTGAAAATTAAGTTTCCCTAATGATGCAAACTAAGCCTAACTTGACTTTAAAAACCAGGATATGACAAATGAGAACTGCGCACTGGTCTGTGATTACTGAATCCAATCCGTCCCTTTAAACATCAAACATGATAGGCTTTAGAGCTTACTTTTAAACAAAATCCCTCCGAGTCAGAAAGAGTATTGTTGTGAACTTTTCCAGATCATTCTTTTCACTTTGCACCCAACAGCACATAGCAGTTCCGAAAAGGTGGCCTCATTGTACATTGAAATCTTTGTCCGAGTGTACATTGAGAGCCTTTGTTCCCATACAGTACAAAGCATTTCAGATAAACAGAGGCAGCATGTGTGCTCAGTCTGATTTCACGTTTCACTGTCACTGAATTCATACCTAGCCTGAAAAGCTTGTTTGAAATATAGTTATGAGGATTTGCTTTTTGGATTCTTTCCAGATTTGGCTCAGGAAGGACCTCATTTTCCACAGGTGAGCATCTTTGCATGCTGAGTATTCTATTGGCTTTGCTTTATTTTTTGGTCATTTGTTTCATACGAGATATCAAAATCAGCAGAGATGCTGATCCTTAATTAGAATTACTCATCGTTTTTTTGAAATTTGATTTTGAATACTAATGTCTTGTGCTACTTAGGTGGACTGAGGCACTTTTTAAAATGTGCCTGCTTGTGGGAGCTCAAAATTCAGGAATGTACTTGAAATCCAATGTCTGACAAAGTATTTTTTAGTTCGTAAATCTTCTAATGCTCACTTCCAACTGCTTTTTTGAATTAGTGAAAAGTTGCCTAAACAAATATACTATATATTTATCCTGAATACCCATTTGAACTCTTGATGTATGCATGTCTTCTAAATGCATTGTTGCATCACCCTGAGTGATTAGTTCAGGTAGAATGTGGCTATGGCAGGCACTAGAAGCTGAAAGATATGCTTCAATGTCAATGCCTATAATAGCTGTCATTTGTGAGGAAGTTACTAGCATTCTTGTATAAGAAAATAACACTCACTCTTAAAACAATGCAAAGACGCCCACACCAGTGCAAGGACCAGGTCTGCACATAAAGTCTGAAGCATCAACTTGTTTACAAAAATGTCTCACAAAATGACCACTGTAGAACAAAAAAAATCCATCCATCTATTACCTCAACCCAGCAAATCTGAGTTAGGGTTACAGGGGTACCAGATACCCTTGTGGCAGGTACTAATGCTGGGCTGGTTTCCATCACAGGGTACATGCTGATACTAAGCCAGTTTCAGGTTACTCTCTTAACATAGCACACATGCATTTGAGATAAAGGAGGAAGACCAGTGTAACCAGAAAATAAAAACCCTGTAGACAAAGAAACAACATGCAAACTCCATACACGTAGTGATCTAGCTGGGATTTGAATCCAGGACTGGAGAGCTAAGTGACAGCAACTCCAGTCACAGTATTTACCAGTTTTGTTTTTTCAAATACTTTTCACAGTCTGTGCTTGAGCAAAGAATAAATGACACAAAGAAAGGTTTTCCATTTGTGTTGGATACCAGTTAAAGGACTAGAATTGATTACGTTATTTTAAACTTGTTTTGTATGAATGTACTGTATGTATGTGGTACTGTATAGGCAGAGTCGTGCCTCCGATGTTAAGGATCTACGCTGGTATCTGGAAGGTTGTCATTTGAGCAAGACCCTTAACCTGAAAATTGCTCCAGGGGTGTTGTACAATGGCTGACCCTGTGCTCTGATCCCTAAAAAGGTCATGCAAAAAGACAATTTCCCCGCGGGGATTAATAAAGTGTACCAAATACCAAATGATGCAATACAGTATATTCAAAAATAGGTAGCCCTTCCATGCTGAAATTAGTGTCACCTTGTATCTCTTCTCTTTTGAACAAAGATGCCTTATCCGTAACCTGGTGAAATATGGTTATGAAAGCAATGGCGTGTGATTCTGTTATTTACACCTGTGATGGCTTTGGTAAATTTAGGGAATGCAAAAATTACCAGAGAGATGTGGCTGCAGGAGAGGAATTGCTTATGAGCCAAGGTACAGATGGCAGATATATGAGTTCATCTGAGAATGGCTAGACCAGGATTTTCATTTACATTGCGCAACAGCCATGGGTCATGCACTCCCAGATTATCAAGAACTCATTCAGTAATAATATTTTTTGACATGTCATTATTTTTTTTTATTTTTTGTTGTCTCTATGATGCCATCATGCTACTCTTCTGAAAAGCACTTTCTGAAAGGGCTCCACAGTTTTCAGTATAATTTTCAAGGGATATGCCATTTTCTTATTACCAACAGCATCCGTAACCATGATAGATAGATAGATAGATAGATAGACAGATAGATAGATAGATAGATAGATAGATAGATAGATAGATAGATAGATAGATAGAACTTTATTATGTGGACAGAAGGTGATTAGATGGGTGATATCATCATGCTGCCATTAAAAAGACCTCAGCACACATTGAATAAAGTATAACATATTTAAGAAACTAATGTGCTTTTGTTTGCATTAAATCTTCAAGTCTGGATTTCATTTTGATCTTGAATGTCTCATTTCTTTTAATAATGTGCTCAACCTTGGCAAATCCTCTGACTATTTTTTTGACAGCCCTATGGAAAGACTTTGTTACAGAAAATTAAAGAAATACTCCACTCCAAAAATAATTATTTTGGTGTCTGTTACAAACCTCATGTTAATTGTAGAGATGGCTGAGTAAAATTTTCAATGTTTTCATGGAGAATGGCGTTAACAAAATTCCTGATACAATGGCTTCAATAACGACCCACACTGAACAACAGCAAACAATATCAAATCGTTGATAAAATAAATCTCATAATTCACGTTAGGTATCCAGTCTACTCTCACAACTGACATTTGAATTAAGCAACACAAGTAATGAGTAATGGCATTTTTTGCTGATATTTTGATATTGTTTACTGGTGTTAAAATCAGGTTGCTATTAAAGTTGACTATCAGGTATTTTGCTATTTCTGTTCTCCACAAAAACATGAGAATGAAAAATTTTCTTTTAGTCTTTTAGACTTTCAATATTTTTTTTTTAACTTTCACCCTGTCAAATGACTATTCACAACCCACATACTGTATAAAAAGCAGAATCAACCTTATGAAATAAGTTGTCCAGTTTCAACTGACATAATGGTGAAATTTCAGAGCTGAGCAACTCTAGCATTTAGAGCATGAGGTCTTGGGTGAAGAAGTCGCATAAAATAACATTCTCAAAGCTGCTCAATCTATTTTAGGATAACAGGTGTGCTGGAAGAAGGAAACAGAGCCAGACAGGACACCAGTTCATCTCAGAGCCCACATACACTGGTTTATTTTGGGATTTCTAGTCAACACAACACACATGACTTTGTGGCGTTTCTTCTGTACCTGGAAGAAAATCTGCACAGATTGGGGAGAACTGTGTGTGTAGAAATGGTGATGAAAGTGACAGCTTGAATAGATTTGCACCCTAAATCAGGTGATTTGCTTAGAATTAGTGTAAATACAATAAAGTGTGTTCTAAACCATTATGTTAGCCTTTACTGCAGTCATTCTGACCTCTGCTTTGCTTCATGTTTATGTCGTTCATCTCCTGGTCCATTTCCTTTGTTCTTGTTGCATGTAAGTTTGTTACGCAGTCAAGCCAAAAGACATCTTCCTCATCTCTAGTGACTACTTAGACTTCTGGCTGTCTCTTCTTCACAGCAGACTTGTTTCAATCCTGTTAAAATAGGTCAGGGTCAGAGTATATGAAGAAGACACACGTGGAAATTAAACACTGGGGAGCTCAATATGGCGGCTGCTTGCAATGGCATTCGGCTGCTCAATGTTACAGTAAAACAGATCTCTGACTTTTATTTCCACTGTCCCTCCTATCATGTGACTACTATATAATGAGTGTGGGCCAGGATTGAACATAGACAGGAGTTTCCAGGGGCAAATGGTGAGCAAGAAGAGGGGCTAGAGGTGGAGTCTTAGCCAACTTTTCACGTTAGTGAGAAAAAAGGTGAATTTAGTTTAGTTTTCAAGCAAATAGTTGTAAACTCAGAATACAGTTCTAATGAGAACAAAAGAAAGAAGAAAAGATCAAATGACATGGAGTCCTGAAAAATTTTAGAAGACAGCATGATGGGTTGCCACCATTCAAATAAAGCTTTGTATTCCTAAACCTCTGATTAATTTTTCAGCATGAAAAGAGGTACTGTCTCTCTAAAACATAAAAATAATATCAACAACATTATCTGACATAAAATAGGATTATGCAAATATTTACATCACAACGAAGATATTGTGGCTAAGGGGAATACCAGGCAGAAAAATAAAAATGGAATAAAGACCAGAAACTGAAAACAACCCCAAAAAATCAATGCAAAGAATGGTGAGAGTGGAGGTAAGTAGCAGGGAGCAGAACAGGGAAGGACAAGGATCAGTCAGAAATCCTTGACAAAAATCAAAATCTTAAAGTAAATTAAGCAAAAGTCCTAACTGTCATTAAACTAACCTTACTGTACCCAAACTAGAACCAGAAAGGTTTCTCTGGAAAGGTTTTATTTATTAATCCAAAAACTCAGATGTCAAAACAATGTGCATCACAATCATTTATAGGTCAAGCTAGATGCTACCATCTTGAAGCCTCCACACCATGAGAACAGGCATAGAGTAATTTTTATAGTGTAAAGATTTTTATTCATATTAGTAGTAACAAGATTTTTTACTGAACGTTGCTGGCAACTTGTCATCCCATATTTGTCCTGTGATCTCAATTCTGACTGCCTATTCCCTTGAATAAAAGATCTTGCTGTTATATTTCAGCCAGGGTTTCTCCTCTGGCTGGGGTTCAAAGTTTTGTTTTATGCCTTTTTTCACTTTTGAGTCATAGATGTATGTCAATGTTACTTTTGTTTATTATCTGCTTTTGTTTTATGCCTGTGCTATGTCTCATGTGTTTTGTGGGTGATCACCCAAGAGAAGCAGCCTCCAGCCCATCACTGCAAGTTGGCCTTAGCCTTACAAAAGGAGGGCAGCCTACAGTTCCTGGCAGATCATTGGAGGGTGCTGGGGACTGGTGAGTTTCTTGTGCCTTATTAGTTACTTATACTTTGTGATTATTGGATTTTGTTTTACTTCATGCTCCATTTTGACCTTGCTTCTCAAATCTATATTAGGAGTTTGTTTGTGTGGATTGCCTTGTATTTCATACAACTCCAATTTGCCTTTATATACTCCATGGAGCTTACTTTTTGTCCAGCTTGAGCATTTTTGTATTAAAGTTTCGTTAAGGTCGTGTGTGACTAGCTGGATTTTTTGATAGGGGTTTGCTCTATGGTTGGCATTTTTGGGAGCTCTTGGAACTCCTAATTATAAAACTTGCACTTGCAACTTTTATACTGCATCCCTGCAGGTTCCTTGGAATCAAAATCCTGTCGCACACCTTTAGAAGCAAACACTAGAGAAAAACTCCAAATTAGCAGCTCTAGCACTAAAAATAAGCCTTCAAAATCACCAATACACCAGCTGTAAAACAAAGATGAATTCAATAAAGAAAAGACCAATTTCCTTGTTTTTTACTCTAAGTCATCTTTTTAAGACAACTGATTTTTAAGCAAAATGAACCATTTCTAGAAATATGTCTTTAAGGAGAATATATTTAATGGCATTTTCAATAACCTAGTCTTGTATGTTTTATTCCACAAATACTGTAGCTGAGTAAAAACAAACACTTTAAATTAGGGTGAACATGAGAAACCAAGCAGGATTACATTAAAAGGCTAGTTTTACATGTTTATACACAAAAGAACAAAAACGAAATTTTGTAGCTGCCAAGAAAATTACAAAATTAAGAAACAAAAAGTCAGTAATTACTAACATCTTTAATTTTAATTAAGGTTAAGTAGCACATCTGAGTGATACAGACTTTTTTCGAGTGGACACACTTATGTTGCAATACAACACTAAAAACCAAATGTAACATCTTGATAAGACCGTGCTGAAACATGCCTTGTCCTACAATTAATCAGATGCCAGGAAACATAAGCTGGAGGGTGTGTTACCAGGTAACAAGACAAAACTAGTGTTACAATTACTTAATTAATTAAATACAAGAATTCTCAACAGAACATGCAACTCCAGAGCAAAGAAAAGTTCCTGAGAGAAGATCCAAGTTGTTCATAGAAGGTCCATCCTGCAGAAAATGAAATAGTCTAACGAATGGCTCTGTCTTGGAGGTGAAGTTAAAGATAAATAACACATTTTTCCAAGATATGTTGAAATCCCTTTCTTCAGAAAAAAAGGTAAATAAATCCTCTGGAGATTAAACATGTTATTCCAGGATATCCCATATAGCCCAGCATGTCACATTATGGAAACAGCCAAACAACCACCAAAATGTCACGGCCAGTACAACATTAACAATGAAATAAACATCCCCGAAAAATAAACTGATTCCATAATAAAGTTGTTGCTATGAATGAGTTTATCATTACCCTTTATTGCCAAATTAACATTGTGTTTTTAGTCTTTTTTCATTTCTATGGGTTTTTACGCACCATGAAAACAAATGTGATAAGGGTTATTTAAATTAGTTAAAATATTTTTGTGTCTCTTTTTCCATCACTTTCTTCACAGTTGCTATGAGATTTCTAAGGAAATGACCCTGAATTGTACCGCCTGTGACATCATCACTGTGATAGTGTAAAGGTCCAGCACATGACATTTTCTAGTCAGCCGAGATTGAATATAGACTAGATTTGTGGGCTCTGTTTTATGTTTTTTAATATTTAAGACTAATCTCTTGGTTACAAATTTTATGTCTCATATTCTAGAGATGAGCGACTAGGTGGATTTCAGGGCTACAGGGGATTAATTATGAGGAAAGATTAAAAGAGCTGAGGCGTTTCAGTTTAAGCAAAACAAGGTTAAAGAGGAGAGTTGATTAAAGGGTTTAAAATTATGAAGTGAATTAGTACAGCGGATCGATTTAAAAATGAGTTCAACAAGAACACAGGTGCACAGTTGGAAACTTGTTAACGGTAAATTCCACACAAACATTAGGAAGTTTTTCTTTACACAGGGAACCACAGACATATAGAATAAAATAAGGTATCAAACTGTGTGGTGGACAATAGGACTTTAGAGATTTTCAAACCTAGACTTGATGTTATTTTGGAAAAATTAAACGGAAACGACTGGCAAGCTTTGTTGGGCTGAATGGCCTGTTCTTATCTAGATTGTTCTAATGTTCTGATCTGTTTTCATTAAAATACTGCCTCACCTGTGCAGCACGGTGGCCCAGTGGTAGTGCTTCTGCCTTGCAGTAAGGAGACAAGGGTTTGCATCCTAGGTCCTCCCTGCATGGAGTTTGCATGTTCTCTATGTGTCTGTGTGGGATTCCTCTGGGTGCTCCGGTTTCCTCCCACAGTCCAAAGACATGCTGGTTAGTTGAACTGGTCATACTAAATTGGCCCTGTTGTGTAGTTAGGATGTGTGTGTGTCTGTGTGTGTGTGTGTTCACCAGGCTCTGGTCTTACACCCTGGTGTTCCTTCCTTGCGCTCTATGCTGGCTGAAATGGGCTCCAGAGCCCCCTGTGACCCTGTTCAGGACAAAGCAGGTTAGAAAATGACTGATTACTGTCTCACATACTGAGTTAGCACTGATATGACCCAAAAAGGAATTTTAAGAATGTGTAAAAAAAGTCATGTAGTTATCTGGTCTTCAAACGTTTGGAAAAACACTAGCTTAGCCTACAGAGTAATGGCATACAGTATGAACAATGTACAATTTTTAGCTGAATTATAGTATGCATTGCCCAATTTGAGGAGGAATAGTTATTTGCTTTATTTCCAATTAAAATATCCTTTCCCAATTTCCTGTAAGGTCATCAAAATGTGCTTGTAGAATCTAGAAATACTGCCTGCATCTTCATCAGAACTAACTAGAATCTCTTCAGTGATAAATATTAACGGAAGAAAATAAAAATAAACTTTAAATGAAACTCCTAACTTTCATACAGAAAAAATAGTGTGTTGCTGGAAGATTAAATGTATGAGATAACTGTTCAAAGAACTCCTACAGATTGCCTGTATAGAAATATTTAAAGGAATAGCCATATAGTGACTTAATAAGGTAAATAATGAATAGATTAAAAATGGTTGTAATTACTGTATGGTTGTTATACACAAAGGTAGCTAGCAAGAGCCTAAAAGTGGTAACACATTAGATGGCCCAGCCTAGACTTTACTGCAGAATGGTCAGGGGAGGGTGGGCAGGGAGTTGGCTGATGTCTTCAGGTCTGTGACTGTCTCTGACTTTGCCTTTGCCTCTTACAACTGACCATGGATCCTGCAGCAGTTTATTATTTTCAGGGACACTAATGACTGAAGTTTTTGATATCTTCTCCCCCACTGTTAACTAGTCATACGTAATCAGCCAAAGGATGCATGGAGTCCACAGTAATTATTGGGGAGTGAGCCAGTCAACCCTGTTTAATTTTACAAACAAAAAATGTAGTCTCAATAAGCAAAAATTGAACCAATCCAGCCTTTATCAATAACTTTAAAGCAAAAAAGAAAAATTAGTAGATTCAGGTAACTCGGCAGCTCCATTTGCTTGGGCTCTGCAGGTCCAAATGAGGCAACAAGAGTGAATTTACAGCCCAAGAGGTAGTACCTTGGCTGCCGTGTGGCCCATTCAATCATTGGGTCTTCCCCTTCTAAAGTAGTATAAATTGTTTCCTCGTCCAACAGTTTCCAGCTCAGTTACATAATCAGGTGTTCAGCACCATTAATGATTTGGCTCATGATGACACCAAGACCTATGACTGAAGCATCAGTCTGGAGAATAAAAGGGAGAGAAAAATTAGGGGCCATCAAAATAGGTGCTGATATGAGGGTCTGCTTCTTTATTCTCCCATGCCACAGTGTTCAGAAACCATTTTTTTCTTAAATTAATCAAGGGTGCAGCCCTTTTCGGAGATGCAGGGGACAAACTGGCAGTAGTACCCAACTAACCCCCAAGAAGGCTTGAACTTAGTCACTTAATTTGCACATGGGGGCAAATAGCATGAACTTTGGAAAATTGTAGAGAAACTATCCCTCCACCCACCACATAGCCCAAATATTTGGCCTCATTAAATCTGAAAATGAATTTTATTGGATTTATCTGAAAACCGGCCTCATACAGCGCTAGATGTACAGCTTGATGACAATGTCATCCAGATAAGTGACACTATAGGTATTGTGGGGTTACAGCACTTTATCCTTATAAAAAAAGTATTTTTTATGTAAACAACAGAAAAACAAAATCATGGCAAAAAAGGTAAAATGACTTGCCTAAAAGTAGAACAATTCCAAATCCATAAAACAAGAGCAAAGAAACAAAGCACATTTGAAGCTTCAAAGAACCATTGAGACATTTGCTCCCAGCCTCAGAATAAAAGGGCCGAGGGCAATCTTCAGCAATGACATCAGGGTGGTCAGACCTCTTGTGGTTTTACATAAAAGAACAGAGAAACACATACATACATACTAAAATAATAAAATTAGTACTTTATAATAAAGGAAAGAAGACATAGAAAAAGAAAATAAGTATAAATCCTGACTGCAACATACTATAAAAGGTCTTCCAAGGGAGGAAACTGAATAGGCCATGATTTAGCCACTACAGAACATTGCTTCAGGTCATGCTACTTTTGGCAATGCTGAAAACTGGAACATTTGGGGAATTAGTAAAAATGACGCAGCTTTAGTCAGTTCTCTGCTCATGGCAATGGGAAGGCACCAGTGAGGATATTTATATTTTACAACAAATATGCCTGCATTAAACTAATTGCATTGAATAACAAAGTGGTGTAGTGGACTGCACTGTTGTTTCATAACTCCAGAGACCTTTAATCAAATTTTGGCCTACTTACTACGTGTGTAGAGAATGCACACGAGTGGATTTTCTTATGTTTCTTCCCACATCAAAAAGAGATGCATATTAGTTTAAATATTAGCTATAAATTGACTTGGTGTGGGTGAGTGTGGGTGTGTGAGTGCATGTGTCCTTCTGTGATCTTTTGCTTCGACCAGAGCTGCTTTCTGTTTACCTCCAAGTTCTGACAGAATCTGCTACAGATACCCATGCCTTTGTATTGGAATAAGCATGTTCACAAGATAAGGAATGAGCTAAACTCAGCCTACTCTGTTTTTCTTGCAATCAAAAGGGAGAGTTCAAACTTTGGCAGCTACCTTAGCAACTCCCCTACCTATCATTGAAGCCCAAACCCCCTGCAGACTCATTGCAAATGTTACCTCACTGGTTGAGATAAAATAGACATTCTTTATCCCACGCAGCTTTGAAACCAGTTGTCTGTGGTGGAAGTGGTCAGAACAGTTATACCGCAGAGATGCCACAGTTATAAAAGAGATAGTTATCAGATTATGCACTGCAAGTTCACTGATGAAGGCTTACAATTTGATGCACACCATTGACAGTGATTGTCAGGAAACTCTGCAAACACCAACTAGAAACACAATGCCATTATATGCAGATGGTAAAATGGATGGGGTTTGCAGTAAGATGCTGTTCTTACACTACCGTTAATACAGCGGAAGTTCATCAGCGCCATCTTCTTAATAAAGTCCATTTAACATATTATTGCTGGACTATTGATTAGGCATCTAGTCTTTCTCACTGCCATTTTCATGTGTTTAGACTCCTGTGTTTTGACTTTTCACTTTATGTTTTATTTTGTCTTATGGTATGAGAGCCTTACTTGTGTTTTTCTCTATCTTACCTATTATCTAGAGCTGTTTCTGGAGGGACACAACCTGATTATTCCCTTTGCCAGGCATAGGAATGAGAAATTCAGAGGCTTACTGTGCAGTTTTACACTTCTGAGCCTACCGCCTTGTAAAAGTCTTAAAAAGTCTGGTTACCAGTTGTACCTCTGAAGTTACTGTTTTCTTCCCTAACCCTTGTTTAATCTTCAACAAAACTCTTAGGTAGACCTCACACCTCCCCACCTGAACCTGTGAGACCAGTAAATTAAAAATCTGTTGCAAATTAGTGTCTTGTTTATTTGGGAACATAGTAAAATAGAGTACAAGAATTTTGAAGAAGGGTACATATGAAATTCAACAAGTTATTTCTTATCTATCAACCTTAATAAAAGGAAGTGTGTCAGTGTGTTTTGTGTCTGTGTATCTATGTTACCATCCGGTTGCTATGTATCTGTTATATGCAATTTGGTATGGGATTCCTAAAAGTAATACTCAGGTTTATAATGTACTATTTTTTGGAATGAAAAATGCAGTGTATTTTATTACTAAAGACATTATTAAATACAATTCCAATAGATGATGGCCTGTAAACTTAGATTTCAACCTATTTGCCTTTTTCTTTTTTCAGTTTTTGCTAAACTGGCAGTTTACAGCTTATTACCATTTTAGGTCATTTGTTGCATTTTAACCTATTAAACCTGAACCTGGTGTTCTAAAACATTTGACCGGTAGTGAGCATAAAGCTCAAAGAGCCGACAAGGTGGCCCCAAGTTAACGAGTCGGAAGGAGAAAGAAGTACGAGGCTACAGTATAGTATGAAGCTGAAAGAAAGCGACTCCGTCACCAAAGTGAAACCGCTGAGGAAAGACAAACGAGAGAGAAACTTGCTTAGCCACTGATAGACATAGACGATTTCAATAGTTTCTAGGAGCCTGGGTTTTTTACAACACGGGCTTACACAGCTAGTACAGTATAAATCTATACATATAAAAGGCAAAACCCTTACTAACTCATCACTAATTCTCCCACTTTCCCTAAAGGTGGAAATCTGAAATTTCGCATGCTCATTCCTTGCAGTGTACTTGCAAAAGTTAGGTATGTTTCATGTCCTATTGCAACACCCAAGGGTGGGGAATGGGTGTACCTCCTAAACTGTATATATAGATAAGGGAAACCCCTCCTAACTATTTCTGTGACTTCCAATATACGTAAGAAGCCCAAATTTCCCATGCTAATCCTTTACACTATACTTATAAACATTAAGTATCAATGCTCATCCTTTACACTGTACTTACAAACGCTAAGTATGTTTCATTTCGCACCATGCCCTGTAACGAACTTTTGAAAATAACGTCTTGTTTTTGGCGGTTCTCAGCATTATGCCATAAGGAACTTTCGGAACTGGCCTCTCCTTATGGTGGTTTCATTCCTTATTTCCGTTAACAGACAATTTATTTCACAGCAGAGACGCACAAGGGCCGCCCCAGTCCCCCTTCCTTTTTCTGCACAGCCGCTGTCCAAGCACCTCCCACATGGTTGGCTCCCTACCTATATACATTACTTTCCTCAGCTGTTAGTCGTGCTCACCTTTCCCTTCTTCTTTACTCCACCGCTTCAAGCCTGTTATTATTCGCCTTGCTTCACGTCTTCCTGCTGGTGACTCCTGCCTTTTCATTTAGTTTCTTGGCGTACCAATTATGTTACTACAAAACTTACAACCACTAAAACTTTGTAACGGCACCAGGCTTCAGATCAAATCTCTGCACAATAACCTCATTGAGGCAACTGTCTTCACTGGAACTGACTCAGGGGAGACTATTTATTCCTTGCATCCCTTTCATACCCTCTGACCTCCCATTCCAATTCAAACGCCTCCAATTTCCAGTAAGGGTCTGCTTCACTATGACAATAAATAAGTCACAGGGCCAGACTGTAAAAAAGGTCGCCATTGACTTCACACAAGATTGCTGCTCACGTGGCCAACTGTACGTTGCATGCTCAAGAGTAAGCTCAGCAGACAGCTTGGTCATTTTACAGCTTGAGGGCAGAACTGCAAACGTCATTTACAAAGAGATCCTTACATCCTAAAAATGTGCATTTCTCATACACAACATTTACAATCATAAATGAAACTCTTTACAATCATCAAATTCACTCTCAATACTAAAATAAGCCTACGACAATTACATTGACAATCATGTTACGTTATTTTTAAAATGTTTTCTTTTCATAACTTCTTTAACACACTACTTCTCCACTGCGAAGACCATATATATATATATATATATATATATATATACATACTGTATATATATATATAAAATAAGAACACAAAACAAATCATAAAGGATTGGAGCACTGCAAGATGATTCCCATATTATTAAAAGGCTGATTGGAGAAAAAAAACAAAGAATTTAGCAGTCTGTCATTGTAATGCTACAATGTCTGTCCAAACATGAGGCCAAATGATATCTGAGGCTAATGTGATGATGGAGATGGTTATATGTTTGCCGGAAGAGATAGGTTCAAATGACCAGAAGCAGAAAATGTCTTGCTTCTTCACACCATCAATCTTCAGGTCATCCAGACTAAAGAGGAGCAGAGACATTAAGTGACAGTGGAATTGCCATTTGATGAGCCCTGAAGTTGTGCTCTTTTATATATACAGGTGCCGGTCATAAAATTAGAATATCATGACAAAGTTGATTTATTTCAGTGATTCCATTCAAAAAGTGAAACTTGTATATTAGATTCATTCATTACACACAGACTGATGTATTTCAAATGTTTATTTCTTTTAATTTTCATGATTATAACTGACAACTAATGAAAGTCCCAAATTCAGTATCTCGGAAAATTAGAATATCAATTAAGACCAATGCAAAAAAAGGATTTTTAGAAATGTTGGCCAACTGAAAGGTATGAACATGAAAAGTATGAGCATGTACAGCACTCAGTATTTAGTTGGGGCTCCTTTGGCCTGGATTACTGCAGCAATGCGGCGTGGCATGGAGTCAATCAGTCTGTGGCACTGCTCAGGTGTTATGAGAGCCCATGTTGCTCTGATAGTGGCCTTCAGCTTTTCTGAATTGTTGGGTCTGGCGTATTGCATCTTCCTCTTCACAATACCCCATAGATTTTCTATGGGGTTAAGGTCAGGAGAGTTTGCTGGCCAATCAAGAACAGGGATACCATGGTCCTTAAACCAGGTACTGGTAGTTTTGGCACTGTGTGCAGGTGCCAGGTCCTGTTGGAAAATTAAATCTGCATCTCCATAAAGTTTGTCAGCAGCAGGAAGCATGAAGTGCTCTAAAACTTCCTGGTAGACGGCTGCGTTGACCTTGGACCTCAGAAATCACAATGGACCAACACCAGCAGATGACATGGCACCCCAAACCATCACTGACTGTGGAAACTTTACACTGGACCTCAAGCAACGTGGATTCTGTGCCTCTCCTCTCTTCCTCCTGACTCTGGGACCTGGATTTCCAAAGGAAATGCAAAATTTACTTTCATCAGAGAACATAACTTTGGACCACTCAGAGCAGTTTTGTCTTTAGCCCAGGCGAGACGCTTCTGACACTGTCTCTTGTTCAAGAGTGGCTTGACACAAGGAATGCGACAGCTGAAACCCATGTCTTGCATACGTCTGTGCGTGGTGGTTCTTGAAGCACTGACTCCAGCTGCAGTCCACTCTTTGGGAATCTCCCCCACAGTTTTGAATGGGTTTTGTTTCACAATCCTCTCCAGGGTGCGGTTATCCCTATTGCTTGTACACTTTTTTCTACCACATCTTGTCCTTCCCTTCGCCTCTCTATTAATGTGCTTGGACACAGAGCTCTGTGAACAGCCAGCCTCTTTAGCAATGACCTTGTGTGTCTTGCCCTCCTTGTGCAAGGTGTCAATGGTCGTCTTTTGGACAACTGTCAAGTCAGTAGTCTTCCCCGTGATTGTGTAGCCTACAGAACTAGACTGAGAGACCATTTAAAGGCTTTTGCAGGTGTTTTGAGTTAATTAGCTGATTAGAGTGTGGCACCAGGTGTCTTCAATATTGAACCTTTTAACAATATTCTAATTTTCTGAGATACTGAATTTGGGACTTTCATTAGTTGTCAGTTATAATCATCAAAATTAAAAGAAATAAACATTTGAGATACATCAGTTTGTGTGTAATGAATGAATCTAATATACAAGTTTCACTTTTTGAATGGAATTACTTAAATAAATCAACTTTGTCATGATGTTCTAATTTTATGACCGGCACCTGTATATATACACAGTTAAAGCTGTAAAAATATGCGTCACATTCCTGACACAGATATTCTGCCCATCTCTTGTGTTTTTTCAGGTGGAATTTATCTATTCAAGAATCCTCCAGTTTTTTATGAGCCAAACTGTAATTGTTGTATAATATTAGAGAAAATTCATTATCTTCATCCATCCATTGTTATATTTGATCCCTCTCTGGGATACAGAATTTGTCATGGGTACAGCAATAAAAGAAAAGCAGGATCCATCCTTGGACATAACTCATTTATGGCATGTTCTCTCATGAAGAGGGGGTAATGCTACTCAAAGAATTTGAAATATGACAGGAGCTAGGGATATATTACCGATGGTGACTTTTTAGACAATAAGGATAAATATATTAAGCCACCATTGGTTCTCATACTTTTTCCCATAATTGAAGCCCCTTTGGGAATGTTTTAATATCAAATCTTCCATCTAGGCAGTGGCAGAATGTATTTGTATAGGGGGGTATTTCCATATTATGATTTCTATGTGAAAGTGCTATACATTTATATAGTTGTACAGAACACAATGCTTGTTTTCAACATAGTTTAAAAGTTGGTGGTGCTGTGGAAGGTGCTGCTGTCTCCTTAATCTAGTCCCGTGGATTTCACGGTCCATGCCAGGCAGTCGTCTGGATGGAGTCTGCACATTCTCCCTGTGTCAGCATTGTTTTTTTCCCAAAGGCTCTGTTTTTTTTTTCTTACATTTCCAAAAAGTTGCAAGTTAGACTAATTAGTGTTTCTATATTAATCCTGTCATAGTGTATGAGTCAAATGGGTCCTGCTGCAGACTGGTGCTCTGCCCAGAGTTTGGTTCTTATCTTACACTTAGTGCTGCCAAGCACGGCTCTAAAACCCTGTAACATTTAATAAGAAGGTTTAAGAATTTGGTATAGTTTAAAACTGAAACTAATTTGCCAAGAGAAAAATATATCAGATTTCTAAAACTAAGATCTTCAAGGCACATCATTTTTCTAATTGTGTGTAGATGATGTGGAAACAGGTTGCGGCTTAAAGCTACATAATAAAATTAAAAGTATTTACTTTTGATGGATTGTTGACATAAATATTTTGTTTAACATTTATTTTTGATTTTTTTTTTACAACCAGGTTAAAAAATGGGTGATTGGTCCATTCTTGGCCGCTTCTTAACCGAGGTGCAGAACCATTCAACTGTAATTGGGAAGATATGGTTAACCATGTTGCTTATTTTCCGAATACTTTTGGTCACATTGGTGGGAGATGCAGTGTACAGTGATGAGCAGTCCAAATTCACCTGCAACACATTACAGCCTGGCTGCAACAACGTGTGCTATGACGCATTTGCCCCCGTATCCCACCTGCGTTTCTGGGTCTTCCAGATTGTCCTGGTCTCCACACCATCCATCTTCTACATTGTGTATGTCTTGCATAAGATCGCAAAAGATGAGAAAATGGAGATGGAGAAGGCACAAGTTCGTGAGTTGCCTAATCATCCCTCTCTTGTGGTGGAGCCCCATGGGAGTGAGAGCTTTAGCCCTCATTCTACCTGTGAGACTGAATGGAGCTGTGTAGAACAGACTCTGACTGGAGATGAAATTAAGAAGGTCAATAAAGATCCCACAAAGTTGCCCAGTACAGTTTTGTTAATATACATCATCCATGTGGTGTTAAGGTCGCTGATGGAAATTGTTTTTTTAATAGGCCAGTATTATCTGTTTGGGTTTGCAGTGCCCCACTTGTTCCGATGTGAGACCTATCCCTGCCCAACCACTACTGACTGCTTTGTTTCTAGAGCCACTGAGAAAACCATTTTCCTCAACTTCATGTTTGCTGTTAGTTTGGGTTGCTTCATTCTCAATGTAGCAGAGTTACACTACCTGGGATGGATTTATATTTTCCAAATGCTCTGTTCGGCCTGCTCAAAGTGCTTCAAAAATGAGCAAGTAGATCATTACTCACAGGAGAATCCACTTCTTCAACAGGTCAGAGAAACTCTCCTGGAAAAGCTAGACCTCAAGACCTCTTGTGGCCTATCTCCAGAGAAGCCTATCTATGCACTCTCACTGCCTACCACCATCTCCTTTGAGAGTGATTCCACAGCCGAGTGTACCTCCAAGAAGAGTCCAGATGAAAAGGAATGGGACAAATCAAAGCTTGTGAATGTGGCCAAGAAAATCAGAAAATCTTGGCTGTAGGACTCCATGTCTTCTTCAATTCTATTTTACCATTTATGTCCTAACATGGATGAAGTAGAATAGTAGCAAAACATGCCCTTAAATGTGAAAAAATATTGTCTGGGAAACAAGGATAACCCTGTAAAGTGACGGTGACATTTCAGGATACTACATTGGAAATGTGAACATAACTATTGTCTAGGAATCAACAATATCCCTGTAACACAATTATATAATTTTATGACTTTACACCTCAAATGTGAAGGTACTTATTGTATGTATTTGATCTAAAAGAATTTTAAGGTATGATGTGCGACACAATTGTTTAGAATCTCAGACTATTACCTAAATAAATTTATGTGTCCCAAGATCAATAAGAGCTTGTTAACACCCAATGTCAGTTATTTAAAGTCTTCACGTTACAATATTATAAGTTAATTTCTAGCTATCTAGACAAGCATATAAAGAAACTGCAGATTCCATGATCTTTATCTACTGTACATTTCAGGCATGAAAACAATATAGTTCAGTAATTTTATAATAAATATGAATCACTGAAACCATCACCACCACCTGCTTTAGATAAGCACAAAATGTTGGATTCACTAGTTGGGAACACTAAGTCATAAAAAAACAATGTCCTTTCCTGCATCTGCTGATATATATGATGTAGATTTCAATAACTGTGATCATTAACCTTTAAAACAATTAGCCTATTTAACATATGAAGTGAAAAGTAACCAAAAACTCACTCATTTAAGCTAACAGTTGTTATTACATCCTGAAAGCAGATGATTTATTTATCCCTGCTGACAAGGGGCCGTATGAACCATTCACACCAACCCTTCACCTCCATGTCACAAACTCTTCATTGCTAGTGACCAGATGGAGTCATGAAACACAGCTCTGGAGCTAAGTGAAGATTTTTATCTTCTTGTTCTGAATTATGTGCAGTTTTTTGAAAAAAAAAATCACATTCAGCTATTTATCACCTCACCTTCTCCTAAACCAACATGTTTGTCTGAAAAGACGCTCATGTCATTTGTATCAGATGTTATAAAGCAAATTGGTTAAAAACAGTATGGAGAGTATTGAGCTTGAAAATGTGTTAGCAGAAATGATATAAAGTAAGTATTTTAAAATGTTGTTCTCCTTCTTGATTATATGAAATTAAAACTCCCCAATAAGGCCATGCTTTCTCAGGCACTGCCAGGGCAAATTGTCAACAACTAGATTGCATTTTCAATGTGAACTGCTTACTGCTATGAACTGATTCTGGTCTAGCAGTAAATCTGAGCCTATTCCTTGGCTGCAATATTCCATTTTTATTACGCTCTCTTGACAAATTAAAATCTCCCCCTGAGGGTTGTGGTTTTTCGTTCTGGGTATATTTGTTTTCTTGCATGTTTAATTGAATTACATATTTTCTATTTTGCTACACTAAATTCAAAGCCTCCAATATGCCCACTGAGTATTTTTTTTACAAAGCATGTATACAACAACCTATTGACCCAAGACTAATAGTAGCTTACTTCTTAAACAGCTAATAATACACAAAAATATTTTATGTGTTTATTTTATAGAAATGTTTATGGAACAGTTCATGGACTGTTTAGTATATTTAGCACTACTACAAGGACAAAAGATGCATATTGTTATGATGCATTTAGAATATATCAATGGCAATGTTAATTTATTTATATAGCACATTTCAAAAGAACAGGCGGCATGGTGGCGCGGTGAGTAGTGCTGCTGCCTTGCAGTTAGGAGTCCTGGGTTTGCTTCCTGGGTCCTCCCTGCTTGGAGTTTGCATGTTCTCCCCATGTCTGCATGAGTTTCGTCCGGGCACTCCGGTTTCCTCCCACAGTCCAAAGACATGCAGGTTAGGTGCATTGGCGATTCTACATTGTCCCTGGTGTGTAGGTGTGTGTGCCTTGTGGTGGGCTGGCGCCCTGCCTGGGGTTTGTTTCCTGCCTTGCACCCTGTGTTGGCTGGAATTGGCTCCAACAGACCCCCATGACCCTGTAGTTAGGATATAGTGGGTTGGATAATGAATGGATGGATGGATTTCAAAACAACTGTTGTTGAGCCAAAGTGCTGTACAATAAAATGCAAAAATAATAAAATACATATATACAATCACACAATAGAACTAACCAGGAAATGCCATGGAATAAAAATTAGTTTTTAGCCTTAGGTTTTTAGCCTTGAACACAGTCAGAGATGATGATGTCCTTATACTAAGAGGTTCCATAACTTCAGAGCAACATAGGCAAAAGATCAATCATCCCTCAGCTTTAACCTAGTACACAGAGTGGCAAGTAAAAGCTGATTGCCAGATCCATTGGCACAGGTTGGAGTACAGCATACTAAAAGTTAACTATGTAGGAAGGAGCATGTCCATTAACAGCCTTAAAAACTAATATTAAAATTTAAAAATCAATGCAATAGCGGATGGGAAGCCAATAAGAGGCAGGTGATACTGGTGAAGTGTGCTCACGTTTGTGAGTACCAGTGAGAAACTTAGCAGCAGCATTCTGGACCAGCTGAAGTGGAGAACGGGCTCTATGACAAAGTCTATAATACGAGGAGTTGCAGTAATCAAATCTCGAAGAAATAAAAGTTTTAATGACTGTCTCCAAATCACTATGGGATAAAAAAGGTTTAATCCTAGCCAAAGATTGCAACTGATAAAAACTTGTGCGAACAATGGCATTTGCTTCTTCACAAAATAAACAAAATTAAAACACTCATCTGTTAAAATCCCCAGGACTTTAATAAAATGTCTATGGTAGACAGAGAAAGAACAAAGCAATAGTGTTGAGAAAATTAGGAGGCTGAAAGACAACGATGTCTTATCTTCATTAATTGTGAGAAAATTTAAAGCTAGCCAAGTTTTAACAATATCTAAACGGTTCATAAATGATTGATCAGTCCTTTGCTTGAAAGGAAAGTAAATCTGTGTGTCATCAGCAAACAGATGAAATGAAATATTATGCTTCCTAAAAACAGAACCCAGTGATAATATGTATAAATTAAAAAGAACAGACCCAAGAATAGACCTTACAGTAAACCACAGGTAAGAGGGACAGACCTAAAGACACATTCACCTATACTCATGGAGAACATTCTACCAGACAGATAAGATTTAAACCAATCAAGTGAAACACCCCAAATCCCAACATACTCTTCTAAACTAGAAATAAGAATTTAATGATCTACCGTGTCAAATGCCACAGAGACGTCAAGCAGAAATAAAAGTGCACATTGGCCTGTACCTGTTATAAGGAAAAGGTCATTTAAAACTTTTAAAAGTGCTGTTTTGGTGCTGTGATAAATTTTATAGCCTATTCTTTATAACTTTTAACTTCATAGAATATGACACAGAAATGGCTGGATTATTATTAAATGCATGTATTAAATATGGTATTACAAATATTAGTTAAGAATGACACATTTTTATGCATGAATGAATACTGTTCAACAGAACAACTGTACACAAAACAGATTATGGTGCAACTTTCAGCAAAGGCTACTTCAAAGCTGTTACTTTCTGTTCTTTTCAGGCCTTAATATTATTAGCAAAACTAAACATTAGGTGTGTAAGCAACTATTGTTTGTGTGTATGCTCACTACTGAACAAGTAAGTGACAAGATTTAACTTCTGCAAAATCCAAATACAATATTTACTGTATATTAAGTAATTGAGGCAACACTGCCAGTAGTCAGGAGTGTTGACAAATGTGGGAAATAATGACATACATTCTGTAAATGCTTTGATTTACAAAATTCATGCAACTGTATATGTTTTTGGTTTAACTACATGTCATCACTTCACTTAGAGATTGGTAGTTAGTAGTCTTCTGCTGTAATATCAAAAGCTGTTAATTATGTGATAGAAGTAAAAAAGCAACTGGGACTTAAAACTCATTTTGGGGTGCTATTTCTGCTCAAAGAGCATCTGGGACAAGTGAAGAAGTGAAATGAATACCATCAAAGAAAGGAAAGTAATCCCAGCTGAGAATATAAAAGAGAAAAACAGAGACATGGGGTGGTCTACTAATGTAGGCCCTTATAATAGAGCAAGAACAAGTTCACAATCTAAACACAATGGAACATATCACATAGTATGAGAGCTAACAAGACCTAAATAAAATTAATTTCTAAGTGAAAGCAGAAGAAGACTTATGCAGAAATATTTTAAGCATGCTCCAAGTCTGACAAATAAAAAAAAAATTAACTTTCAGTTTGGTGCAGTGAGTGCAAGGCTGTCTAACAAATCCATCATCATCCATGCCATGTCCAGTTGTTGTCCATATGGAGTTTGGTTGTTCTTCCTCTCAGCCCTGAAGAGGTGATGTTTATATTGTATGTGAGTGTGAACTGTAATGGACTGGCACCCTTTCAAGGACTGTTTCCTGATTTATGCCTAGTGGTGATAGCAAAGTCTCTGACACCACCTCAATATTGAATTGAATAAATGTTCTTGAGAATGCTAAGTTAGTTAACTTTCTAATTGAATCATCAGCATATACTTCATAATTTTAAAGAATTGTTTACACAGAAGTAAGAACCGTCATTTTAATAAACAAGTAAAGAAAAAGAATGCACTTCTGTGAGCTAAACATTTCCAGACATTACAAATCTCAGTTAGAGTTTATGAAATAAAATGGAACATGCCTGCTTATTAAACGTGTAAAGGTTTAGCTTTAAGGCCACAAATCAGTTTTAGTGGATAGCGTGCTTAGAATGAAAACCAAGACATGTTTTGGCTTTGCTGAAGCTTTGTTAAATACCTGCTGTTTATTTTTTTGTAAATTCAAAACAGATGAGTAAAGTGTAGTAATCATTGAAAAAAAAAGTTGTCTGTTCCTTCGAAAGTCAAGCCCTGTGTTTTACAATTCTGGCTTTCCCCATCTCAAGTAATTCAAATGATTTTATTAACATTTATTAATCTAACCCATCCTGTTACATCTGCTATGGAGGTAGCTGGTTGAACATACATCCCATTGTATTCTCTTGGAAAAAAAGACGTAATATAGGTTATCTATGTGTTTTTGTTACATGTGGAGGAAGACAGGAGTGCTGGATGAGGACACAAACTGATGACGATTTTGCCCTTTTAAAATATTCCAGGACAGAGCATCTCTTTCACATGTGGAGGATCTCCAGACAGTACTGGTTGTTTCATATAGTACTCCATTCTTTTCACATTAAGGTATCTAATTCAGAAGCATATCTATGGGACTGGGTGCAATGTCTGCACAGTCCATAAATTTAGCTCTGAAGAAGGCCTTGGACTGTTTTAGGGGAAACCTCTAACACCTGAAACATAGAATAACATTCACAAACCTGTTTCATCCAGTTTAGTTTTACTGGGGGGCTGGAACATATCTAGGCCAGGGCAATACTGGGAAGGCATCAAGAAAGTCCAACACAGACAGTAACCAAGCACATACTGTGTTTGAACACATACTGAATCTGAGAAGCAGCAGCGCTAACACCCACTCTCCTATGCAGCTCTTGAAAAATCATGACACTTTTAAAATGCTCTAGGGCAAGAGTTCCTAAAGTGGTCGATATCGACCCCCTGGGGTCAATTTGAACTTTCTAGGGGTCGATAGTTTCAATAAAAAAATTAGGGGGTCGACAACAGCAAAAATAGACCCCCTTGCTACTGCTATTTGCTTGTTACTTCAAAATATCTATGATTCCAATAGGTATCTAATTAAGAAGTAAAATAATAAAAAAAAAACACTTTTTTGATAAAAACACATTACATACCAAACTTGTGAAAGAAAAGAAAAAATGTGTCATTAAAAGTCACACGTAAGAATGTATGAAAATACATGTAGCACAAACATGTCTGTGCATTGTCTTATCGAACGTGCGGACATGAAAAACTGTTGCATGTGACTAGGGGGTCGACGGTTTTAAAAGTTTTTGGTAAAGGGGTCTGTGGCCGAAAAAAGTTTGGGAACTCTTGCTCTAGGGCATGAGATTAGCTCTGTGGATGCTTTTCACTGTCACAGGAGAACCTATGACCATTCCAAAACATGATAATACAGGACATGACCTGTTTTTTCTAAAGTGAGGTTTATTAATTTTATTTTGTTTGATGAATATTATTGTTTTAAAGTAATACTAGAATACTAACTATGGTGGACAGCTGGGGTCCTTTCCATAGAGCATGTACAGGGCATTACCTCCCCAAGAGCACTAGATGGCAGTCCCCCCTGGCTTGCAGTGGTGAATTGGATTCAAACAGGGCTTGATCGGAGTTGGAGTTCGGCACAGCTCTGTTGGTTTTCATGGGTGCCGTCAAGGGGTGCTGCAGGGAATGCAGAGTCCTACTTTGTTTGTTGGGCTTCCACCTCACCCGGAAATGCTTCCAGACCACACTTATAGGTTATTGGAACTACTTCTGGGTGCTGGATAGAAGAAGCCTGCGCCACTGTTCTGGGAGCCATAGTTGGGAGGAAGGTGACAAAGCTTACTGGAGGAGGAGTGGAGGTGGAAGATAAAGAAGGACAAAGAGAGAAAGAAAGGGAAGACAAAGTGCAGTTGCTATGTGCATTATTGTGTTTATTTGTACTGTGTTAGCTGTGCAGAAGTGAAACAAAGAAAAGAGTTTCCCACAGTAGAATAAAAGCCTGTGTTGTGCTTGTGAACTTGTGTCTGCATCTGTCTGTGTCAGGTTTGGGGAGCTGAACGCCCCCTGCAGGCCAAATTGCATTATCAGCCAATAATCTACTTACAGTTTACATCAGGGGTCTCAAACTCGCGGCCCGCAGGCCATTTGCGGCCCTTGGTACAATATTTTGTGGCCCGCACCAACGCCGGCCTTCGCAAAAGCAATGAATGGATCGCGATTTTTATTGCGATTCAAGGGATAATGCAAGGGACGGCGGGCGGGAGCTGCTGATTGCGGAAATGACGTTATGCCATCATAACAGTTATTATGGGAAGACGTTCTGTGTGCACAATTAGCTGCTAAGCCAATTAGAATTAGAACAGACACAAGGGAGAGACGTTTAGTACAGAATTAGATTTTGTCATACCTTCATCATGACTTCATCAAAGCCTGCAGTGAAGAGAAAGATTGATGACGAGCACAGACAATTTCAGGAAAAGTGGGAGACGCAGTATTTCTTTGTTGAGCACAGGGGCATCCCCACATGTCTTATTTGCACAGAGAAAGTTGCAGTGCACAAGGAATACAACTTGAAACGCCATTATTCCGCTAAACATGCTGAGGAATGTGCAAAATATCAAGGGGATGAGAGAGCCAAGCAGGTTGCCAGTCTTAAAGCATGTCTAATGAGGCAACAACATTTCTTCAAGAAAGCAACCAAAGAGAATGTTGCATCAGTCCAAGCTAGTTACATGGTTAGTGAGATGATTGCTAAGGCAGGGAAACCATTCACAGAAGGAGAGTTTGTTAAAAAATGCATGTTACAGGCTGCAAGTATTATCTGTCCGGAAAAGAAAGGTCAGTTTAGCAAAATCAGCCTTTCTGCCAACACTGTGGCAGAGCGCATTTCTGACATGTCAAGTGACATTTATCATCAACTGTGTGAGAAAGCCAAATGTTTTGATGCATACTCAGTTGCTCTTGACGAGAGCACAGACATAACAGACACTGCTCAGCTCACAATTTATGTCCGTGGTGTTGATTGCAATTTTGAATTGACGGAGGAGCTGCTCACAATAATTCCAATGCATGGCCAGACCACCGCTAATGAGATATTTCATCATCTGTGTGATGCCATTGAGAATGCAGGTTTGCCATGGAAGAGGTTTGTTGGAATAATAACTGACGGAGCGCCATCGATGACAGGGAGGAAAAATGGACTGGTGGCACTTGTTCAAAAAAAACTTGAAGAGGAGGGTGTAGAGGAGGCCATTGCTCTTCACTGCATTATCCATCAGCAGGCCCTTTGCAGCAAATGCCTGCCGTGTGACAATGTGATGTCTGTTGTTGTGAAATGCGTCAACCAAATCAGATCCAGGGGCTTAACGCACAGGAGGTTCCGTGCTTTTTTAGAGGAAATGGGGTCAGAATATGGAGATGTGCTCTATTTCACCGAAGTACGTTGGCTTAGCAGGGGAAATGTCCTGAAAAGATTTTTTGAGTTGAGAGAAGAAGTGAAAGCCTTCATGGAGAAGGATGGGAAGGCTGTTTCTGAGTTGAGTGATCACAAATGGCTCATGGACTTAGCTTTTCTTGTTGACATCACACAAAAGCTGAATGTACTAAACAAGATGTTACAAGGCCAGGGGCAGCTCGTCAGCGCTGCCTATGACAACGTGAGAGCATTCTCCACAAAACTTGTGTTATGGAAATCCCAGCTCTCTCAGACAAACCTTTGCCATTTCCCAGCATGCAAGGAACTTGTGGATGCAGGCATACCATTCAGTGGTGAGAAATATGTTGATGCTATTTTTAAGCTAGAGAAGGAATTTGATCACAGATTTGCAGACTTCAAAACGCACAGAGCCACTTTCCAAATTTTTGTGGACCCCTTTTCCTTTGATGTGCAAGATGCCCCTCCTGTGCTTCAAATGGAGCTCATTGACCTGCAATGCAACTCTGATATCAAAGCCAAGTTCAGGGAGATAAGTGGAAAAGCAGACATGCATGTGCAATTTTTGAGAGAATTGCCCCCCAGCTTCCCTGAGCTTTCCCGAATGTTCAAGCGCACCATGTGCCTTTTTGGGAGCACATATTTGTGTGAAAAGTTATTCTCCACCTTGAACTTCAATAAGTCAAAGTACAGGTCTAGACTTAATGATGATCATCTTCAAGCCATACTGAGGGTCTCAACTGCTTCCTCTCTAAAGCCAAATGTGGTTCAGATTTGTGAGAAGAAGCGCTGTCAAGTCTCTGGCAGCAAGGAGTAGGCAAAAGATGCCATGTTCAGAAGAACTGTTCATGATCTTCACTCAATGTTCTATTCATGTTCAGGACACTTCATGTTCAGAAGAAATAATTAAAACTGTTAATAATGACATTTGAGGACTTTTTTTTGTGAAATCCCTTATGCGGCCCAGCCTCATCCTGACTTTGCCTCCTGCGGCCCCCAGGTAAATTGAGTTTGAGCCCCCTGGTTTACATATTACATATGCTATCTAAAAGATACCTTCAAAATTCCCTTTATCACCAATGGAAATTAGAAGTAATCAATTGGAAGTACTAAGTAGAGGAAACATTTAATAATTAGTTAGTGAATTAATAAATAAATCTGGCCAGAGGGACTGCAGCAATTAAGAATGGTCAATTATTCTGATTACTTCAGGAAGATGCTATCTGAAGATGGCATTAGTGGAAAGCTGCCATAAACAAAAAAATGTTCATGGACTGAATTTCATTTTCTGTCACTGTAAATAAGAACAGCATTACTGTGGCATAGAAGGTGGATTAAGTTTCCTCCTATTAAAAAGAATGAGATAGACAGCTAGCACTTCTGTGAAGTATGCATTAGGCATTGACAATCCAACTAGTGTAACCCCAAACAGGGATGTCAGGCTTTATCATGAAATCAGGGCTGCTTAATAAATAACTGAAGATTGCTTTTCAGAAAGGTTACGCAGAGTGCATATGTAATGAACAGTTTTGATCTGAAATAAAGCCATGTATGTCACAGGTTAAGCCAGACTGTATTTCATCAATTGTTGAATTCCAATTGTCATCTAAAAAATGATAAAATCCTTTCCCCAGGGCCATCTAAGATTACCTTTTTTATTTCAACATTATATGTATTTTAAATATTCAACAAGGTCCAACACAAAAAGAAACTGAGAATACGTATGAGAACAATAAATAATAATCACTTTTCTGCCCTCTATGAGCTTGAATAGGTGATGCTATGATGTTTTACATTGTGAAAATATAATAGTATTCTATCAGTGAAAATCTTCCCCATGAAAAATTGTCCATCTTTTTCACAACTTCATTCCTTATTTGCAAAACACAAAACTGTTTACATTTCTTCTTTCAAATCTATGGTCACTGAAAGGGCAGGGTGTGCTTCCTTTGATGCCATTAAATGGGATGTTGCTCATCTGAAAGATGCTTCAAAATGGCCTGTTGAAGTTTAAAACCAAGCACACTCTTTTAAAAGCAATAATAATAATAATACATTTTATTTATATAGCGCCTTTCCCATGCTCAAGGCAATTCACAGAGTTTAAGAAAGAACGGCAGGGTATACAGTATATAGCATTGTACTAAATCAAAATAAAGAAGAGTAAGGTAGTAAATTCAGTGAAAAGCCTAACAGCAAGCCCTGCAGGGACACCAATAACATGGAAGGACTGGGGAGAGCAATATACTCAGGTTATTGTCTCCCCATATATGCTAGGTGGCAACATCCCTGGGCCACAATACCCCTGCAGATACCCACAGGGCATCGTGGGACTTGTAGTACTTTGGGTCAGCCCTGTTGGGTCCCGTGGGTGCCACTAGGGGGCGCCAAAGGGGCTGGAGAACCCTACTTCATTGGACTTCAAGCAGACCCTGTAGTATTCCCAAGCTCCACCTTCGGGACATTAGAAGTACTTCAGGGTCCGCACTGCCATATCCAGGTGAACCGGAGCCAGAAGCGGAGACATACAACGCTTGCATTGGAGGAGTAGCAGGCAAGATCTGCCTAAAATCTGACCAGAAACAGATGGAATAACCCATTCTATAAAGGCCACAAGACACTTCCTAGGGTATTTAACCTGTCATTTTTGCTGTAATAATAGGATAAAAATCTCCCCTTAGCACAAATTCTATTCTATAAAGAATTATATAATTAGACTTTCTATAAGCTTAATAAAAAAAATTGTAATTTGTCCACAAATATGAGATAATTATCTCCATCCTGATAAAGGTTATTTTATAAAGTGTTCCTTATACTAGCAGTCATTGAGTTGTATCTCATTTGCCCACAAGTATTTAGCATTCTTTTTTAACTTGAATATACAGATTTTCAAAATCTACTATGCAGCAATCAGTCTGATTGTCTTGGCTCATCATGTTAAGACGCTCAACAATATGAGCTCCATTAAAAAAACAGAAACTGCTGACAGAAGGGGAAATCTTACCTGTCCAATGGAGTGCTAAAATATGGCATGCTAACCATTTTTATACCCAGGAGAGGGCACACTTAACGCAGGGAAATACAGCATTTACCTACCTTGTTAAAGGTCACTCTTCTCTAGCCCTGCTGATAGCATCTGTGACACAACTATTTTACATATGTCAAGGAAAAAAAGGTTTTTATTGCTGTTGCTGGCAGAATCATGTGCTAATTCTAACCTCTCATGCAAACTTCCTAACATATGAATATATACCTCACTGTTTCTAAAAACAGTTTTAAATACAATGTCATTCCTCTCCTCATTTTTCCAGGGAAATCAATACCAGCCTCAAATACAACCTCTAATTCTTTTGCAAAAATAAATCTGTCTAAGAACACTCGATATCTCTGTTCTAGTGCAACACTCTGAAAATATTGCACAATATTTATTTTCCTCAGCAGACCATTATTCTTGTTTCTATGTTTATGTAGGGCAGTAGTGTGGTACAGTGTTTAACTCTGTTATCTCACAGTTCCACCAATATGGTTTCAATTCTTGACTGGGTCATCATTTGAGTGGAGTTTGCACATCCGGCCTTGTCCATGTGGGTTTTGTCTGAAATACTGGTTTCCTCCCACACCCCTAACATGTGCATATTAGATTAATTTACAGCTTTAAAACTGTCCTGCATATATGGGTGGGGGTCTGTGCTGGAATGTGCCCTGGATTCAACCCAGGGCTAGTTGCTACTATGTGCCCATCCAACCGGCAAAGACTCCAGCTTCTTATAATATTGTAATGGAAAAAATGAGCTCAGAAAATGTATAAAGTTAATGAATTTAAGGAGGTTACTCTCATTTGTGTGCTATTTACCCTTTAAGTTATTTATTCTCTTATTTTAAGTACTTCTCAAGCCTCTAGATTTATGTCATGTTTTTGATCATTTGCTTTTGTTGTAAAGATGATTTTTTTGTATTATTTTTCTCGAGATTTGTGCATGGTCACTGGGTCTTGATCTATCCATGCCTGCTGATTTTACTACTGTTTAGCCTGATTTGTGCTTAAATTGACTAACATTCTTCATCAATTTTTATGAATCCTCTAACTACTTCTCTTACTAAACAGAATTCTTTGTTACAAAATGCCACTGGATGTTTTCATCTCTGTGTTCTAAGAAAATTCCTCATTATTCACTGTCACGCTCCGATTTGCATTATTTTGTCTAGCAATGACTGATTTGCTTGTAATATTTAGCTGATTCATTTATGTTGCTATTTAAAGGTGCATTCAAGGCAGGCATTGCTTAATTTTTACCTCTTTTTAAGCTTATAATTGCAAATCCTGGATTACCTGTTTTGTTATCCAATGCACCCATTTGGGTAGTCCTTAACAATATGTGTTTGCTGTCATCAGTGTTTGTGAACCTGCTTTGAAGTGCTATTGAGTCTGAATATGCGTTCCAAGGGTGAAAATTACCAGAAGGGCACAGGATAGAGAAAGGCCATGCATTAGTCCAAAGAGGGAGAATAAATTTCTCATTGGCGATGTAAGTACAGATTTAGATACTATTGTGGAAAGAAGGAAGGTGTTAATGTATAATGATTACTCTGGAAATAATGTTTGTTTTATGAGCACTATAGAGAAAAGCTGAAGCCTGTGGATTCCTTGTGTTCCCCAGCCCATATTTGCTGCACAATCAATGCTATAGGGAAGATTAACCTGGTGTTCCTATCACCAAAGTAACACTGTGATGATGTTTAAACCCACATAAAATGAGAGGATGAATGAGATGTTTGGGTGCAAAACTAATTGAAGGGGCCAGGGTTCTGAGTGTGGTGGAAAGCAAAAAAGTAAAGCAATTTTGGTGGTACTTGGGAAATGGGTAAGGGGGTACACCTCTCCTGACAACATGTAGGAGGAAACCAGAGTTTATAAAGGAAATATATGGCAATAAAGTGTACTGGAATTTCAATCTTCAAACAATGTGAACCCCATCACAGGAGTGAATGTGGTGCCAAAGCTCTGTAAGACATCCATTCTACCCACTGCACCACTATGATGATTTGTATCCTACCTCACCTAATCTTTAACCTTGTATGATTATACATAATATAAAATGTAACTTTTTTTATGTTGATCTTGTAAAATTCAGTAGTTGAACCTCTGTATGTCCCTCACAACTGACGGTTAATATTTCAAAAATACCCAAAAAACATTTCATATTATCTTTTTAGCATAAGAAAGCCATTTTAACATTCTTGAGTAATGACACTGGCAGACGACAATGTCACAGAATTTGCTTAATATCAAACCTTTCTTCTTTTAACAATGAAAGTGCAATAAATGTTTTGAAACACTTGTGAAATTCCTCACTGTTGTTTTTCCAGTTGTTAGGAACTTAGTGACAGATAATTGTTTGCTAAGTCCTCAAAGACCATTTAGTAAAAGTATTTGATCTATAAAATCTGGTCAATGCTTTTGAAATTTATTTAAACAATACAACAAAGAAAAAATAAACAAACAAAAATAGTATCTTGAATTTCCTCTCTTTTAATCCTTTTTGCTGAGAGAAATGTTTAAAAAATGTGGCAAACTGTTTTGATTTATCGTACCGTCATAGTCATGGTGTATAGCAAGTTGACATCTGTTTAACACATTTCACAAACACATAAACTGGTTGGATCAGACAGAAGCCACTTCTGTTCTTGTAAAGCCTGAAAAAAGTACTAAGCAAAAGCACTAAACTTCTGTCCCATCCACCTGGGCCTCTACAAATCACTAATTCAGTACTCAGGCAAGCTAATGGTGCTTTCCTCAGGCAACTAGAAATATCTTTATGCCTAATATTATTCTCTACGTATGAAATGCGCATAAACTTTACACCACTATAGACAACTAACACCAGGCTGTAATACTGGCTCTGCAGACACCTAATTGTTTGATGGCAAAAAAGTATGCTCACATGCCAAGTATTCTAGTTCATTACATAATACAAATCTTTCTCTCTTTCACCACACACTCTGAATTTAGCCCACCTACAGGCTGATTTTGATTTTGCACAGCATGCCACAGAAGCTACTTTCGCTAACCGAGTAAGGATCAAAGAGGGTGGTTTATTTTCTTTGTGTACAGTTCAATTTACCTAATAAAACCACCAACCCTACTATGTTTTAAACGGCTATTTTGGTTTTAATAGATATCTATGCAACAACAAACTGTTATATGAAAACACTGTACATTATCTATGCTTTTTATGCAAGAGTTTTACAGAGTTAGTAAATAAGTATGTCTGGTACCTCTGAAGAATCAAATATTACAAGTGTCAGTTCTATGTGCTAACTTATCACTTATTCACATTGCATTCCCTAATATAAAGCAAGCTTTGTATGGGTGAATGCTTTACACATGTGCTTGTATTAAAGTGAACATCAGCACTGAAATGAAAATAATTCATAACAGCCAGTCAGAAATCAAGAGTATTTATTCAGTTAACTGGCGCCCCTTAAACATATGACACTAGAAGCAATACCCATTACAATAAGATAATAATAAAAAGCAATCATGAAGATGAATGTGGTTCCATGATTTCATTTTTTCTGCTCAATGACTCTTTTCTCACCCACTACGGATTACTGACCTAATGTCAGATTTTGTCTATCAAGGTTTATTTGGAATGGCAAAAAATCACGATTAAAACATGAATTTCATTGTAGAACATTATCACTGGACATTTGTGGTATGCCTATCAAATTCTGCCGTGATATCCACCTCCAGCTCTCTTGGCTAGTGAAGGAGATGTCTCTCCTTCTCTTCTTCATGAGTAACTTTATTTTAAAATGAATTTAAAAAATAGTTAAATTCTCTTGGCTCCTGTTTTATTATGCATTCTGCAGATATGGTATACGGTAGAAAGAAAGATTGACTGTAACTGGGAATGGCATACTTTTACTCCAATTTACAACAACTCATTTTTACTGATCTGAGGTCAACCATGCATCTGTCCCTCCTGGTTAAACAGTGATATTCGTAAACTGGCTGATCTGTTCCATGAGGGTGCTGGACTGTGTATATTACAGGAGATAAAACTTGTATAATATCCCTGCTTCCTCCTTGTTTTTTTCTGCAATCATGATCTGGCCTAAAATTGTGTGGTATATCATTTAATTTCACACTACCTGTTCATCCCTTTTTGTGTTTTTTCCATTTCATGGCTAGTTTCCTTTCTATATTCAATGCTTTGTGACTCTTTCTGTAAAGATTTATGTATTTCTCAGATTTTGTCCCTTGATCTTGAAATTTAAAATATTTGTCACCATATCTACAGGAATGCTGTTTTAAAAAAATGTGAAACTATGTACAAGAAATCCTGTCTACCAGTAAACACAACTGCAGTGGTAACTTACATTATATATTACTCCATGGAAAAAAATTTTATACAAACCTCGCCTTTGATCCTATTTCCCATCTTTTATCCCAAGAACAAATAGGGTCATTTTTTGCATATGCTCTGGTTTTACCCTCTGGTACTCTCCTTTTAGAAATGTATTACCCAGATTCTCACTAACCCAGCCACAGGGGATGCACAAACCAGTGTGTTTCTTCATGCTGGTCCCAGCCTGGATAAATGGGGAGGGTTACGTCAGGAAGGGCATCCGGTGTAAAATTTTGCCAGATCAACGTGCGGACAACAATATAGATTTCCATACTGGATCGGTCGAGTCCCGGGTTAACAACGACTGCCACCAGTCCTGTTAGCCAACAGGGGGCTGGCGGAAATTGGGCTACTGTTGGCCGAAGAAGGAGAAGAAGAGAGGGGAGACGTGAAAGAGGAGAGGAGGAAGGTAAAAGAGAGTGGAACTGAGGGTAGGAACTTTGAATGTTGGTATGACTGGTAAAGGGAGAGAGTTAGCTGATATGATGGAGAGAAGGAAGGTTGATATATTACGTGTTCAAGATACTAAATGGAAGGGGAGTAAGGTCAGGTGGATCGGAGGTGGATTCAAATAGTTCTATCATGGTGTGGAAGGGAGGAGAAATGGTGTAGGGGTTATTCTGAAGGAACAGTATGTCAAGAGTGTTTTGGAAGTGAAAAGACTGTCAGAAAGAGTAATGATTATGAAGCTGGAAATTGGAGGTGTGATGATGAATGTTGTTAGTGCATATGCCCCGCAAGTTGGATGTGCGATGGATGAGAAAGAAGATTTCTGGAGTGAGTTGGATGAAGTAATGGACAGTGTATCCAAGGGACAGAAAGTGGTTATTGGAGCGGACTTCAATGGACATGTTGGTGAAGGGAATAGAGGAGACGAGGAGGTGATGGGTAGGTATGATGTCAAGGAGAGAAATGAAGAAGGTCAGATGATAATGGATTTATGGCTGTGGTGAGAGAGGATATGCAGGTGATGGGTGTAACAGAGCAAGATACAGAGGACAGAAGGATATGGAAAAAGTTGATCTGCTGTGGAAAACCCTAATGGGAGCAGCTGAAAGAAGAAGAAGATTACCCAGATTCTCACTAATATAATTAATCATAATCTTCCTTGCACACCTCACATTCTTATTTTACTATACACTTCGGCACTGGCTCTTGACACCCTCCAATGCAGATATTTTTGCTAGGTAATGCTGCTGCCAAACTTTGTATTTCTTCTGGATGGAAGTCCCCAGATAGTCTGTTCATCAGACAGTGGTATGCCTGATTTTATGAGCTGCTTCATTTAGAGCTAACCTTAACTAGGAGTAATACTGCTTCCATGAGTTGTCCTGAAAGGTGGCTTTCAGTGAAAAGCTTTCTGAAAGCAAACACTGAAACCATTTAACTTTTAACCTTCCTCTTACTTTTTTTCCCTTGGACTCCAGGATTGGGTGGAGAGAGATTTTAACCCAACCTGACATAACTTTCTTTCATATGATGGGGCTGTTTTAACAATAAAATAAAAAATAATGTTCATTATCTATTTGTAATGTCATTTACTTGCAAAAAAAATTGATCACAAAAACATAATTATAATAAAAATTACATGTACATGCTGCTACTCATAGCACTTTACATAGACAGTGGGGAACCACTTAAACCACCATCAGTGTGTAGCAGCCACCTGGGTGATGTGATGGCAGCCATTCTTCTGCCAGTAGGCTCACCACACATAAATTATCAGGTGGAAAAAAGGAAGAGAGACATAGTCAGCCAAAAAGGGACAGGGGATAATAAGGAAGCCAGAATGACCAGGCTGTGGTAGGCAATGTAGCCAAGACATTGGGAAACACTCTACTCATTTTCCAAGGATGCCCAGGCATCTTTTATGACCACAGAGAGTCAGAACATCGGTTGAACATATCATCTAAAATACGGTGATAATATTTTACAACAGACTGTTCCCCATCACTACACTGGGATCCACACACAGCCAAAAGGTTATGCACCCATTTCTAGCCTCACAAACATTTCTTCCAGCATTAACCCTGGTTTTTCCCTAGATGGTCTCCAATTCAAGTACTGGCTGGCCCCAAATTAGCACTACACATCATAGAGGCTTGATTAGACCTATAGCATGAGATGGTGTACACCGGCCTGGTTGTATTGTTAAGACAAATACTGAGTAAGCTCTCTCTTTGTAAAGAGCCTCACAGATGCATGACTCGATAGGTTATGTGCCGACAACCAAACCAGAAGCGCCCCTCCTCCAGCGAAGTCGCTGGTGCGACAAGATATGTCGCCGCGAACCCACACGTTTTCAGGGTAGCGCGCAAGACTTCGCTAGTGTCGGGAGCCAGCACGTTTTTACAATCGCCGGCTTCCATATACGCCGTGCACGTGCCCGAGACAAGAGAGGCACGCACGCGTTTCCAGGGACACGGCGCCGCTCGTTGCTGGATTGACAGGCTTGGGAAGGCGGGTTGTACCGAGGTACGCTGTACTCCACAGCTGCTTTTGCGGCTGCTGCTGCCGCCGTTCTCCGGGTATTGTAAATCTCGTCCTTCCCGACAGGATAGAGTAGCGCATCCCGTCGGCTTTTTCCTGGACTGTCGCGCACACGCATACAGTGACCCACCCGGCTACTCTGAGTCCATCCTCACGGGAACGTAAGTATGCGAAAGGCACTCTAGGGTTCGGGAGGAGGAAGAGGAGGGCCGGGAGGAGCCGCTCTTTGTGCCGAGGGAGTCGGTGATAAGAAAGGCCGGTGCGGGCTGCGGCGCGCTGAAGCATGCAGAGGCTGTGTTTGCGACATTCCTTGTATTTAGATGGATTCCAGGGACCTCTCATATATAGGTCACTGGGACGGCCCATGCGTTACCTTCTTTACCCGTCTTTGCTATCGCCCATATTAGTCGAATTCCTTGTCACCAGGCCCGGACACCTGGGCAGGTGAAGGATCCTCTGGCAATTCCCGGCGGCAAAATGACCTGCTGTTTTTCTTAAACTGCGTCCAACTTCAACAAATTATCGTGGGTAGGACTGCTAGAAAGGGTCGCCGAGGCAGGAGTGGCTCAGTTGTTGTTCCGAGGGGGAGGCAGAGAGATGACAAGAGCACAGGTCAGGTCAGGTATGGCCTTAAGGCTGTCGGATGAGCAGTTGTGTGACTCATGGATTGTGTTGTGGGTTGATGGGGAAAGATGGGTGGGGTTTGCATGTACATGTGTGACATTTAGTTCTGTGTTTGCGAAGTGGTTCTGTCTGGACTAAATTTTACTGCATTACATAACGTGAAACCAGTTTTTATTTTACTACTAAACGTACTGTGTTGGGTATACTGTATATTAATAATAATTTATTTTTACACTGCCATTACAAATCCATGTGTCTTGCATGCAAAATTTGGCAAAGGGCACACAATATAAATCAAACATATTTAATGGAATTTAAGTTGATATTGGCCTTATTTGTTCTGGGAAGAACATTCTAGAGGAATTGCCAGTGAGGTCCACTACTTTTTCTTATCAATTGTGTGCTAATATAAGTTTAATATGTTGTGTAAAAATGGCAATTACAGTGAACAGGTGTTAAACGCAATTTTAATTTGGCACAATCCTTACACTTTACATTTTAATACAGAACATGAAACATTGTATTATAAACATCATAGTACTAGGGACTTAAGGGTATTGGCTTCTTTGCAGGGCTGTGGCTGTTTATTTTGAGCATACACAATTGATCCGGTGAAGCCAGATGAGCTTCCTGCCTTGGGTTGCTGGTCAACAAGGCACATAATGTACCTTAGCAGCAAAAGTTAAGAAGATTAACACACATAGAAAATCAGTACTAAAGGAGGATTTGTTTTTAGAATTCCCATAATCAAGCTTTAAACCCTGTAAACTAAGAAGAAGCAAGAAGATTGGCAGCAGGGGTACGATATAATACTTTTGTCATTTAAACTCTAAAAAAAATTCTGTTGCAGTTTATCTTTTATTAGTAAAAGTATGTCTCCCAGCTCATTGCTATTCATATATAATTATTGCCTATTACTTTCCCAAATCATGGTTTTAATTTGCATGTATTGATTTTTTTTTCAAGTTTAGGTTTTTATTTTATTGTGCAATTTAAGAGTATGGTTTGATTTCCATTGTAACTGTGTCATATTTCTCAGTACCTTTGGCTGCAATCTTCTTTAAAAAATAGTTATTGAAGCAAATGTTTGGAATGCCAGATATTTGACCAGTTATGAGTATTTGTTGGACCTATAACTCATTTTATAGTCATTTCTTTTCTTTGTAAAGCTCAGCCCTGAATAACTTCGTAAAAAATAATTGATTGACAATACTTTCATTATATGGTGATGTTTGTGGTCTTCTCCTATGATGATATAAAATTGTGAAAAGTAATGTGATGTAAACATGACATCATAATTTAATAACCAATTAAGTCGAATTATATAAATGAATATAAAATAAAACATGTAGTATGTGTAAGTTGAATGCACAAGTAATAACAGACACATACTTAAAATAAAACCACATTTGTCCAAATAAGAACTTGTTCTTTTTTTAGGTGATAACCAAGTGTTGTTATTTACTTTCCAACAAAAGTGGTAGCAAAGAGAATAAAACCCTGAACACCACAACCTAACTTTATGCCACCAGTATGGTCTGGGGGAAATTTGTAATTTTTTTGTGCATATTTTTAATTTATAAAATCTCTTATTTTACAAATTCTATTATGTATTAAAAAGATTAACACACCTTTTGACTGTGCACAGTTTATTTTTCAAATATAGAGTACAATTAAATGCAAACAGAGTATTTCAATTAGGAAATCAATGAATAAATTAAAATAATCATGTTAAATTGGTAGTGAAGGAAGTCTGCTTAGCATTAGCTTAGTAGACACCCCCTGCTCCAACTCCAGGAATTTTGACATTTTCAGTCTCCATCCCTTCTTTTTTTGCCTTCTCTGGGCAGGAGTATGCCTGCCCTAACAGCAGTATTGGGCAGCACTGCACACACACGGCTATCCCAGCTGTATGTATTCACTCGTTAACAGTGTAGAGGGTTGAGAAAATGTAAACTTTTCTCCAGTGATAGTGATGAATGTTATTGGAGACAAGGAAAAACAATTGCGTTTCAATTGAGTTCAATTCAAGTATAATATCTGTAGACAATGTGAATAATTCATTAAGTTTTTTCTTTCCCTGAACTAACATAAACCAATGTATCACTTTTGTCCTGCTGTGTGTAAAGTCTTCCTTCTACAGCTGTTAACATTTGTTAATATGATTTGCATTTTTTAATGTAAACAGGCACTGTATAATATTAATCTATTAATTTTTTGTACTGCATGTTTTTTGAAAGATTTTACTTTTATGGTTATTTTGGTGAGGTTGTGCATAAACTGCTTGGTCATGAAATAAGTTTCTCACTTTAATTGCTGATTATTTGAAAAATTAAATTTATTATGCACAATTCTGAGTAGCTACTATTAGAACAATAGCTACTGTAAGTGCAAGGTTTCCATGCATTGTGAAAAATTTAGCTGCTTGACTGGCCAGTCAAATCTATAGGCTAAATATGCAGAAAAGGCTGTTTTATTGTTGATTGCTCACAGAGAACAAATATCCTTGACACAATATATGCAGCCTCCATATTAAATTAAACAAAGCCAATGTTGTATTTTGATACCAGATACACAGGCATTTACAAAGGATTGCTATCTTTTAACTATACACAGTGACAACAGCTGAATTGTAAGTTATGAGCTGCTGTTATTAAAAATTAAATGACGTTTGGACTGAGTTGTGAATTGTGTTTACAATGACTTGCATTATGGTTCCTTAACTTGTGATAATGTATATAGGACAGATTGTGTTTCGTATCCCCACCCTCCAAGGACTCACTTTGCCTTTTATTTATGTTTGCTACCTCCATATTATGTTCACAAGAAATGATTTTGCTGAGGTGAATAAAACAAATGTATTAGTTAAAAATGAAACCACAATAAATTGAGAACATAGTGTGGAGGCAAATGAAGCTTCTCACATATTTTTCACTGTTAGTTTGTTTTCACCTTAAAAGCATGTATTTTATTGGTATGAAAGTTTCTTTGTACATCTTTATAAATTATATTACTGTTTATTTTCATGCTTGAAACATTGGAAAATTACAAAATCTAAAAATATTTAAAATATATTTATGCATTTTTTTCCAGGTCTATTTATCTTTATGTGACCATCTACATGTTGAGGAGAGAGGAGACTTCATTTTTGAACTTCTTAGTTTGTAGTCGGGTACCATTTGATGTGAATATCACATATAATTCGAACAAAAAAGAAGAAATTTAAATTTCATCATGTTCAATCTTATTAAAAAAGACAAAGACAAAGGTGGTGGTCAGAGGGATAAAAAGGAGAAAAGGGAAAAGAAGGAAAGGATGTCTGCTGCTGAGCTGAAGAGCCTGGAGGAGATAAGTTTGAGAAGGGGATTTTTTAACCTAAATCGTAGTTCCAAGAGGGATTCCAAGGCAAAAATTGAGATTTCAAACCCAATTCCAATCAAAGTAGCGAGCAGCTCTGAGCTTAATTTGACTGACATTGATTCCGACAGCTTCAGTAACAGGGGTAGTGTTATATTGGACTCTGGACAGCTTAGCACCGCAAGTTCCAGTGATGACCTTAAGGTGGACCAAGATGTTATCCGAGGCTCAGTGCTTCAGAGAGCAGCCAAATTTGGCTCACTTGCAAAGCAGAATTCCCAGGTGGGTCAAATCATTAAACGGTTTTCCTTTTCCCAGAAAAGCAAGGATGAAAGCCCATCAGAAACCTCTACTCCATCAGAACATAATTCTACAACTCCATCGCCTCAGGTGGAAGTCAAGAATTTTGATGGTCAGCTGAAGCAAAATATCCAAGTTCTGCAAACTCCTTCACCTACTATAAAGTCAAAACAAAGCAGAGTGCAGATACCAGAGGTAGTTGACAAAATGTTTCCAGCTGATCTGAAATTGCCAGCTGTTATTACACCTCAGCCACCAGAACCACGTGAACTGGAGCTGCAAAGAAGAAACACTGGGGATTTTGGATTTTCACTGCGTCGGACAACAATGCTGGATAGAGGTCAGGATGGACAAGTTTACCGCAAAGTAGTTCATTTTGCTGAGCCAGGAGCAGGTACAAAAGATCTGGCTTTAGGTTTGGTCCCTGGAGACCGTCTTGTGGAGATTAATGGAAAGAATGTGGAAAATAAGACGCGTGATGAGATTGTGGAGATGATTCGACAATCTGGAGACACTGTCCGCCTGAAGGTTCAACCCATTTTGGAACTCAGTGAATTGAGCTGCTGCTGGCTGAGGAACAGTGAAGGCCTACGTAGAGAGGCCTTTGATGTAAGTATAATTAATTTGTTTTTATTAAATCAGGTGACATTTCTGATTAAAAATTTAGTTATTGTTTAGTTATTTAGTTATTTATGCTCTTCATTATCAATGTTAATTTCTTTTTTATGGGTAATGGTACTTCTTGAAAATTGGCTGCTACATTGTGTTGCTTGTCTTAGATAAAGAATCATTCAATTAAAGAGTCTATCACTTTTAAGGTATGGTGTTTGTGCAATATGGTTATTTCTTTATATACATTTTCATTGGATTCACCAATTTTTATTATGATTCTTAACAGGTATAATGTCTACTTGGTTTACTATACAATATATAACAGTTTTACAGTGTTTTTATAGCTATTGCTGTGCACTGGTCTACTGTTTCTTAATCTGCCACTCTTATTTCATGGCTTTGTGCTTCTGTTGTCTTTTGAAGCAGCTGAATTTTATTTCCAGTATCCTTTAGCTTTAACGAAGCTTGTGTATGTCTAATTTGTTTCATTCATTTCTACATGGCAAAATAGAATATTAACACTGATAACTGAGTTCATGTTCAAAGTTTTTTTTCCATTTTAGCTACTGCTTTACAGTTATCATTTTCTTTCATTTTCTCAGCATTGAATAAACAGGGAATCAAATATAAAGCTAGAGAAGATTATTTGAGCACAGTAAATCATATAAAGTATATTATGAATGTAGTTTGCTGACATTTGCAGTTTCTAATTTAACATTCAGCAGTCATAAAAAGTATTAATTGGCTAATATGGTGCTTTTAGCTCTTCATAATATTTACTAGTTCTGAATATAAAAAAAAAATCAGTGCTTTGATGCTGCAGTACTCCCTAAATTACCAGAGCTGAGAATGTTCTCTTAGGAGGTGGTTACCATTCTGTATTATGTCACAGACTTCATCACCTCATCATTTTTGCTGTATGTCTGTTCAGTTGGAATTAAATTAAGAGATATACACTTTCTTTACATTTTCACAATCTTCTAAATCATCTGTTTAGCCTGAGTTTTTAAATTATCATACTGCGTGATAATGTCACCAGTTAGTATGTTATCTACAGTAGAACTTTAAAAGTTAAATGAATCCCTGTGTTGCTGTGGTATTAAAATTGTTGTGAATACGGTTTTGCTGTGCATCTGTACCACTTATTGTCTGTTTGTTTGGGATTCCAGTCTGCAATTTAGAATCAGTTTAGGCCCAATCAGGCTCAGGTAGGTACAAAGTTATTTGAAAGTTTCTAACCATTTGACACACCTTTAACATAACAAATATATCCTAGCGCAATATTGTTTCTCTTTGGAGAGCTGATTTTTAAAAAAAAAAAAAAAAAACAAAACTTTGAAAGATTAATTTTTTGCTTAGTTGATATTCCATTTAGAAACAGTCTTAAAAAATCTTAGCAGGTAGAGATGTATTGCTTGGTAAAGTGCTGATTCAGAAGGTGTCTGCTGTCTGTCTTCTGCTGATTTAATATGAGCGTACCATGTGATATGCTTTATTTTTTTCTTTGCTTGTTGAACCTTGTTTTGGTTTATAGTAGGTTTGTGTTTTATGTTACAATCACAGTGATCTGGTTTTATTTAGAATAGTTAACATTTTATAAGTAGTATATATTTTTTCAAGTAACAGTATTTTTTGAGTTTAGATATTTAAATTATGGCATTTTCTGTTCATGCAAAAATAATCCATTAATATTCTTAATCTATACCATTCAGGCTTCTTTTAGTTTTATAAAATAGATTGGCGTATTTATATAATCCATGCTTGATCTGAAGTATGCATCTACTAAGCTAGTTGCTGAAATGTCAATCTGGATAACAAAAAAAATATGTATTGCATGTCTATTTCAGTTTTGAAATTTATAATTGTAAATAAAGCTTTGATTCAGCTACATCGATACATTATTTTAATCCTACCTGTTACTTCTCAGTCTTGCAAAAAAAATAATTTTCTTATTAAGCTATTGGATTTGCAATATTTAATTAGAGCTCTTTTACCTATCCCACAGTTTAAAAAATTGTAACTAAATGCTATTATCATTACAAAACTGTAAAATAAAAAAAGGATACACAAAAACTTGCACATGATCTTTATTTGAGGTTGAACAAGTTATAGAAGAACAGGTGACTAGCAATCTTCTGTATGTTTAGAGCCCAAATGTTCTTTACAGGATTAGGCAATACTACATTTGTTGATCTGTGTAAGCTGTTATTCACTTATGTGATCTATGTAATTGTGTTTAATACAGAAGACAACTAAAACTGCATTGTGTAGATGGTGAGTTGTAGCTGGGGAGATTGGAAAACAAAATATTACGTAATTTAATTACAGCTGTGGAGATGCCGATCCTTTTGTTTTGTACCAAGACTTGCAGCTCTGGACAGTGAGTAAATGGGCACATCAGAATATGACAATGGGTTGCCCCAGCATAGCATCTCACATTTCTCTTCTCATTATACTGAGCTGAAAGCTCCAATAATTTTAGCTGTTTTGAAGTGTGAACAAGATTAAAAAATATATTAAGGTTTTACTCTCTTTTTGAAAGACTTCATTGCATGACTTACTCACTTTAAGTCCGGATGTGTTTAATTTCATGTCTTGGGAAGTAGCAAAGATAAGATTTTATGTACTGTTGTAATTATTTTGAAACAGCCTTTAGCATAGCACTTTTACCTTTTATAGATAAGGTTTATGTAGTTTGCAGTTCACTGCTTCAGGGGTGGAAAACTGCTTGTTTAATCGTTTTCCTGCTTGTTGGCATTGTCTTGTGCACAACCTCTGCTTAATATAGGAGAATGTTGTGTACATTTTTTAATTATTAATAGGAAGCTGCATGGAGCTGATAAAAGGCAATGCAGACAAGTGGTCTGGGGCCTGGGCATCCTGCTGTTAACTTTTTTCTCATTCATAAACAGATTAATTTTGTCTAACTGCTTTATAAAGCCTACAGGAGTAAGGCAAGATCATTTACATTTTTTACATTTAAATCAGATTATCCTCAACTGGCTTGGTATTAAAACTCTTACATATGAAATATTTGCAAGCCACCATGTACTGAAATAGATGTTATTCAGAGTTTTATCCATAGCTTCTATTTCCATTTTCTTTAGTAATACAAAGTGAGTAATTGTTTAATGGGGATTTGAACCTTGGCCTATAATCCTTAAGCAGCTGTTTTATACAGGATCTACAAAAAAGTAGCACACAAATAAGAGGAGTAAGTTGTTAAAGTGCTATATGATAGGCAGGTGCTTAAATGGAATTTGAGCTATTGTTACTGTAAACGTTTTTATGATCAGTGTCCTTTAAATGTGCATATGCATGTACTGACAAGAATCTATGTCAGACTATTTCCAAAGGGACTAAAAAAAGAACTAGTTTATGTTAAAATTTTAATTTTCATCCTCCCCCTCTAACAATGGCACAAAATCTAAGTAACTCAGATTGAACATGTATTCATTTAGGAATGCCAGTTGAACTGGAAGTTATCTTCTTATGAATTTTCTGCTTACAGTATACAAAATTGTGTTTACCAGAACTCAAGCTTTGTAGTGCAGAATGTTTGGAAGATTACAAATCACTTTTCTATTAAATTTCTTGTGCAAATAAAATTGAGTAACAAAAATTGCATTTCATGTTTAAATTTATTATTATCATTGTTTTAGGTAATGGAAAAAATTAATCTGAGTTCAAGTTTCATAATGTTAATGCCATGGTAGTCAACACACCAATAAATATCCATAAAACTATTATTTGCAACATCTTATTTCAAACAACTCTTTAAAGCCTCTTTTATAACAAGTACTTACAGCTCAATCTTGCTAACAAGTGACATATTTGTCATTTACTGTTGTAAAATTTGTTTACTTTAGTACCTACCAGAAACATTAGTAGATTAGTTTGTTTGTTTTGCCTTCCCTTTCATTATTTCAGAGGTCTTGTAAAAACATTTTGTTTTTGATATATCACAAATTTGCTTATGACTAGACTCATGCAGAATTGTCCCTATAAAAGATTTGGCTTTAACTACAGTAAATATGCATCTGTAGCAGTGCAGTTCTGATTAAACTTTCTCTTGCAAAATGAAAATTAGCAATCTGACAACTGCCTCTTTTGTGGGGTTCAACATGATGGCTGTGCCAGAGTTTTGTTTGCTTTATACATTTTTACTTATTAATAAAACTCACAACATACAGTATTTTTAAGCGAAGACAAGAGAGGTAGAGGATGTTTTGTGAACGCTCTAGCCAAGGCCCCAAGTGTGCTGTGGTCAGTCTGAATGTGTGAATGGAGTTGAGACTTTTAGGATAAAATCCTGCTTTTATTATTCAATGACCATGATTGGCTATCAAGTCTCTGTATGCACTGCCGCACAGTTTTCTACAGGATTTTGAAAGGTTGCAACCTCTGCTGAGAAGGAAAGATGTGATGTTTAAAATGTATTCCTTTTGAAAAGTATTTTGCAGCTTCATAATGGCATCTTAACACTGGTGATTGCTTTAACACATTATTCTGTCTTTTTCGAATTAGAAAACCATCTATAAGCCAGTGCTCTGTGATCTGCTCTGCAGGAGACATATATCAGTCTCCTACAAGGGAAGCAGCTCTATACAATTGTTGTTGGCTTTGAAAGGAGATGGGGGGTTTTCAGTGCAGCGGTGCAATCAATAGATCACATATTCCCATTACTGCCCTAAAAGAATTTGATACAGATTATTACAACCAAAACGGATATTACTAAATATCACTCCTGGCTAAAACTCATCATCACCTGCACCAGTTAAGTTTGTTGTTTGGGATGAGCTGAAGGCTTTTGTGAATAAAATATCTATGGTATGTTATAATAATTAGTACCTTGTGAGACAAGCCTTTAGCCCTTGTGCTCGTAGCATTGAGTAAACTTGGTGGATAGTGTATGTGCAAATGATGATGCAAGTTATTTTCTTGATCAAGAAATACCTTTGGTTAATCTTTTGTCTAACTATATGCTATTTGCTTTGACTTCAAAGAATTGGCAAACTGACAAGATTTCTTCTTAGTCACCAATTTGTCGGTTATGCTTTTGTATATTAAACAAAGTACTTTTAATACCTTCTGCCTTCTGACAGTACAAAGCTGTTAATAATGAGAACACAATGTGGCCAAATTAAAAATTACAGGAAATACAGAATGCCAATGTTGATTTACTTATACTGCGTTTCATTTGAATTGGGAGTTTATCCGTCTTATTTTGATTATGATGTCCAATCCAAAATGGTGGCATACACAATGAAATCTGAAAACCTCCATCTGTGGGCGTGTTACTACAGTGTTTGGATGCGCAAAATACCACTTAATGTATTGTTTAGTAGTTTTCTGTATTCTGGAAGAGCAAGCACAAAAAAGGTTTCACTGAAGGTGTCTGTATTGCTTTTCTGAATGTTTTACTGGAATGCGGTCAAGTCAGGTCTGACATCATTCCCATCTCCAACATCTGGTTTCTGAGGTTAATGGAATGCAGCATTAGTTAAAATGGTCATGCCCCACCGACAGTGATAAAATCATCAACCAGCAAATTTAATGGTAAATTGATTGACCTGAGGCTTTTAAACATTGCCTAATCGTAGCTGAAAGGGGGAAAAGCTAGATATATACACTATACATCATGTGCCATTCCATTCTCCAAACTCTCCCCCCACTTCCCACATAGCCTAGCAGCAAACTCAAAATGAACAAAAGGTGTAGATGAAGTGGAGGAAAATAATCAAGCACCCCTTGCAACCTACGAGAGAATGGAAATGTTAGTGGGCCCCAAATAATAGTTTTAATTTTTGAAATGGACCAATTTTCAATGGATTCTAAGGATACTGCATTAATCCGAGAGGTAGACAGTTCCAAAGGAATTAGAAGGAAGATCTATGGGAGATTTTCATTGTGAGACAAGAAATAATTTAGCTGCAGCAGTGCTAAGGCAAAGCAGTTCACATTGATGACAAGTGAAAGAAGGCTTTTTAACATAAGTTTTTTTTTATTTTGTAATCTCATTTTATTTGTTGTTCAGATAGAAACTCCATTGTCTTGAAAAAGCCAGTGAACACCACAGATTTAGCACTTGTTTGTTTGGTTTTCACTTTGAGACACTAAATTGCAGCCAGTACATTACATGTAGTGTCATAAGTCTGGTGTGCTTTGAATTTCTGTTTGAAAGAAGCACTGCTTAGCAATTGCAGGGCCAAATTTGATCAGTTTTGGTGGGGCCAACTAGATTTAAGATTTATTCAGATTAGGTTTAAGCAATATTTGTTATTTTATTAAAAGCAAAGCAATTTTGATATTATGTTATATTTTGACATAAGTAGTAAAATGGTAAAACAAAATTATACATGCAAAGAAATCTGTCATGCTTTTTAAACTCTTTTAAAATGTTGTCAAAATGTAAGGCTTTTCCCTTCATCACATTTTGTGAGTAACACTGTATGCTGTTATTTCTATCTTGGAACATGTTCACTTTAAAATTAGAAAGCTCCTTTACCCTGAGACTCATGTGATTTGTATTGTTTGAAATGTGCAACAGCAATAAAAAAAAATGGAAATCTATTTGCTCTCTAATTTAAAGTAAGGAATTCCAGGATGTACAAAAGGCACAGGATTTCCAGAGTATGAAGAAGGATCTACTAGCTTCACAGTCTTGACAAGTTCATTTTTCTGACTTGGCTTGATGTTTTTTAGCACAGTTCCCAAATACCAATTTTTATAATTTTTTTTCCTTTGGAATTTTACTAGTGGTCTAATATTATAGATGGTCTCAGTGACAACCATTTATCAATTATTGATGACTTCACCCTGATATTAATGTTTGGGGCTGGGTGGTTAATAATTGATATATTTAGGAACACATACACTACCATTCAAAAGTTTTAGAACTCCTCAGTTTTTCCAGTTTTTCTTAAGATTTAATAAGTTGAAATGTTAAATGGTGAAAAGGTAAACAGTAAATGGCCAGAGGTTTAAGCTTAGAGTTTAGATTAGCAAAAACTGAAAAAAAGGAAATTTCAGGAATATTAAAATTGGGCCTTCTTCAGGGAACAACTAATAGGTTACAACCTGCAGATGTTCTGCAGCAATTGAATTTAAATAAGCCTTGCAAGTTAAAGAAAACTAGGGGACTTTTACCCCCGGGTTTGGTAATCTGGATATACAATTTAAAGAGATTATTTTCATGAGAATTGTTACCTATTATGTTGCATCGCTTCTCCGTGATCATAAATATAAACCTGACCGAATTGTGGTTTCCTCCAAATTAAACTTGTCGTAGCTTTAATTGTTGCAAGATCACAGATTCTCATAGCGTATGGTCCATTATTGTGTAAATCTACATTTTGAGCATTGAATGATGCAATCGCGAAAAGTTTATTGTAGACTTGGATATTTTACCTGTAATGACATGGGCGCTATCCAGTGACCTGAGATGAAGACTGGACTCCTTTGGTACTGTGTCTCTCTGGAAAATCCTTGGGTACCGTTGGTTTGACTTTGTGTCAAATGAACGGTTGCTCATGGACTCCCGAATGAGGCACATTACCTGCATTGTGAGGGAGCGTCAGTTACGGCACTACGGCCATGTGGCGTGTTTCCCTGAGGGTGATCCATCTCGTAAGATCCTCATTGTTGGAGACCCGAGTGGTTGGACCAGGTCAAGGTGTCATCAACATAACACCTGGCTGCGGCAGATAGAGGGTCATTTCCGAAGCGTGGGACTGGTCTGCCTGGGGGGTTGCCAACCTGGATCCTGAGTTGTTTCATCGTGTAGTGGGTGCAGCAAAGCACTGTACCAGTGCGTGCTCCCCAACTTGACTTGACTTGTGTTTGTGGATTTCACTTTCACCAAACAACAAATCTTTTAATTCTTACGGATACACCTCTTCATTGGGAGGCAACACTACTTTTTCCTGATGGCAACACGAATTTGACGATGTACAAGTCTCCAACTTAAACTTTAAAGCCTTACAATATCTACATACTTCTGACATATCACCTATGTCCATATATGCTATCTGTTTTTGCTGTTCCATTATTTCACCGAGTAATAATTTCCTTTTATTTGTGCTAATGTGATCTTTACTTTCTTTTTTTTTGATACTTTCGAATTTTACTACTTTCATATTCTTTAACTTGTTCTGCATGTGTATCGCGTCAACCTTTTTTTTTTTTTTTTTTTTTTTTTTTTTTTTT
>JANRMT010062814.1:91236147-91271386 GCA_026402145.1 Polypterus bichir lapradei | reverse complement strand
TTTTTTTTTTTTTTTTTTTTTTTTTTTTTGAGCCTTTCGAATTCCATTGCTTTCATAATCTCTAACCTGCTCTGCATGTGTATCGCACCAGCGTTTTTGAACGTCTTTATGAAGTCTTTTATTTCTGACCCCGATTGGACCTACAAGGTTTTCAATTCCACTTGGTCCGGGCAATTTTACTTAGTCGTTGACGTGCCATCTAGAACGTATAAAATGTTTAAGAACTGGGAGCACATGAATGAAGTGTGTCTGCCAAAAGCTTTCCAACAACTGAGAGGTCCATGATCTTTTTTTCAATTGTTTGTAAGTAGGGCGTGACGTGCAAAAGTCACCATCTCATGGGTCTTGCTCCCAAAGGTTGTAAAGTCTAGTTTCGCCGATGTCAAAGTATCTTTCTGAGAAGATCACATTTCGATCCAAGGTTTTTTTTTTTTTTTTTATTATAATAGAGAGACAATTTGCACAGGTGTCCCAATTTCTGTTGATTACTTAAAAACTTTCTGTCTTAAAGCATAGCTTGGACAAACTGTGTTACTACACCTTCTGAAGTATTACTTGGACAGTATTGCATCATGGAAAGTTGTAAATTCTCGTGATAATGGCAAGAAAACTCTAGTTAACAAATGAAATGAGACAGAGTATTATTACCTTTAGAATTGTAGGCCTTTCATTTAGAGAAATTGCAAAAAAAAAAATTGTCTGTGAGTATGGTGACCTACACAGTCTAAAGGCAGTTGTACTGGTAGATGGGTCCTACACAAACCATGCAAGCTGGCAGCAGCTATTTGTGATGAAACTGAAATTCTGGCATAAAATCAGGGCTATGGAGTTGGTGTCAGAAACAATTATTTGGTTATTGGAGTCAGAGTCTGTAAAAATGTTCAGACTAAATGTAACGTAAAAATCAGTAATTTCAAGCAGTAATGATCATTATATCCTCTAGTAATACCTTGGATATGTTTGAAAATCAATTTAATGATATCCTGATAAAAAAAGGTATCAATTTCTTATTAAAAACATTAAAATTTCTTGGTGACCCCAAACTTTTGACTGGTACTGTATATTGATGTAGATTACAGAGACATCAGATTCGGAGGTACCATAAATTGAGGAGTCAGAGTGGAAGGTTTTATGTGCCAACTCCACTGCTGTGTATAAAAGACAGCTACTTGCGTTGTCTCACATCTGCATTTTGGATTGTTAAAATCAAATCACCATAACAATATAAATAGGAATAAATATATAGGTAAATATAAGGTATAACTATAACAATAAAAATAGGCTTCTGCTCAGCAGAATCGTAGTTTTGAAAATTTAACTGTGACTTTTGTTAACATATTTTGGGTGTTAAATTACTCCATGTAACTGATGGATGCCTGCTTGATATTTCTCTGTTTGTCCTGTCATATGGTACAAATGTTTGAACTCAAATTGTGTGATGCTGTTTATTTAATTTTTTTTGTATTAAAACAATCAGATTCCAGCCACCTTGAGTAACCAGATGTAATACACTATATTGCCAGAAGTATTGTGATACTCCTCCAAATCAATGAATTCAGGTGTTCCAATCACTTCCATGGCCACTGGTGTATAAAATCAAGCAGCTAGGCATGCAGACTTCTACGAACATTTGTGAAAGAATTAGTTATTCTCTGGAGCTCAGTGAATTCAAGTGTGGTACTGTGATATGAGGCCACCTGTGCAGTAAGTCCATTTGTGAAATTTCCTCACTACTAAATATTCCACGGTCATCTGTTAGTGGTATTATAACAAAGTGAAAGCAATTGGGAACAACATCAACTCAGCCACGAAGTAGTAGGCCACATAAAATCACAGAGCAGGGACAGAACATGCTGAGGCGCACAGTGTGCAGAAGTTGCCAACTTTCTGCAGAGTCAATAGCTACAGACCTCCAAAAGCTCAAGAGCAGTGTGTAGAGAGCTTCATGAAATGGGTTTCCATGGAAAAGCAGCTGCATCCAAGACTTGCATCACTAAGTGCAATGCAAAGCGTCGGATGCAGTGGGTGGACTCTAGAGCAGTAGAGACGTGTCCTCTGGAGTGACGATTTACGCTTCTTTGTCTGGCAATCCGATGGATGAGTCTGGGTTTGGCGGTTGCCAGGAGAACGGTACATGTCTGATTGCATTGTGCCAAGTATAAAGTTTGGTGGAGGGAGGATTATGGTTTGGGGTTGTTTCTCAGTGGTTGGGCTTGGCCCCTTAGTTTCAGTGAAAGGAACTCTTAATGTTTTAACATATAAAGCCATTTTGAACAATTTCATGCTTCCAACTTTGTGGGAACAGTTTGGGGATGGCACCTTCCTGTACCAACATGACTGCACACCAGTGCACAAAGCAAGGTCTATAAAGAAATGATTGAGTTTGGTGTGGAGGAATTTGACTGGCCTGCACAAAGCCCTGACCTCAACCTGAACATCAGTGACTGACCTCACAAATGCTCTCCTGGAAGAATGGTCAAAAATTCCCATAAACACACTCCTAAACCTTAAGGAAAGCCTTACCAGAAGAGTTGAAGATGTTATAGCTGCAAAGGGTGGGGCAACTCTATATTAAAGTCTATGTATTAAGAACGGGATTTCATTAAAGTTCATGTGTGTGTAAAGGCAGGCGTCCCAATACTTTTGGCAATATAGTGTATGTCTTTAGTGGCCTACAGGAAGTGGAAAAATATTTTAGAGGTGTGTAAACATCAGTGAGCTTTCAGTAACTTCAGAAGCTAGCTTTAGTGATCCATGCTGTGCAGCATCAAATGCAAACATCAGTTGCATTGCAATCTCATGGGGATTATTGCCAGTTACAACGAAACCCGAAAAAGCAAAATAATTTTGCTGTTCTTTTAGATCATGCTTCCTTGGTTACAAATGAAGAGGCAGAATGTTTCAAGCACTTCATCCTCCTACTCGAAAGTATAGTACATAACCCAGGTTTCTGTGTAAGCTAGTTCTCATCTTTTAAAATCTCTTTTCTCTGTCCTTCTGCATTTCATAGTACAGTGCATTATATTTGAAGAGGGCCAAGAGTTTAAACAAAAGCATGCATGGATTATGAACATCATTGCTCTATTGAGTGAGTCACAAACTATATGTTTGGAAATGTGACATTATTATTCAAAGTTCTTTATCAGAATACCAGAATCGTGTTTTTATTTATTATGCATTTTTCATATTACTGGACTGAATAAAACTTAATACATTTATTATTGATTAAATGATCTTAAAATACATGGCAATGGTTATTTTTGTTTGTAGTTGTTTTAGTTTGCATTATCTTTTACTTTTATGTTCTGACATAAATATATAAATAAGGAAGGTGAAAGTGTCTGTCAGGAATTATCTATATTTATTGCATTTATTAATGTTGAGAATATTAAAATGCTGTATATGATTGTAAATTTGTAAAATAATATTTTATTGCAAATCACCAGATGTAGTATATTTTATTAAGTACTCTTTCAGAATATATAGTTGTCTTTACTCAAAATGTGACCACTTTGTAGTTGCTGATGTTTTGTCTGGTATTTTAAATGAATGTGCCACATTAGACTACGTAGTGAACAGAATTTATTTAAACTATGTGAGGAATTTTTAAAAAGCCAATGTTCCTGTCAGATATGGCAGCAAATGTTTTTAAGTCTGAAATATTTTATACATCTGTCTTTAATTGTTTCTGCTATTTAAGGAATATGTTCTGTGTTTTTAAAGTGAATGTTACTTTTTCGCAATAGTGGACTAAATTTATTTTCCACGAAACTTTTTGTTTTTAAGTAAAACATTGTTTATCATGTATGGAATCTGAAATTTGAGTCATTACTCAGGAACATTCATATTTTAGAGTGTAAAGATTTGATAAGCTTTAAGTCTTTTATTTCACTGATAGCCATTTTACCCACTGGGGAAGAAGCTTTTTTTTGTGTAAATTTATAAATACTCATTAAACAACACTGGTTTCCTAGGCAAATAAGTGTATGCCACAATTTAAAAAAAATAATGCTTAATGTATCCTCAGACACACTGCATATATAATACATTTTTTTGTATGGCTTCTATTTCTTCATCTCTGTCTGAATTGATTTTTATTATTTATTTTATTGTTATCTTTGTTTGTTATAATTGTACTTTTGTGTACTCTTTTGAGGTTAGTTGCTCTTCGAACATGTGCGTAATATAGGGCAATTTAGTAAGTCCAGTAAACAAATTGTATATCTGAAGGTGGAAGCCATAGCACAGAGTCATTTAGCAATACAAACACAAAATGAAGGGAACATAAGCTTGAATCTGAACTGAACAGCAAATGTTGTGGAGTCAAAACAAAGTATAATGCCACAGTTCTGTTGTTCTATAAAAAGATGTTCTGTAGTGCAATGGTGCATCATGTTGCATTTAATAGGGAACAATGAAAGTATATGTACTTGGAGGTATTTTCTGTGAAAAGATTAGAATGCTGCATGTCTTGTTGGTAGGGTTAGACTGGTTTCATTTTATATGCAACATACCTATTGTGACAAAACAAAGATATTTGCCCTATGCTGGTAGAGCTTGTTCTTTTTTTCTGATTATTTTTTAAATTGCAGTGTTCAGTTTAGTTTGTTTCTGGTTACTATATAGAATGGGTAAGAACACACAAATTTTAATTCACAGATATACAGTACAGATAGTGATATCTGTCTGTATAAGAGCACCCTGTAGGTCATTGCATGTACTGTAATATAAAAATATAAGCTTTCCCCAAGAACTGAGTTTTTGACAGATACAGGTGAGGCATATGAAAATGATTTCAAATGCACCATGAATCCCAAGAGGCATGATTAAATTAATTATCAGGAAATTTAGTATGAATAAAACCACCCAGAATCTGTAAAGAAGAAGTTCTCCTCCAAAACACTTCAGCTTGGCAAGAAGAAATTTAGTCAGAAAAGCATTCAAGACCCTTAAAACAGCACGTCACAGATGAGGTCTAGGAAGCTATGAGTTAGTCAATAATAGCTTGGGTATTCATCTGAATACAAGTGTTGATGAGGAATACATATTTGGAGGAAAAAAGAGTCTGTCCCATCATGAATTTGCAGAAGAAGCATGTGGGAACCTTTGAAAAATGTGGAAATGAGTACTAAACTTTGATAGGACAGAAATCAGCTTATTTATTCTTCATGGCGAACATAATGTATTGTAGAAAAAGAGCAGAGTCAGTCACTTGAATCAAAAAAGTATATACTGTATATAGTGTAACATTCAGGTTTGTTTAGATACCCTTGAATATTGGGTACAATGATACAAATTCCTGTTCTTGATGTTGCTTTTACAACACAACAACAACAACATTTATTTATATAGCACATTTTCATACAAACTGTAGCTCAAAGTGCTTTACATAATAAAGAATAGAAAAATAAAAGACACAATAAGAAAACAAAATAAAACAGCATTAATTAACATCGAATAAGAGTAAGGTCTAATGGCCAGGGGGGACAGAAAAAACAAAAAAAACTCCAGACGGCTGGAGAAAAAAAAAATAAAATCTGTAGGGATTCCAGACCATGAGACCGCCCAGTCCCTACCTAACATAAATGAAACAGTCCTCTTTGGATTTAGGGTTCTCACGGAAAGGCTTGATGATGATGGTCACGTAGAATTCTGCCTTTTAATCCATCCATCATTGTTGGAGAATCATGAAGCTTTGAGTAGGTGGAGGTGGCGCAGGCCACCACCACAAAGAAACCGGAAAAAGAAACAGAAAAGAGAGTAGGGGTCAGTACGGAATTTAGAGCTACCCTGAGTAGTTATTATGAGGAAATTGAGCATACAGAGTATCAGGATTAAGTTAAATTAAGTTAAATTGAAGTTATAAAAAGGCCATGTTAAAGTAATATGTTTTCAGCAATGTTTTAAAGTGCTCTAATGTATTAGCCTGATGAATTCCTATTGGCAGGCTATTCCAGATTTTAGGTGCATAGCAGCAGAAGGCCGCCTCACCACTTCTTTTAAGTTTTGTTCTTGGAATTCTAAGGAGACACTCATTTGAGGATCTGAGGTTACGATTTGGAATATAGGGTGTCAGACATTCCGATATATAAGAAGGGGCGAGATTATTTAAGGCTTTATAAACCATAAGCAGAATTTTAAAGTCAATCCTGAATGACACAGGTAACCAGTGTAGTGACATCAAAACTGGAGAAATGTGTTCTGATTTTCTTTTCCTAGTTAGGATTCTAGCAGCTGCATTCTGCACTAGTTGCAAACGATTTATGTCTTTCTTGGGTAGTCCTGAGAGGAGTGCGTTACAGTAATCTAGTCGACTGAAAACAAACGCGTGAACTAATTTCTCAGCATCTTTCAGTGATATAAGAGGTCTAACTTTACTTATGTTTCTTAAGTGAAAAAATGCTGTCCTAGTGATCTGATTAATATGCGATTTAAAATTCAGATTACAGTCAACAATTACCCCTAAGCTTTTTACCTCTGTCTTGACTTTTAATCCTAATGTATCCAGTTTATTTCTAATAGCCTCATTGTATCCATTATTGCCAATCACTAAGATTTCAGTTTTCTCTTTATTTAACTTGAGAAAGTTACTATTCATCCATTCTGAGATACAAGTCAGACATTGTGTTAGTGAATCAATAGAATCGGGGTCATCGGGTGCTATTGATAAATACAGCTGAGTGTCATCAGCATAGCTGTGGTAGCTCACGTTGTGCCCTGAGATAATCTGACCTAACGGAAGCATGTAGATTGAGAATAACAGCGGACCCAGGATAGAGCCTTGTGGAACACCATATCGGATATCATGTGTCTTTGAGTTGTAATTACCACAACTAACAAAAAATTTTCTCCCTGTCAGGTAGGATTCAAACCAATTTAAGACATTGCCAGAGAGGCCCACCCATTGACTAAGGCGATTTCTAAGAATATTATGATCAATAGTGTCAAATGCAGCACTCAGATCTAAGAGGATGAGAACAGATATATGGCCTCTGTCTGTGTTCACTCGCAAATCATTTACTACTTTAACGAGTGCAGTTTCTGTGCTGTGATTTGTTCTAAAACCCGACTGAAATTTATCAAGTATAGCATGTTTATTTAGGTGTCATTTAACTGCATAATGACTGCTTTCTCCAGAACTTTGCTTAAGAAAGGCAGGTTAGAGATGGGTCTAAAATTTTCAAGAGCCGAGGGGTCAAGATTATGTTTCTTAAGAAGGGGTTTAACTACAGCAGTCTTAAGACAGTCTGGAAAGACCCCTGTATCTAATGACGAATTTACTATGTCCAGAACATTATCAATTAGCACGCCCGATACTTCTTTGAAAAGCCTTGTTGGTATTGTTGCTTTTTGTGTGGCATGAATACTGAATGCATACTTAATCACTCAATGCATAAGTACTTAACCATGCATGGGGGAGCATCTTGTTCCATTCATTTCTTGAAAAATTAAGTTGGTGATTTTCAAGCCTGTAGCCTGTGGCTACAGTTTTTGTTCCAGCCAACTTGCTCCTGCTGCCAGTTTCCCGCTGCTTATGTGGGATCTGTGGTAGCTTCCTCTCACTCCCCACCTTTTTAAGCCCATTCATACCAGGATTGAGACCGATTGGGGAAACATGCACCATGTCCAATGAATTTTTGTAAAGGAGAGAGTCTTAAGAGGCAAGTACTCTCTTTCTCACCCCTTCATTGCAGCATATCTCTTTCTCCCGCTCTCTCTTAGGCCCAGTCCACCAACAGTACAGTATTTTTAGTTTTGGTAAACTTTTTTTTTTGGTCATTCCATGTCAAATCAACTGATTTTTTCCACAACTCCCATGCATTTTGGTCTGAAAAAAATACCAGGTGTGCTCATGTTATCCAGGAGACGCCCTGTAAAATTATGTTGACGTAAGAGCAATACTTTGCAAGATACAGCCAATTTTGTGAGGAGAGAAGGGTGTGAAGTTTGGTACACTTTTTTTCCATCAGTTTTATAAAACCATATCTGAAGAACTAAACCACCTAGCAGACTCAAATTTTGAATTGTTACCTTAATAGGTATAGTACGTAACAAAATCAAAATGTTTGGTCCAGATGACACCACTTGGTAAAAGCAGACCTTCAAATATGGAAAAAAAAATCGGTTTTGACCAACAGACATCTCAAATGTGAAAAAAACATTTTGGGTCTAATTTTCAGACCAGCTTAATGCACTGTGGGACTGTCTAGACATTTTTAAAACTATTTGTCTTGTCTCCTATGTGGTCCATTATTTCTCAAAAAGTAAGTCTTACTTTTCTTATGTGAATCTTTCATTTTTATTTTTCATTCTACTCATGGATTAAATTTACCATTTGTCAATAATGATAATTATTATTAATAATTATTATTAATAATGATAATTATAATCATCAAGGTCTTTATCGCTAACTTGGGTATAAGAATAATGAAAAAAAATAAATCACCAAAGGCACATTAAGCATAACATATGAACAACAGCTGCTTGATTTATTATTAAATACAACACTTGTTATAATTAAATGTTAACATTTTGGTATTGCAGCAGCAGGAATGTGACCCGTTTCGTTTTTGTTTCAATCGAAGTGCAGAGTGTAGGGCATCTTTGTCTTTGAGATAAAGATGGTATTGCCTCCCACTGACTATTGCAAGTGCTCTAAGCTGTGCTATGACACACTATAATGGCATGCAACAAATATCGTCTGTAGATGGTCAATGGAAAGACAGCGCAGGATAGTTTGAATGCATGAAATGTATCGGGTGTCCGATTCCACTTCACTCATGAATTACACCAATCCAGCATTTTTTCATCATACATGCACCCAACATAGCCTCCAGTAAGACACTGGTTTAGTATGAGGGATGCATCTGATCCATCAGGAGTGTGATCGTGAGAGGGCAGGATCTCAGCAGCTGCTTCTGTGGAGAATTTTCGGACAGTCAATTGACAGTCTTCAACAGACACTTGGATGACTTTAAGTTTGCCATTTTCTGTAGGGATGTAACATTGGTATTCTTGAGTACCAGGTACTCTTTTGGACATGGAGAATCATATTCTGTGTACAGCAACATGAAATAAGACACAGTCATTTGATATAAAAAAGTTTGACATTTTTGATAACTTACTGATTGAAAACTCAATACAGTATTACCATTATTGACAAATGGCACATTCAGCCTTATGTTTAGGTTGGAAAATAAGCATGAAAGATTTATAAGAAAAGTAATGTTTGGTTTTGTGAAAGAATGGACAATGTAGAATAAATGTAAAATATTTTTAAAATTATCTGCACGTTCCCACATGATGTTACAGTGCTCTGAAAAAGAAATCCAAAATGATTTTTTGGATTTGAGAGGCCTGCTGTTCAAACCCTGATACAGTTTTGGGTTTATTGCTTTTTCATAAAGTCCATATTATTATCTAAATAAAGAAAAAAAATCAAAAGTCCCTGCTGGCTATAAATACGCATTTCTGAGGCCTAAACATAGCTAAGCCAAAAACTCAAATTAAATTTTGGTCAATTTCAAGGGGCTGCTTTGACCATGCAGTGTCATCTAGACCAAATGTTTTAATTTCTTCACATACTATACTAATTATTTACAAGCATGCAAAGTCTGAGCCTTCTTGGTGGTTTAGTTCTTCATTTGAAATTTGATGAAAAAATGAGGCCATATAAAATCAACACCCCCCTCTCCTCGCTATACTGGCTAGTCTTGCATCAAAAAATATTTTACAGAGCGTCTCCAGACTAACATTCGTACACCTAGTAATTTTTCTGGAATTTGTTGCGTGGGCATTGGTTGATTTGACATGAAATGACTCTTTTTCAGAGAGACTTTGAAATTGTCAGACTGATATAGACGAATTTGTTGTGTAATAAAGAACAATTATTAATTATAAAATAAATATAATTATTTTTTGTGTGTATTAATATTAGTAATGTTTTAGCATCTTTTGTCATTTCTTAAAATACAAGTACCGTATATACTCGCGTTTAGGTTCTCCCTTGGATAAATAAGGGCTTGCTTTTACTGTATAATTTCCAGTATTTTATAATGTCGGTCGTATAAGTTGAATGTGGAAAATTCACGCTATTTCTTGAAAATGCAATAATCACCTGGGAAAAGTCCAGCCACAGCAAAGAGGCCCAAACATATTTCTTGTGACAATTTAAGCCTCATAGGAAAACATGCAGTTCTGTTTTGCTTGCTTTTTTTAAACATGAAGCAGTTGTAAACAATATCAAGATTCAGGGTACAAGCTGCTGCAATACTGGACTTTTGAGCTTTTCTGGGTCTTTATGCAAAGTAATCAGACTTGCACACAGCCAATTCTGTTTTTTGTTTTTTTGATTAGATTCCTGGGATCAGTTTAATTGTGAAAGCTCGAATTATAATGTGGTAGAAGGCAGATTAAAGTTGGTCTTTACCTTGTTTCATTTATGAACAAGGGCTGTCAGTTTTTTTTTTTTTTTTATAAAAAGGCACAGCATTTAATCATGGCGCTAGTTAAAATGTATCTTTCTTATACTTTAATACTATCTAGTAAACACTTCCTATTGTTGTCCACTTTTTTCTGGAGGAAGTAGGGTGCTGACATTTTTATTTTGGGATTCTTTTTCTGATCTGAGCTTTTGTAAGCCTATAATGAGCTGTAAGATATCTTGCACTATTTCTCTGTTAGTGATTGGAACAATAGTTTGAAAAAAGAAGGCATATCTTGTGTCAAAAGTGTTCGATCACAATACTTTATGCTTTTCAGAAGGGTCTCCAGGGTACCTGCTCATCTTCCCCATTGAAAAGGGGTGGGGAGATTACTGTCTTTGGATAAAAACACCAAACTAATGAAAGCTACTAAAGAAGCCAGTGGAGGGTCATCAGGGCAGGTTCGTAGGGCAGTTTTATACACAATATACATTATATTTCTATTATTATTAAGTTATAATATCGTAATAGAAATTATACAACTTACCATAATGCAGAATCAGTGGGAGCCCTGAGCTTTTTTTCCTGCAACCAGACGATCCCATCTGGGGATGATGGAAGACAAGCAACACACTTTGCGTGTAACTATGTTCAGTCTACTCCGTAATCTCGTTTTTGTTGCTGTCACTGCAGAAAGCGCTGCCTCACAAAGATAGGATGTTGGAAATGGAAGCAGACTTTTCAGTGCTTTCGTGGCAACTTCAGGATATTCCGCCTTGGCTTTAATCCAAAACGTATGGAGATTTGAAGTTGTCTCAAACATACTTTTAAAGCCACCATCATTTACAGCCTCAAGCAGTTGATCCTCTTCAAGCACAGACAAAGTTGATTCACCTGGCTTATTCACAAATGAGTCACGGATCCATTCCTTCCCATTTGGGTGTCTTTTGTGGTTGGAAAATATTGCTTAAACTCTATCTTCTCCTGTCTACAAGTTATGCTGATGAGAATTTTTCTCAGCATTTCCTTGCGGTAATACACTTTTCAGGGTGCGAATGATGCCCAAACCCAATGGCTGCACTGCTGTGCAATAGGGTGGGAAGAATTCAACTCGAACATTATGTAAATGTGGAAGCATGTTGTGGGCAGCACGTTTATCAATCAGAAGCTGAATTATCCTTTTCTTCTTCTTCATATTATGAGGTTTCTGAAGTCTTTTGGGATTCCCCCCCCCTCCACCAGCCAGGAATGACATGCTAATGTCCGTGCCGAAGCGTGATTGCCATTCCTGTGTAAGATTGTTTGTCCGTTGCCGGGGCAGGGCAACAGCAGGCTCACAGCGCTGCAGTGAAGCGCCACAGAAGTGAATCCTAAAAGATCGTGGTCGAGCAATAAGTCCCTGTCTTACACCACAATACACGAGGCTGAGTCTCAGTACTTTAGCAAAACCAGCTTTATTTAGCTTGAAACAGCACGGCTGTTTATTGTAGCATGATCTGCCACTCTCAACAACACCAACATTTATTTATACAGCACATTTTCATACAAAATGAAGAATAGAAAAATAAAAGACACAGTAAGAAAATAAAATAATTCAACATTAATTAACATAGAATAAGAGTAAGGTCCGATGGCCAGGGTGGACAGAAAAAAACTCCAGACGGCTGGAGAAAAAAAAAATAAAATCTGCAGGGATTCCAGACCATGAGACCTCCCAGTCCCCTCTGGGCAATCTACCTAACATAAATGAAACTGTCCTCTTTGTATTTAGGGTTCTCATGGAAGGACTTGATGATGATGGTCACGTAGACTTCTGGCTTTTAGTCCATCAATGTTGGAGCATCATGATGCTTTGAATAGGTGGTGGTGGCACAGGCCGCCACCACAAATAAACCGGAAAGAACAGAACAGAAAACAGAAAGAACAGAAATGAAACAGCAGTCAGGGTTGTGACCAGGTTAGTGGCCAACTAATACTGTTCCCTGCATTTACAATGCATCACCCATCGAGATCTTTTCTGTTTGCTTTGGTGAAGAGCCGCAGCAGAGCTGTGAGCCTGCTGTTGTCCCGGCAATGGACAAGCAGTCTTCCACAGATTCAGTGATCGCACTTCGACACGCTCTTCGTTCCAATGGATGTTTTTCAAATGTTGACAAGCGATAAGCAAAAGGTATCACAAAAAACCACCGAAAACAAAAACAGCAAAAAAAAAAAAAAAATAAAAAAAAAACAGTATGAGGAAAGTCCGAAGAAAGAAAAAAATTACAATGTCTCTGTTTGGGGATCATTATGCACAAATGAGCTGCGACCACAGAACTAACTGCTCTGTGGATGATTCATTCAAGCATTTCAAGGTCCCTTCATTGTAATGAAAGTATCTGCTGAATGTACTTCGTAGTAACGAGATTTCTATAGACTTGTGTCATATGTGGAAACTGTGAGGACCATAAAACATATTCGTTGTAACTGAATTTTACCTGTAGTATGTGCTCATATCTCTCCTCAGCTAAGTCTCTCTCCTCTCTCTGAGCTGCTGCAAAGCCCCGCCCGCCCAGTGTTCTGAAAAATGTCCTCGGTGAAGGTCGCAGCTATTTTGCTGTAGTCCTTCACTGAATGAATCTCCGTTGCCGGCAGTTCACTCGCGGCCTAGCTGTCAAATGGCCACGGCCCGTTAGTGGGCCACTGGTTGGGGACCCCTGGGTTAGGGTACTGAGATGGCTATGGCAGAACTTTGATTATGTGGTCAGTTAATCACTACAGGGTTGATTTGGATTGTGTTTCAGTTCATTATCCTGCTGGAAGATCCAATTGTGACCCAGTTTTAGTTTCCTGGTGGAGACAGCCAGTTTTTGATTGAAAAACTCCTGATATTATATGGAATTCATGATGCCATGTACCCTAACAATGTTTCCAGTGCCTTTTGAGGAAAAACAGCCCACAACATCACAGAACCTCCACAATATGTCATAGTTGGAACAAGGCTCTTTTCATTATAGCCATCCTTCTTTTTACACCAGCCCCACTTTACGTGTTTATTGCCAAAAAGTTCAATTCTTGTTTCATCAGACCATAGAACACGGTTCCAGTCAAAGTTGTAACGTTTTATAAACTCCAGGCGCTTAGGTTTCTGGATAACTGACAGAAAAGGCTTCTTTCTGGCATATCTTCCAAATCTGTTGGCATGGAGATGCTGTCTGATTGTGGTTCTGGATACCCCAGGAACTTGCAGTTCCCCAACAGTGATCCTTGGAGATATTATTGCCTCTCTAACCATCCTTCTCACTGTACGTGGGGGTAAAATAAACTTGGGTCCTCTTTCAAGCAAGTTTGTTGCACCTCCAGTTAATGATTACTTGTTTTTTATTATTGCCTAACTGTAGAAATGGGCATTTTCAGGCGAGTAGCTGTTTTTTTATAACCATTCTCTGTTTTATGAAGGGCAACCCACTTCTCCCTCATTTGGATTGAGTGGTCTCTTTTCTTTGCCATGATGATGGTTGGCTAAAGCTATTTGGTTTTGTGTCTCCTCATATTTGTATCCCAGTTAATCAGGAAGTCATTGATTTCAGCTGGAAAGTTCCTATATACTTCAATTAACTCAACAATGTCCACTTTAAATGGGAAACATGCTTCAGTTACACTGTTTCACATTCATTTCCAAGGGTGCCAACAATTGCGGCACATGTGTTTTTGTTAAAAATATTTATTTTTTTGATGAGGGCTTTGTTTTTCTTTGAATTGTTGAATGCTTCTCATTTTTTCAGTGCAAGATGACGGTTCTTCAGCAAACAGTAATTTGTTTCCTAACCCTTCTAATTTTTACAAGGGGTGCCATATATATAAATCTTAGTGTAAAAAGTTTTTAAAGGGAAAAAAATTGGACTCAGTCAATCAAGTAACATGAAATTGGTGACTGGTATTGGCCTTGTGTTGTTTGTATTTGTGAAAGGTAAAGCTAATTTTCCTCCAGATTGTCACAGTGCAACATTTGTTTTATTCCTTCCCACTGCTTTTGCTTGTGCTGAACTGAGACTGTGAAGCATATGATTGATAGTTTATTTTTTGGGCTTGAATGATAGTATCTTTTTTATTTTAGAATTAATTTATTGTATATATATATACTAGCAAAATACCCGCGCTTCGCAGCGGTGAAGTACTGCCTTAAAATTTTTATTAAGAAGACAATTAAACCTTTTTAAAACTGAGGGAAAATATACCAATAATTATTTGTTAAGGATCTCTTTGTATGCCACGTTGTCACTTCGGCCCTCCAGTTGTAATATGACCAAGCTGTAGCTGTGCGCTGAGCTTACTCTTGAGCATGCGACGTACAGTTGGCCATGTGAACAGTAATCTTGTTTCAAATCTCACAGCTTGGATTGCTGCTGTCATAATCGGTTTGAGTTTCATGGTTTGTTTCAATTACGACAGTATTTGTAGGACTTGTGTTGAAGAGACATTCGGCATCTGTCAAGCGTTGTAAGTATACAACCAGTTTCATTGATAACTTCACATCCAGCTTTTGAGAGTTTAAACATTTCTAAACATCAAAGTGTCCACTACTGAAATCGTCACCTGTGAATCTAAGATGTTTAAGAGGCATTGGCGGTTGTCCAAAGGTGTAAAATATTTGGCCATTTCGGTACATTTAAGCATTTCACTCTTCTAGTGCTCCTGTGTAGTATAATTATCTCCTGTACCATCATCAGTCCACACCTTGAACCTGTCCCAGTCATTCAATACATAAGACACAATGTTCCTCCTGATATCAAGAGTGAGCCTGATATGGCCGCGCAATATGTAACAAAGAGAATGGAAAAGGCAGGTGCCATCTCCGGGCATGGAAACCACTTGGTAAGTGACAGTTCTTTGATCGATGGTGATCACCTTGATAGACATGTTAATGGGGGTACGGTTGGAATGATAAAGGAAATGGGTACCTGAACAATGTAAAGTAAGTCTAAAATACCTACACAATAACTATAATCGTAATAAATGAACAATAAAACAGTGGAGAAGCCGTGGATTAAATAAAAAGGCTGTAGTTATTAGCAGGGAGACGTGAATACCGTGGCGAAGCAAGGAAGGGAATGTAGAGACTGGAGCGACAGACGGCCTTTATATAGGCAGGCAGCCAACAACGTGGGAGGCGTTGGGATGGGGGACCCAACGCCGCCTCACACGGTGACCGAGCTGCATGCTATGGACGTATATATGTACGTAAGTAGGATTCAGTTAGCGTTGGGAACCCGCGTACCAAATTTCTTGAAGATGGGCCCATAAGTAACAAAGACCGTTGAAAAGTTCAATATGACGGCCGACAGTGGCATCATATCACCGAAATAAGTACCAAATTGAATTCAGCCTTCTACCTAGACGGGAAGTTGGAGAATTAGTGACATTGGAAAGTTCAATATGGCAGCTGACAGTGGCGTCACACCACCGAAATAAGTACGTACATTGGTTTCGGTTAGCGCAGGGAAGCCGCCTACCAAATTTCGTGAAGAGGGGGCCATGAATAAGAAAGTTCAACATGGCGGACGCTGTTGACCGTTATGCGTAGAATTTCGAAATGAAACCTGCTTAACTTTTGTAAGTAAGCTGTAAGGAATGAGCCTGCCAAATTTCAGCCTTCTACCTACATGGGAAGTTGGAGAATTAGTGATGTTCGAAACTTCAATATGGCAGCCGACAGTGGCATCATACCACTGAAATAAGTAGGTACATCGGTTTTGGTTAGCGCAGGGAAGCCACCTACCAAATAAAATAAGAAAGTTCAACATGGCGGACGTTGTCGACCGTTATGACCGTTACGTGTAGAATTTCAAAATGAAACCTGCTTAACTTGTGTAAGTGAGCTGTAAGGAATACGCCTTCTACCTACACGGGAAGTTGGAGAATTAGTGATGAGTGAGTGAGTGAGGGCTTTGCCTTTTATTAGTGTGTGTATATATGTATATAATATATATATGTATATATGTATGTGTGTGTGTGTGTGTGTGTGTGTGTGTGTGTGTGTGTCTCAAATAGCTAAATTTGTTACACTAAATTTTTACATTTACAACTGAAAATTGTTGAGGTAGTCACAGAATTAGTATAAGTCACTTGCTAAGCTGCCTACTGTTGGTTCACTCACATCCATGTCAGGAAACCACACATACCCCCTTGAAGCACCCCTTCACAAGATTAAGAAAAAAAGGACAAGTTTCATATATTAAACAAACAATATCCTGTTACACATTTTGACCAATGAAGAAATGTGGTCTGAAGAACCGTTAATTTGGGCTGCTGACAGCTCTACCATAGTTAAGTTGGAAAGGAAGACCACTAAGTATTAAAAGTGGCACTAGCAAGATTCTTCCATCTAGAAGCCAACAACATTTTAGAATCTATTAAACCTAAAGAAATAACTTGCTGATGAAAAATAGAAAAGGAAGAATTATAATTGGGCAACATGCACACTACTATATTTTTATTTAAAAGCTGTGTTTTTAAATAAAAGTAGTCTCCAACCACAGAAGTGTTTTCATGTTGTTTACGAAAGTATCTCTGTCCACATTAACAGGACTGAAAATGTATATGACATAGACATTCACCTACACTGGGTATGTGTGAATTGGTGGAAAAAACGAAAAATGGACAGTAACATTGCCCTCTACAGGATTTATTGGAAAACGGTAGCAGCCAGTAAATTTTGCCTTTTGCTAACATATGCAGCATTCAAATGTACAAAATCAACACAGCTTGCACCATGGAAACCAACTCTTATGTCCTCTATGTTGGAATATATTTTCTTTCATAAAGGGTGACCAATCAAGAAATGAAATGATAATGAGCAGGATCGAGTCAGGGAAGGGTTACATAATAAACATGAACAAATTGGAGCATGAGTAGAGTCTTTGTTTTCACCTGTCCACACCATGATGCTGAAGCTGTGTTTTCAGAAGTACACAGAACTGGAGAGTGTTTTCAAAAGTGTGCTTTTAGGGGTTGTAAATAGTGCTGGGTGGTATACCGGTTCATGCTGAAAACCGTTTTTTATTTTTGTTATGATGTGGATTTTTCTTAAACCACAACACCGGTTTAAATTGCCTAAATCATGTTTGGAACGTGGTGCAGCGGGAAACTGTTTAAGGGGGAGCTTTTTCACTGCTACACCGCTAAACAGGCATGCAACGGAGTACATGTGGTAGTGGAGGTATTACACGGTGAAAATGGACAATGAACATTCCGAAACTGAAGCTGTAGCGACGATAAAGTTGAACATGATGACACAGAAGAACTTTTGCTGGAAAAAGGAGTCACGTCTGTTGTCTGGAGATACTTTGGATTTAAAAGGACTAATCTGGACCATTATGTTCAAATGTGTGAATACTGTTTCTATACTACTGTGTAATACTTTAAGCCAAGTTGTACTTGTTTTATTTTTTTCAATACTGTGTAATGTACGTGGGTACTGTGTAATAGTGGTGATGACATGTTGACTTTATTCTCAACATTTCAACTTTAATCTCTATGCTTATGAAGAGATTAAACTCGACATGTTGACTTTATTCTTGTAATTTGTTATTAAAGTAGAACATCGTAAACTAAACGTCATCTTAAGATGAATATTTAATTTACTAGATTTTCTCAAGCCCTGCCATAAGTTATGTAGCACATTAAATGCTTTGTGTTAAGTGTTCCCGGAGCCATGTTGATTGCTATGTGCCTCTTAAACTGACTTCCTCTTGCACTAAGAGGAGGCGCAGCCAGCACACAGAATACATTAATTTCATGATATTCCATTTAGATAAATACTTGATGTAATTTTCATGATGAAATTTCTGAACACTCCGTGGTCTAAGTTTATAACTAGTTTTAATTTCACAAAGACGTTTATCATGTGGTGATTGGTTATGTGGAGAAAGAAAAAGTATTGTCAAAATTTTTTTTTCTCCTCATGGCTGCACTCGGGTTCTAATCTGGATCCTGAGTTGGTTTGCCATGTGGTGGATGCGGCAATGCGTTGTATCAGCTCGTGCTCCTAACCCCCCTCTCTCTCTCTCTCTCTCTCCCTCTCTCTCTCTCTCTCATTCTGCAAGAAACATGATTAAGTTTTTTTTCTTGGCCACCACTATAAAGTTACATGGGGTAAGTAACATGTGCAAAAATAATCTTTTTGTGGAGTATTCCTTTAAGTATAACTGTAAAGAACATTATACCCTAACGACACCCACTCCATCATTAGTTAGGGAGCACATAATATAACAAATGTTACTAAACAACAGATATCCCAGATTTCCTCATCTTCTTTAACCATGTGAAAATAGCAAATTTCACTGCAAAGGTTTTTGCTCTTGGTAAACTGCTCCAGAGACTACCAATCTCCACAAGACTGAAGACTCTGGCAAACCAAAAGTTTCTGATGTTCCTGTCCAAAATAAAGAGAACAGCAGCCTCGTACAGGCTACAACAGATCAAGCTTTGAGTCAAGTAGTCAAAAGAATAAGATACCACAGCATTTCAACAGAAAATAAGATTAAACTAACCAACAGGTATAATTTGCTTCAAAGGCCAGACAAAACGAAGCATTCAAATCAAGTGAATTAGATTCAGAAAATGAAGGTACTCACTGTTGGAGAGTCCATCCTCTGAAAATCCAGCCAGGTCAATATGCAGTGGAAATCTGGAGTCAACATCAGTGTGCTTATTAACCTAAGTCAGGGGTGGTGAACTCCATGCCTGGAGTGCTGCAGTGGCTACAAGCTTTCATTCTAACCCTTTTCCTAATCAGTGACCAGTTTTCACTGCTAATTAACTTTTTGCCCATTACTTTAATAGCCCTGTTAGAAGAGTTCAGCCCTCTGAATTGATTTCCTTTCTTCATTAAATGACAGCCAATTAGAAATGAGATGTGAAACAAGCTAACAGATGACCAGCTAAACTGGGGCTTCAAACTCCAACCAATTTCACTCCAAACACTTTCTTAATGAGAAGCCAATTCTTGATGTTAATTAAACCCTTTATTTAATTCCATAGCTTGTTGCTGCTCTCATTCTGCCACAGCACACATATCGAAAACTGTTGTTTTTCTGTTCTTTCTGAGAGCACCGTCAAAATGTTTTGGTGACCTGAGAGATCAACCTTACCAAGACCATCACTTCTCTTTAATTTTAGATATTGAGTAATGGGCACAGGGGAGCTGGTCATGTGGTGGCTTGTTTTGTGTCTCATTATTGTTTGGCTGCTAATTAAAGGAAAAGAAACAACTATGGGGCCTGAGTCAAGTCAATTAAAAGAAGTAATCAACAGCAAAAACTGGTCACTAATTAAGAAGATGGTAAGAATGAAAACCTGCAGCCACTGCGGCACTCTAGGCCTGGAGTTCACCACCCCTGACCTAAGTGATAGTTTCCCACATAATCCAAAAAGGAGACTAGTTACTGGGGAGGGCAAGTAAAGATCCTCTGGTTATAGTTCATATTGGAACAAATGATATTGATAAAACAAGTGTATATTTCTGTTAGAAAAACATTGTTAACTTGTAAACAAACTTTTTTTTTTTCTTTGAAATTCTTCCAGCATCAGAAAAAAAAAAAATACACAAATAGAACGTAATATTCAGCTATAATGCATCAATGAGGGCATGGATTAAACATGATGAAGAAAGAGAGAAAAGACAAAATAAATAATTAAAATTAGGGAAAACTAATTAACATAGAATAAAAGTAAGGTCCGATGGCCAGGGATGACAGAAAAAACAAAAAAAAAAAAAACTCCAGACGGCTGGAGAAAAAAAAAAATCTGCAGGGGTTCCATGCCACAAGACCGCCCAGCCCCCTCTAGGCATTCTACCTAACATAAATGACCTCAAGCAGTCCTCATTGTATTTAGGGATCACATGGAAGAATCTGATGATGATGGTATTGTGGACTTCTGGCCTTTAATCCATCAATGTAGGGACATCATGGTGCTTTGATTAGGTGGTGATGACGCAGATCACCACCATAGAAAACCAGAAAAAGAACAGAAGAGAAAGTAGGGATTAGTACGGATTTTGGGGCCACCATGAATAATGATAATTAATTGAATATACAGAGCATCAGGATTTAACTAAGATGAAGCTATGAGAAAGCCATGTTAAAGTAATGAGTTTTCAGCAGTGTTTTAAAGTGCTCCACTGTATTAGCCTGGTGAATTCCTATTGGCAAGCTATTCCAGATTTTAGGTGCATAACAGCAGAAGGCTGCCTCACCACTTCTTTTAAGTTTAGCTCTTGGAATTTTAAGTAGACACTCATTTGAAGATCTAAGGTTATGATTTTACAGTTTCAGAATGGGAGAAGAGAACATGTCAGAATCGCTGTAGGTTAAGATAGTAAGGAAGAAAGCCAGAGATTTGGTTATCGGAGTTTGCAGACCACCAGCTTTGTACATTTCAGGCAATAGCATATAGTGATCATGGGTGATTTAACTTTCCAGAAATTGGTCAGAAGTACAAAAGAGGGCAATGAAGTGGTGCTAATGGCAAATTACTGTTTTCTCATTTAGTTTAAGACCAACATGTGATGACATCTAGATCTCAATATGGTAAAATCTGAGATTATCTTTGTAAACACTCAAATGTATACCAATATGAAGACTTGAATTTGAGTAAAGCAGACATTATGGGGATGAGGAAGTAACTAATGAACACAGAATGTAATAGTAAAAACTCTGCAACTATAAATGATAGATGGTGTCACTTCAGAGAAATTCTTACCAGACTCAAAATAAGTTTATTAATAAAAACCAATTAAATAAAATGACAATTTGTCCAAAATAGATAAACAAAGGCATTATGAAACAAGCAAAACTGAAGAGATCATTGTAGAAGAAAATTAAATCGCCCAAATTATGCTGACCAGATCCACTCCCCTCCTCTGCCAATTCCACCTCTTCCTACTGCATAGCTGACTCCAACCCAGACACAAGCACACGCCCCCGAAGCTATGCTATGGAGCTACAGGCGGTGTGTCTGGGTGAGAGGAGCAATACTGGGCCTGCTATCCTCTTCCAGCCGGGCATTGTGGGGTCAGACAACGTGACCAACCTCCTGGTTGCCCTGTGACTTGGCAAATTGACCCACGTGCCATGTTTTGCTCACATGCTCAGTCTCGTGGTGCAGAGGTTCCTCCAAACTTACCCATGGTTGGGCGAGCTTCTGAGTGAGGTATGGCGGGTCTGCAGCCATTTTCGCCACTCCCCCACTGCCAGCACATTGGTTGCAAAAATGGAGCTCCACCCTATACATGGTGGAGCAGCTGTGGGAACCACACACAGCAGTTGTACACTGCCTGGTGGTCCATGGTAGCAGGGGCCAAGCACTGCCAATGGGATATTTTACTGGGGACCAGTGGCAGCAGATATGGCAGCTCTTTTAGGTGCTGGCTCCTTTCAAGCAGGCATCAAATTTGTCAGTCTGGAGAATGATGGCTGGAATTATGTGCTTTCACTGCTGGAAAGGACACTAGGTGGCCTGCTCTAGATGGGAGAGGGTGCTGAGGAGGAGGACATGTCCAGTAGGCATCCTGGCAGGGGATTGGCAGTCTAGGAGGAAGAGGAGGAGGAGGTGGCATGAGGCTCACAGCAGGAGGATGAGTAGGCCCAGAGAGCAGTGCCTATTGTTGAGGGTGGGGGGACACTGAGCAGCAGCAGCAGGGGGAGGAGGAAGAAAATAGTCATGAAGTGGTGGGCAGGGAGCACCCCTACAACATGGCTGCACATATTTTGCAATCCCTTTGGAGGGATCCCCCAGATTAAAGCTGTAAAACAGGGACGATTACTGTGTTGCCACCCTACTAGACTCCTGGTAAAAATCCAAGAATGGGGAGTTTATGGAGCCCAGCCAGCAAGAATGGAGGATGAGCCACCTCCATTCTGCCCTTACCAGCAAGCTGCTTGAAGCGTACCTCCACCCTCTCCACAAGTCCATCAGAGAGCTGTCAGTAGCAGCAACAGCTGTGGTGGTGGTGGCAATCTGATGGATGTGAATTCATGCTACCTGCTCCTGTTGCCACTGCCTACAAGAAATTTTACTGTTCTGATATTTAATTCAATTAATTTTATTTCATAGAGGCATGGTGGTACAGTGGTTGGCACTGATATCTCACAGCTCAAATCACCTTTTTGGCCAAAATAATTGGTCCAGCATAGTTGAGAGATGCTTCCCTTGCCCTTTGGGACACATGGAAAAACCCAGTGAGATTGGATTAAAAAAGTATTATTTTTGGTGTTCGTTTCTTTGAATGTCCTGGATTTAAAGATCTCTGACTTTAGACTCCAATTCAGTATTTTCTTTGTTTACATGAAACAAAGGATAGCTTTCAGGTTACAAAGCTTACTCATCTCTCACTACATTCTTTCTTCTTTGATCTTTCAGGGGCACAGTCGCACAGCAGTTTGCATAATGAAGAGCACACGATTGTGCTCACAGTTAGTATCACTAGTCTACTGGCTAACACTGCAGGTTTGAACACTGGGAGAAACTTGGGGTTGACAGGGAAAACTCATACAGATAGAAACAGAACATGTAGACTTCATGGAAACCAAAGTGCTAAGGCAGCTGGTGAATTACTACAGCATCAGTATTCATGGCTGTTTTTTTTTTAATATTTTCCATAAAAACAAATGCTTTAAAATGAAAACCCATAAAGGCACATTAATACTGTGTTTTGCAGGTGAACTCGGTTTAAGGAGTTTAACGGATAAGTAAATAATGCAGGTTCTCAAATTTTATTTTTATGAAACACATACACCATAAATAATGTGTTATTTTTGGTTGTCACACTGGCCAAATGTGCAGGTCGTTCTTCGAGTTCCATGTCAATATAAGAGACTGAGGTGCGTGCCCTATGCATACATAATTAGCTACGTGCAAAATTAAAAAAAAGCTCAAGGGAACCTGAGGAAAATGCAGAAGACTCTATGAATTAATAATAATGATAAAGAAAGATTTATTACTATTTACAAGACATTTTTATCTTTTTGATAGAAGAAAAATTCCAAAGCATCAGTACAGACAGTCTGGAGAGCCTTCAGCATGACTTCAGAAAATAGAACAAGTCAGCGGCTTCAATCATGACAGGCCACTTTGAATTTTCTGCCTTTAGCTCTTTTAGGGCTGATTTTTTTTTCCTTTTCTCCCAGTGCTGAATATTTTTTAATAAACCCCATTTTCTGAAAAGCACAAAAGCAATAATTTCTCAAATAAATCATAAAACATCTGTTGCTGCGTGCAGTACCTTTTTAGCAGTCTGTGGCTGCACAGCGGCAGTGCAGGGGGACAGGGATGGTGAGCAGCTGTTGGGTTGTTTTCTGAAAAACACACATAACTTTTCTGACTTTTGACCATGATTTCGTCATTTCCGCTTTGCTTTAATGAAATATATGATTGCAAGTCTCTGATGGCGTTCTTTCTTCTTTGATCTCAGGGAGGCACGGTGGTGCAGTAGTTGGCACTTCTGCCGGGCAGCTTGGGTCACCTTTTTGACCACAATAATTGGTCCAGTATAGTTGGCAGACGTTTCCCTAGCTCTAAGAGACACTTTAAAGATGATTGCACCATTATAATCCAGTCAAATCTAGTTCAGTTAGTCCTTCCTCATTGACTTTAATACATTTCCCCAAGTTTGGAAAATATCGTGAACATTTCCTTGATTTTGGGGAACTCACTGTGACGCAAACTCTGCAATGTTCGCTCATCACTAGTGATCAATGTGAAACATAATTTAACAGGAAACTGTTTTCTTTTTGAGTCAAGCTGGTAAAAAGTTGAATAATTGGAATTTTGAGTATTAATGTCCACCTGCCTTGTGTCCTGTGATTGCTGGGATAGGTTCCAGTTTCCTTGCAGACCTGTTTAGAATAAAGCAGGTTTAAAAAATGAACTGATAGATTATTATTGGTATTATTACGTGTTAATGATTTTCATCTGTTTACATTGTTCGTTGAACCTTTTTGTGTTTTTAGTCATTTTTATGTTCAGACTTTAATTTTTATTTTATTTTGTTGCCAAAGCGATAGCCAAGCAATACAGTTATAATACTGAATCATGTTTTACTTTAATTTACTACTTAAGACAATGACGTTTGAATGTTGCATATATACTAAAACACATACTTGGCATTATGAAATACATCCCCCTGCACCTCCTTTAGCCAGGGTGCCAGAAATTGGATCAAGTAGTTTTAAAAATAGAATTACATGTAAAAAATAAATGTAAATCTATGCTTAATGGAACCTAACAGTCTAATCAGTAAATGCCTATATATAGTTTATGAAACAAAATATCAACATACATTGTAAGTATTGTAATCTGTGGAAGAAAACTCTGGCAAAGTGAATTAAATTCATTGGATATTTATTAACACAGCAGATATAGCGTATTTGTTTCAGTATTTATTTCACCTTTTTTTTTTTTTCAAGATTTTGGCGTCTTTAGTTTTTTCTGTTGGGGGTGGTTACATATTAATATATCAAAATGTTCTTTCTCAGCAGATACCTAGCCCCCTAGATGTGCCATCCTGCCAAATTTCAGCATTTTAATTAAGCAGGAAATGGTGTTTTTGTTGATGATTGATTGAGTGAACGAATGAGTCAGTGAATTTTGCATTATATATACTGTATATAGATACAGATAATAACCAGCAGTGTTTTATGAGAGGAAGATCCTGTCAAGCAAATCTTTTAACTTGTTTTTTGAGAAGGCAAACTGGGGTAGTTGACAAAAACAAAACATATTATTGTGACTTTCAAAAAGCCTTTGATACATTCGAACACTGATTCATTTTTAAACAAGAAGCTTTAGGCATCAAAGGTAACCTACAAAACTGTATCTCAAGTTGGTTAACCAACAGGAGGCAAAGAGTTGGGTCCTGTTGCCAGGAAGGCTTCAATTCTACGTGACAGTGAACATGATAAACAGATTTTTCTTATAATTTAATATTCACTTTTTTCTTGCCTTTGGTGCTTTTTTAAAAGCATGTTTTTCTTGACTTTTGTTTTTTGTTCTTGTCTATCTATACAGTAGATAGTACATGGAATGAGTTAAACCAGTGTTACTGAGCAGTGGATCATACGCGCAAAGTGTTTTATTTGGCAGCATTTTGTTCTGAAAGCAAGTAGGAGACTTTCAGGAAATAATCGTGGTTTCTTTGGCTCTTACTTTATTTAAATATTCTAAACATTTTTGATCTCTGAACTTTAACCTTTCCTGTTGCTTCGCAATATTTTTGCAGATTATGCTGGAATATACACATTGTTAAGAGACAATGATTATTTCCTGTTTTTCTGTTTTCTATTTTAACACATTGTAGTTTAATCAAGTCGTGTCTTGATTTGCACATTATGTGTTTATGATTTAAGCATTTTAAACATAAAATGTAGACCACGTTTCGGAAATAATGTTTATTTGCCTCATCTTTAATAACCATTTTGGTGGGACCATGAGATATTCTCAATTTGGAAGGCAAACTTTAAGATCTATGCAGTGTCCTACCCCTTCTGCATCAAGTCAGAAAAGTGCTAATTTTTAGAGTGAAGGCAGGGATCTGTCCAACCTTTTCTTTTTTTGTATTTTGAGTGCTCAGTTCCTTATGTTACTCAGGTATTTATCTTGGCAGAACACTGACATCTAATTGAAACCAAATTGTTTCCTTTACTCCAAACTTCCCTAATTTGTTTTCTTTAGAATAAGTGCATTTAATAGATGCACAAGTAAAATATTCACTAGTAAAATGGAAAGCTGTAGTAATTCTATGACAGTATTAGACATTTGCTTCTCTACTAAAACCAAAGGTTTTTTGCCTTAAAATCAAGATTAAACATCTTGATTTGTTAATTATACTGGGTATACTAGGGTTGTTTTTCATCTCTATGGTAAAGGTGTAGACTGTGAGATTTAATTAATTGAAGTGTTTGACTTTATAGTTTAATTTTGAGAGATAAGAGAATTAATTTGACTGTAAGGAAACTTGGGGAAGTGTTGCTCTTTTAGTAGACAAATTGGTATCTCATTATCTGCCATTAGTGTCCTTTGCTATTGACATAGACTCCAGGTTTCTGCAGGTATTACATAAAGTAGAGGTCTGCGCAGGACAGATTTTTTTTTTTAAACCTGCACCTGCTCGGTCCCATAGTACACTATCCTACGCCCACTCACTCTCTCATACACTTAGCCTCATTTGTCCCACCTGCAGAAACACATTGTCTCTTCTATTGTATAAAAAAAAACAAAAAAAAAAAAACTTGGGACGAGACGTGACCTTCTCAGAAAGACACTTTAATGTCCATCGAGACTAGACTTTGTGCAAAGAGATTTAACCACGCCTGGGGCCGGAAAAAGACAAAGAGTAGATAACAAAGTAGAACATCATAAAGAATTCAAAAACATTGGCGCAATACACATGCAGAGCAGGTTAGAGATAATGGAAGTAGGAATGTTCGAAAGTCTCAAAAAAATGATAGTAAAGATCGCATTAGCGCAAACAAATGGAAATTATTACTCGGTGAAATAATGGAACAGCAAAAAGAGATTGAATAGTGTTTGAGGATGTCTGGAGTAGAAGAGAGACAAGGCAGTGAGACAAAAGGACAGCTGCTAAATAGGCTTTTAAAAATTTGTAGCGTTGGACAAGATGCAGATCACGAACACGGCAGCAGCAGCAAGCCAGCAGCTGATTGAGCAAAGAGGAGGTTAAAAAAAAAGCTGTACTTGTTTCCCATTGTATCACCATTTAAAAGGGGTTTCGGAGGAGTGACTGCGTCTCCTTGGGGTGCGTTCAGCCCCCCTCTTCACAACGGCGCATAGTGCAGGTGTTTGGCAAGCGAAGCCCTATAGTTTCCATTAAGGAAAAAAGTAATGTGTGGTTGATAAGCCTTTTTAACATGATTGTGTACAAAGAGGTGGTTGGAGCTTCCCCTCTTTGGCTCACTTGTCCTTTTCAATTTTTTTGCTATGATTTTGCTTCATTAGTATTTAATACAGATCTTCTAATGAGACTTAAATAATAAATTTTCAGCACAAGTCGGCATGTCTTTTTCGCAGAAAGCAGAAAAAAAGAGCAGCATGAGCAATATGTCTTATTAAAGCTTTGTAACTAGGTAACTGCTTACTGTTCAATATTGACATAAAGTATGATCTATGTTAATTTCTATTCATTACACAAAAATGTGGAGTGGACATGGAAGGTAGGTACGATCTATGTACAAGTTGCACATATAAGTTTTGCTTAAAATGTAAGCTTTTCTAGTTTGCATATTGCTGTTAACAAACACTCCCCACTTTCAAAAAGTATTGGAGATTTTATAAAATAATAATATTTTATTTTTTTGAACAGCTCACAGTATTTTTTGCTTATCAGTACAAGCACAGTAACCAAGCAAAGTACTGTGAACGTACGTTTCCTTGTCTGCTCGATTAGTTCTGAGAGGTAACAGGGCATTACTAACAGCTGTCCAGTGAACTTCACTGCACTATTTGATTTAGTGCAATTGCATTAAAGCAAGATTATTTCAAATTATTGCAAATATCGTCTTGTTGCTGCGCCTTTCACATGGAGGCTTTGGGCTGAGAAATGTTGTCATGTGGATAGAAATTGGTGCTGAATGGTTTGTTGAGAAGTTTTTTCAGACATAATAATATCTGATTGTAATTCAGTGTTCGAATCTTTGAATGGTTTCAGAAAAGAGACCATTGTGTTTTTGTTGATTCGACAATCATCAAATTGCTGCAACACTTAATCCAGCATATCATAATTAGAGTTCCATCTTGTTTCCACAGACTGTTTAAGTGATTTTGTAAGCTTACTTTGTTGTCCAGTATGTTAAAAAATACCTGACTAACTTTTTTTTTTTTTTTTTTTAAACATTAGCCAGAACCTGTGCAACTTTGGGTGCTTTCTCCATCAATGCTGGTGTAAAAGCAGTCTTCTGTTAAGAATGTGGGCACTACAGTTTAATTTTGTGTTGCTGCACAAAACAGTGATCATGTTTGCTCCTCAGTCAGTAACAGTCAATTCTGAAAACTACGTTTTTCAAACAGTAAAGCGTGAATCTTTTCACCCGTTTTAATTGTGCTTGCTTCAGACTGTGTCACATAAAGCACCCTTGATGCAAGATTGTAGTTCTAATTAATATAATGGATGGTAGCAGATATGAAAGATGTTTTCCCAAAGTTGTTATTTCTGACAGGTTCGTCAAGAATGTCAGTTTGGTTTGACCCTTTGCTGCTGCACATGGAGCTTTAAACCTGAGGTCCGTTTATTGTATCCATCATACATTAGCACATTTATTGCAGCAAGTAAATGGCGCGTGGTTGCCATTGATATAATAATTGAAAATTACTGACAAATTTCAGACTTCCTTTTAGTGAGTTTTGCAGTCTTGTACTCTCCTTTTTTAATGCTGTTTCCACTCCTGTGGATGTAAGGCTGTCTCCAGGCTCTGCAGTCTTGAGAAGGCTGCGCGCAAGACAGCATATGCATGCCTCATAACTGCTTAAGCTAATGAATATGAAAAGAAAAAAAATAAAATATACATATATATACACGCTGTTTTAAATTCAATTTAAATTCCCTAAACTCTTGCTCCTACCTGACACAATTGTTGACCAACTGCTTCCACTGGCAATGCTGTGAATCAGTCCCGTGTTGCAAGCAATTGCAATGGGTCCCATGAATCCTGTGGGAGTGCAGACATCTAAAGTAGTAGGCCAGGAAAATGAATATGATGGATTGGCTCGTAACGTATTGGTTAAATCTAACTTCAAGCATTTCATCTGACAGACAATATAAACTTTTTATGGTATTGTTCAATAAGATAATTTTGTAGATATTGCCCTTTGTGTTCATGAACCACTGCCATTAAACATTTGTGGACTTGTGGCTCATTACTGGAATCAGTGTTTTAGTAGTTGTCAGCTGAAAAATCTATATTTTGTAACTATTATGGTGCATTTTAGAGAAATTTATATTTTTAAATAATGCAAATTTGAGATCACCATTACAAATATTTCCACCAGCTGGGTGCCCTTTATTTACACCCAACTTGAGGGACCTTGTCATCTAATCTGATCAGATCAGCACAACAAAACTACAAAATATAACAAAGAAACAATCTAAAGAAAGACAGGTTAATTTGTGTAGCACAGTCAAGAAACATGTAAGCTTGCACCAATCCTCATACAGAGAAATGGTATCTCTTAGTATCATCTAAAGATCTCCAAAAGGTTAAATGGGCTGAGTCTTTGACCCAAAATTATATATAAAGAAAGACCTTGAAAACAAAAATAATTACAATATTATCTCATCTTTTCTTTGGTAATGTGCTAGACACAATTATTTTAAAATGTGTTAGTTAAATTGTCAGGCACAATTTCAGCCACTTTACAAATTCATACAGAAGATTTTTACTACAGGGCAGCTTTGCTAGCACTGTGCCACCATGCCTCCATGATGAGCCAAAAAGAAGTACCACATTTCAAACGTTTATTCTACAAAACTGGTACAAGATAAAATAACTTTCATTATGACACAAGAAAAGGGTATACAAAATAAATTTTTTTCACTAAGTTTTAAAAATGATGTCTTCAAGTTGGGTGGGCATCATTCGCGATACACTCTTCCAGACGATTTCTGAATGCTTGCATGACTCATTCAACCATTTCAAGGGGAATAATGGTGTTTTTTTGGTGAATAGCGACATTGAGGGCTTCAAGGCTTTAAAGTTGGTGTGTGTAAACCTTCAACTTGAAGAAATCACACTGAGTGAGATCAGGTGAACGTGAAGGCCATCTGACATCGCCACGCAGGGAGATCAGCTTCCCCAGAAACCTCTTCCACAAACCTTGCGTGGATCTCCACGCTGTATGAGCTGTTGCTCCATTCTGTTGAAACCAGACATTCACCACATCCATTTCTTCCAGTTGGGGCAGCAAAAACTTCTCTAGCATTTCAATGTAACATTCTGTAGTGACGGTGACTGTTGCTGCCTCTCTTCTAAAAAGTAAGGGCCTACAATGTCAAATTCTGCATTGGTGCACCAAACTGTAACATGCTAACTGTGCAAGGGTCTCTGATGAAGTTCACGAGGTTTCAGCCCAATAGCAAACATTTTGCTTATTTTCGTAACCATTCAAATGGAAATGTGCCTCTTCGCTGCCCATGACCATGGCATCTCGATGATTGGTTTTCAGAATGTTTGCGCACAACTCTCTATGGCTCTCCCAGTCTTTCTCAGTGAGTTCCTGCACTATCATCATTCTGTATGGATGGCAATCAAGGTCCTCTTACAAAATCCTCCTCAAAGACATGTTGGAAATGCCTAAGGTAGAAGCATGTTTGCGTGCTGAACATTTAGGAGACTACAAAATTGATGGTCTTACAGCTTGGATGTTTTCAGGTGATCGTACAGTCTGAGAATGGCCTGGAGGTTTTCTGTTCAATATTCTACCCGTCTGTCAAAATTTAGCCACCCACTGAAGAATTGCTGTCCGATTTGGGATGTCACTGTTAGGAGGAATGCTGAAATGCGTTCTGAAGGCGCATTGCGTGGTGATGATGGATTCTTTGTTTTTGAAGAATGCTTCGACAGCGAAAGCATGGTGCACACCAGACCAAGGCGTGTTGCTGACTGAAAAATTACAAGAGATCGCCTATCAAAGTAACCCCACCCCAACCCACTTGGCTGCCTCTACCTCGCGCAATGACCTTGAGAAATGTGGTACTTCATTTTGGCTCATCCTGTATTACCAGAGTGGCCCCAACTGCCTTTAGATCATTAACAATCTCCTCCCGTGTAGTTTTTGGTCAGTCCCTCACTTTTTTCATGCTCATCCTCATACCATGAGGCAAGATCTTGCCTGGAGCTCCAGATGGAGGGCAATTAATGGTCATTTTATATTTCTACCATTTCCGAATTATCGCATCAACAGTTGTTACCTTCTCACCAAGCTTTTTGCTGAAGCTCTTGTAGCCCATTCCAGTCTTGTGCAGGTCTACATTCTTGTCCCTGAAGTCCTTTGACAGCTCTTTGGTCTTGCCCCTGGTGGTGGAGAGGTTGGAATGGAAGAAATTCATTCTGTGGACAGGTGTGCTTTATATGCATAGTGAGTTGAGGTCAGGAGTATCTGTAATTGATTGATCGATTGATTGTAATCTGTGTGCTACGTGGGCACACAGCTAACCTGTGGGAGCTAGAATTCTGGCTGGGTTTTAGGGAATACTTACTTCTGTCAATGATATACAAATCAATTTATAACTTTATATAATTTTTTTTTTATTTTTAGTTGATATTTTCTCTCCATTAAAATGAAACTACCATAAAATTAGAGACTGTTCATTTCTTTGTAAGTGAGCAAATACTTATTTCCTCCACTGTATGTGAAAGTATGCAAGATTGTGAACATTTTCATATGCAACAGGGATATAGTAAAGCACATTTCTAATTGACTAATTAATCATCAACTAATCGTTGCATTGTAGGTCAGATATTTGACATTTGCCATTGTTTTTGGTATCTAAACTAGGAGTTACTTTGGTGTTGAAAAGCAAACCACATTCTCTGTTTTTGGTGGATTTTCCAATGGCAAGAGCAAATGTCGAAAATGTCAAAAGTTTTAAGATTTTTCTTTTTTAAATTATTGATTTTATTGAGAACATAAGACCCTATCCCTCTGTACACTGCAGTTTGTTTTATGCAGTTTTGAAAGATGTGTTCAGTATTTTTGTCAGTTTCTTCACAAACATGGTATAAATGCATTTTTCAATGCAATATTATGTTCTAAAGTTATAAATTAAAAACAAAATATATTTCCCACACTGGTGCTTTATATGGAGCACCAACACTGGAAAATAAAATCCTGACAACTTACAGATTAAAATTTTGATATACGTAAGAAAATATACCTTCATTGTTTCCAATGCATGTTTGTAACATCAAAAACAATCTTGGAACAATAATTGCTTATTCCTGACCCTACTTTTCTTGAGATAAGAATAGGTTTTCTATTTGATTGTGTTGGTTCTCACATTAATAAGGATGTAAATCGAATCAAAGTCAACCACATGGCGTGAGAAGTTTACTATAATTTTTGTCTTTCAAGATGGGACCACATCCGGGTGGGGTGAAAGGTTATTGTGGAAAAAGACAAACACTGACTGACATCATGTGCACAGCTGGTTTTATTTTAAAGTGGTTGAATCTCATAATATTGGTGGTGTTTGCTGAAAAATGACCTGTATAAAAAAACCTACATTAAAATGTGTGTGTAATTGCAAGACACGGATCAATACTCAACAACTGTCTTGGGTGTATTCGGTAAATATTTAAGCATTTTGTGTTTTGGTAGTGTCCCATTGCATCCTTTGAAAAATAAAGATCCTATTCTTTAATGGTTATTATTGGTGGTACTAAATTACAAGTTATTTACATAACTAATATGTATATTTCTATTTATGTACTTTCAAATTGGCACATGGGGTTATATGTGATTCCATATACTAGAATTATATACAATTTTGTGCAGTTTGCGTTTATGAACTATAATTATTATTTTTTGTCTCTTATTGATTTCTTATTTATTGAAAATGCTGTTTTTTCAGAGTTTTAATCCCTTTCTTAATGTACACTTTCACAAATAAAATGAACATTTAATAATAATAAGATTTATAGGATTTCCTATTTGTTGATTGGTTTCCCAGGTGTATCCTGTCCAGATGTTTCCAGATATTTTGAATGACGTTCATATAGTATCTGTGTTTTGTCTCTTGATTGCACTGGGTAGAAAGTTGATTTTTATAATTATGTGATAGCAGATGTATAGCAGGAGGCTCTTCGGCATTGAATAGCAAATGGACATTTTCTTTATTCATTGAATTGTAGTTGCAGTTTGTTGATTCATGTACTACATTTCTGGTACCCTGAGAGCAAAATACTAATGGACTATCTTGTTTAAAAATTGTTAATGGACATGTTTAATGTGAATATAATGAAAAAAAATTAGTAATTTTTAATATTGAACTGTTAGTTGATTCGTTCATTTTTTTCTTAGGCATGATTTTGGTGGATTATAAAACTGTTTTTTATACTAGTATCTGTGGTCACAAGTGATGCTGTCTGGATGCAGTAAATGTTAATGAATACTTGGACCTCACTGCTAGGAAGTAGGTAACTTCTAGTCTCAAACACATCAGCGGAAGTGGTCTCAAGTGTTAACGTTGAACAAAATGCTTCAGACAGACCAATAAGGCCTTTGTTTTTGGAGCGCAGATATTGGCATTTCATATAGATATTAGTATACTTTTTAAACAAAAGCAGTCCTGTTTTTTACTCCAGTAATTAGGGGAATAATTATTTAATCTTGGTTAATATATAAAGCTTCTTGTTGAGTCTAATTTAAAGCAGAAATATAAAGTAAATTATTACTGCCTTGAGCAGGTGTTTCCTACACTCGCTTTGTGATGATACAGCAATAATACTGTTTAAGGGAAATCTAACTGATATGAGGGAAAGGACAATTTTTTTGAAAGATGCCTTTTATTTTTCTATCAGTATCTATTTAACACTCTTGTTCTCAAGAGTTTTAATTATCATTAAAAAAAATTGTGATAATGTAAAAGTTAGAACTGGATTGTGAGATTTAAGATAAATTGTATAATCATATAATACAGTATGCATATTTTCATAGGAAGAACTGCATTTATGTTATTATTTTAACTTGTTCCCAGTTTGTTTTTGTAAAAACAGAGGGGTGAATGACAAATAATTACTTCAGTAGTTTGAGTAGATATATTTCATGCAGTAATATTCATTTGATAAATAATCAGCTTCTCTTTATTTGTACAGTTTTGAATAATGTAATTTACAGAATATATAACTATTCTTTATCATAAGCTATTTATAGCATAATATGTAATGAAGTTACAGATGTGTGAAAATGTTGTTTATAAATGCTTTACATTATTACTGTTAGTCTGAAACCAAGATGATTAATTGACATTGTTTTAAACTCTTGGAAAGCTGTAATTTTGTAAAAATCTTCTAGGGTACTTGTTATTAAAATTATAGAAAAAATCTATTTCCGAAAAATGTTTAAAGCTTAAATGTCGTCTTAAAGTTATTCTTAAGTTAAATAATTTTCAGAAAAGAAACAACTGGCAGTAAACTTAAAATGTCCAGGAAAATTGTTTGTGTGATTGCTCCAGTCTTTCCTGATAAACAGGCAAGCAGTGATCTGGTTCTTGAAATAAGAATATCTTTATTGTCAAGTGGTGTAGAGAAATAAAGGTTGTAGCCTTTGTGGCTTCACCTGTTAAGAGACAATACCAGCATCCTGTGTATATTTTTGGCACCGGTGTGACAAAAGTGTCTTACTGTTTTTTGACAGTGGTTTATTAATAACATATTGAGAAAGGTTAGCTATTATATTACTAATTTCTTCACTCTCAGCTACTGATTCTGTTCTGATGTCATTTTGGTTTATTAGTTTTGCATGTATCTAGTTTTTATTCTTTGTTTTGAGTTGTAGCTTACATTGAATGAAATGTTGATTTTACCTAACATATATCTCTCTCAGTTGGGAAGTGAATTGTTAAACAATTGGTCAACTGCTGAGTTCTTCACAAAATACTTGAAAATGCTAGATCCAAGTTTTGTAATCAAGGGTCTCATGTTAATCACAGGAATACAGTATAAAAATGGGAAAGGACATTTTTTTCAAATTTAAAAATTAGCTCTTGAAATTTCATTAATGTTTGTTGTATAGTATGCTAGAATTTAAAAAAATGCAATGTGCTT
>JANRMT010062814.1:91194311-91226912 GCA_026402145.1 Polypterus bichir lapradei | reverse complement strand
ACCTGCCTTTTCCATTCTCTTTGTTACATATTGCACGGCCATATCAGTCCACACCTTGAACCTGTCCCAGTCATTCAATACATAAGACACAATGTTCCTCCGGATATCAAGAGTGAGCCTGATATGGCCGTGCAATATGTAACAAAGAGAATGGAAAAGGCAGGTGCCATCTCCGGGCATGGAAACCACTTAGTAAGTGACAGTTCTTTGATCGATGGTGATCACCTCGATAGACATGTTAATGGGGGTACGGTTGGAATGATAAAGGAAATGGGTACCTGAACAATGTAAAGTAAGTCTAAAATACCTACACAATAACTATAATCGTAATAAATGAACAATAAAACAGCGGAGAAGCCGTGGATTAAATAAAAAGGCTGTAGTTATCAGCAGGGAGACGTGAATACCGTGGCGAAGCAAGGAAGGGAATGTAGAGACTGGAGCGAAAGACGGCCTTATATAGGCAGGCAGTCAACAACGTGGGAGGCGTTGGGATGGGGGACTCAACGCCGCCTCACACGGTGACCGAGCTGCAGGCTATGGACGTATATATGTACGTAAGTAGGATTCAGTTAGCGTTGGGAACCCGCGTACCAAATTTCTTGAAGATGGGCCCATAAGTAACAAAGACTGTTGAAAAGTTCAATATGATGGCCGACAGTGGCATCATATCACCGAAATAAGTACCAAATTTCAGTCTTCTACCTACACGGGAAGTTGGAGAATTAGTGATGTTGGAAACTTCAATATGGCAGCCGACAGTGGCATCATACCACTGAAATAAGTACATACATCGGTTTTGGTTAGCGCAGGGAAGCCACCTACCAAATTTCGTGAAGATGGGGCCATAAATAAGAAAGTTGAACATGGTGAACATTGTCAAATGTTATGACCGTTACGCGTAGAATTTCGAAATGAAACTTGCTTAACTTTTGTAAGTAATCTGTAAGGAATGAGCCTGCCAAATTTCAGCCTTCTACCTACACGGGAAGTTGGAAAATTAGTGACGTTGTAAAGTTCAATATGGCGGCTGACAGTGGCGTCATACCACCGAAATAAGTATGTACATTGGTTTCAGTTAGCGCAGGGGAGCCGCCTACCAAATTTCGTGAAGATGGGGCCATGAATAAGAAAGTTCAACATGGCGGACATTGTTGACCGTTACGCGTAGAATTTCGAAATGAAACCTGCTTAACTTTTGTAAGTAAGCTGTAAGGAATGGCCCTGCCAAATTTCAGCCTTCTACCTACACGGGAAGTTGGAGAATTAGTGATGTTTGGAAAATTCAATATGGCGGCCGACAGTGGCGTCATACCACCGAAATAAGTACCTACATCGGTTTTGGTTAGCGCAGGGACGCCACCTACCAAATTTCGTGAAGATGGGGTCAGCCTTCTACCTACACGGGAAGTTGGAAAATTAGTGACGTTGGAAAGTTCAATATGGCGGCCGACAGTGGCGTCATACCATCGAAATAAGTACATACATCGGATTCGGTTAGCGCAGGGAAGCCGCCTACCAAATTTCGTGAAGATAGTGCCATAAATAAGAAAGTTCAACATGGCGGACGTTGTCGACCGTTATTGACCGTTATGACCGTTACGTGTAGAATTTCAAAATGAAACCTGCTTAACTTTTGTAAGTGAGCTGTAAGGAATAAGCCTGCCAAATTTCAGCCTTCTACCTACACGGGAAGTTGGAGAATTAGTGATGAGTGAGTGAGTCAGTGAGTGAGTCAGTCAGTCAGTGAGGGCTTTGCCTTTTATTAGTATAGATATCTATACTAATAAAAGGCAAAGCCCTCACTGACTGACTGACTCACTGACTCATCACTAATTCTCCAACTTCCCGTATTGGTAGAAGGCTGAAATTTGGCAGGCTCATTCCTTACAGCTTCCTTACAAAAGTTGGGCAAGTTTCATTTCGAAATTCTACGCGTAATGGTCATAACTGGAAGCTATTTTTCTGCATATACTGTAATGGAGTTGAGCTCGAAAGCCGTGGAGGGGCGAAGTTTCGTGTGACATCATCACGCCTCCCACGTAATCACACAGTACGTAGAAAACCAGGAAGAGCTCCAAAAACCGCCAAAGAAAACATACAGCGAAACAATTAGAAGCGAGCGAGTGACATATAAAACCATATTCAGCGGCTCACGTGAACTGACGCAGTGCGCAGACAAAAAGCAACAGTTCCAAAGAGTGCTGAACAAAAACCGAATTACACTGCTACGCTCAAATAGACAAACCACACGCCGTGGCACAATAGTAGAGGCTTCGCCTCTATCGCCGGCGTCCGAAGTTCGATTCCCGAGAGGGGATGCACTGAGTATGTATGTGTGCTTCCCGATTCATTTTAGCCTCGCATCCCCTTGGTTTGAGACGTATAAAAAAATATGCGGTTAACGCAGAAAGACAGATCACCAATTGAAGCTTTATGAATAATGGATACTTTATTCGCGATCAATGATTGTTTTGGTAAAGCCATACTCAGTGTATTCATTAGATGAACGGTAAAAAAGTAAGAGCGAGGGGAGGGTAACTTATTGAGGCACGCAGGCACAACCACAATAGCACGTGGGCTCGATGTACTGTAGTGCGAGTCAACTCGATCTGAATTGTGCGATCACATTTGAAAAAATATATCTTTTCAACTTCTATTTAGTCAACACTTAGCATATTCATATGTAAGGCTGCTGCGCAACTCAGCACGCCTCCCATGTAATTGACTGCCTGCCCATATAAGGCTATTCTTCGCTGCGGTGTCTTTATTCGTTTCCTTGCTTCAACAAGGAAGCAGCTTTCTCACAGCTTCTGCGCTGTTTTATAAACGAACGACATATAAGAAAGTCCTTTTTCTTTGCTTCGCCAACGAGGCAACCTTTTTATTTAATCCACGGGTTCTGCGCTGTTTTATTGTTCATTTGTTATGATTGTTATAGTTATTGTGTAGATATTTTATACTTTGTTTACTGATCAAGTACCCATTCCCTTTATTCTTCCAACTGTACCCCTATTAAAATGTCTATTGACATCATCACCATCAATCAAAGAACTATCATTTACCGAGTGGTGTCCATGCCCGGAGATGGCGCCTGCCTTTTCCATTCTCTGTGTTACATATTGCACGGACATTTCAGGCTCACTTTTGATATCCGCAAGGACATTGTGTCTTATGTATTAAATGACTGGGAGAGGTTCAAAGTATGGACTGATGATGGTACAGGAGATAATTATAGTACACAGGAGCACTATAAGACTGAAATGCTTAAGCCCTTCACCTATGGTTCTGCATGTGAGTTGATGACTGCCGCTGAATTGTTTGGTTGTCGCTTTCAAGTGTTCCGAAATAGGCAAATATTTTACACCTTTGAACGGAAGCATGTAGTGATTCACACACATTCACATCAAATACAAAACAAAGCAATTAACATACTACTTTAGTTATGATGGGATTTGAGAAACTAGTAAATTAAATGATTTTAAGATGAAGTTTATGATGTTCTACTTTAATGACAAAATAAACTATGTGATTAAAGCGGAAATTTCAAGATTAAAGTTGACATTTCGTGGTTTTTTCCCCACTGTGTGCCTATTTTTTTTTTGTCTGTACCCTAATAAGCTTTCATATGACACTCAGATGGTGGGCTACAACTCGCCTTTTCTGGCGACTTTGATATGTGACTTCTTTTTTATTTTGGCACTTTGTGACTTTGTGAACTTGACCTTTCGAGTTTCTCCAATGCGCTATGTCACTTGATCAACTTCCTTTTGTTGATTATACCACTGTTTAAATCAACAAATATTATGTTTTTCCTTTGCCTCCACTTGGTATTCGCTAAAATTCTTATGTTTTCCCCCCCTTGCTTTTCCCATTGTCTTTTCACAGAACGCTGAGCTTAAGGAATATTTATATTGATTTGCATATTCAAAGAGGCGTAATTCTGGGAGGAATTGGGGTGGGACATCAGGCGCGTGCACGTGCATTACTTTTCACACTGACCGGGATTTATGTAGCGGAAGAACATGGAAGTTGGAGTACGCACAGATTCCTGCATCAGGATTTTTCTGTGCGTAAGCACATTTCGGCTTTTGTGCTCACGTCATGTTATAGTGTGAATTCTACGCACGGCGTTATGCATGAGGCCCCTAGTCTCTCATCTTATCTTTACATGTCAGGACTTCAAGTCATGTTGCTAAGTTGTGTTAGGAACAGAGAACTGAATAGAAAAATGAATAGACAAGAGGTCTTCAAGAACAGACAAGAAGATATTTACTGAAAGCAGACTCCCTAAGGCCATATTGCTTCAACCTGTGAATCCTGCATCAACATGCATGACCTTACATGGTTTAATTTTTTATTTCAGTTTTCTTAAGTCATTGTTTCTTGATGGGGTTTCATGCCATTTAAACTTAGAAGCTGATAGGGCTTAACTCTAATTTTCCCAAAACACTTTCAGAACTGTTGTATAGATCTCTGTAGTTTCAAAGTTTCATTGAAAATAAACTGAACAGGGACATGCAGATAAGCATTCTGTAGTATTTATAGGAGCTCCACGGTATAGAAAATCTAACCTATGGGAACACATCATAACCTCCAGTATCATTATTTCATTATGGTTTGCCTTATTTAATGTCTCTTAACAGTATGCTATGCCTGTGCTGTTACATTGCGTCCTATTTGAAACCTTTCCTTTATCACTGGCCTGACTTTCTTATGGGACGCATTTACTTTGTTTCTCCCCCACCTGATCTCCATTCCATGGATTTCCATTCAATTTTTCTAGATTCCACAATCCTACTGCTAATATATGAAATTTGTCTTTTTACACTGGTTGGTTCCCTTTTTGCTTTTACCATTTACAGTGCCAGTTTCTTATATTTTCCCTGCCAATCATCAACTTTATGAACATATGTTTTTCCAGATTTAACTTTTATAAAGTACTTTTTTTTTTTTTTTCCAAATCTCCCTTTAATTTACCTGTGCTTGTGAACAGCATCCAACCAATCTGAAGCATCTGAACTGCTTTTTTCACTTTTTTTTCTTACACTCTAATTTCAGATTCTGAACTACCTGTTCTGTTTTAGGAGGAAGGCTCAGCTGCATTAGAGACCCTTTTTATTGAATGAAAAGGACTGGTGTGGAAGAGTTCCAAAACCTGTTTTTCCTCAGCCTGTCGTAGATGGATTTGTAATAATACTTGATTTAATTCAGTTGTGCAAATTTGATTTTATCAATTATTTATTGAGAGTAAGATATGATTCATAGCAATATAAAACAGGAAAATATAAAACCAATCTTTAATTTGACAAGGTTATGTTAAAAACTTGTTTTTCCTGCAAAGTACATTGTGATTGGCGGTAGGAGGGGGATAGTGGTAACCATTTTTAGGTGTGTTCCCATATAATGTGAGTACCACTTATTGTGATAGCCCATGTCATTCTGCCCATCTGTCAGTCAGCATGACACAACTCTGCCCTCTGTGGATCAATTTTGTTGAAATGTGGCAGACTTACTCTTCAAGGAAATTTGTTGAGCAGTTCATTTTTTGGTGGGATATTTCTAACAGATTGCACTATGCACATTTCATAAATTTCCCATTTTTTAACATTTCTCCCATTGAAAAGCATTGGTGAATTTGCCAACTTGTCAGTCTTAACCCAGAGAAATGTTCCTTGTGACTTTAACTTCAGATTAGTTTACTGTTTCAATTTTTCTTGACATCAGTTACATCAGCTTGTTTAATTTGTATATATTCCTGTTTTTCACCTCCAGTTGCTGCTACTGATGGCTAACAGATCCCCAATACAAGTTAATGAAACATCAGCAGATTGTGTGTATGGGTAGGAAATTGCTATAAATGCAAACACAGAAAACAAATGGTTATCTATATATAAAGGAATTACTCTGTAGTGTGAAAGCCTCTGTGCACGGAGTAAACAAGCTTTTACTGAGTATTTACCTAACACTAAACCAACTTCACATCTACGTTATCTGCAGTTTATACTGATTCACTATGTCACTGACTATAATTTACTAGGGTGACCAGATGTCCAGTGACAGCAATATTCCCAATTTCAGGTTATGTATCCCGATAAATAACTGAAGAATATCAAACTGTCCCGGTTTTAACAGGCTGCCCATCTAATAAACACTGCTCTGCCGACACACACGCATCCTCATAATACTGTATATTTACAACTGTGCATACAAAACTCGTGGGCACAAAAGCCCTTAACCATCCCCCCGATGTAATATACAAATAATAACATGATTAGATTTGGAGGGGGAATGCTTCATTAAGAACTTGTGTTAACTTATATTCCAAGCAATGTGTGGAATCCTATGTGTTCATTTGTGAAAGTGTTCTCTTTTTCCAGTACCCTGATCCCTCTCTGATGATAATGTGATAAAGCAGACATTGAACAAATGAAGATGGGTTTTATGCATGCACGTGCAAGTTACACAAGTGTCCAGTTTGGGACTTTGAAAATCTGGTCACCCTATAATTTATCTTTAAAGTGCCTCATTCATCTGATATCTGTAATAAAGTTTGCCTTTCACTTATGTTATTCCCTAACGTTTGTCATAACTGAACAGCTTTGCAAGTTCCATTTTATGAAAATTACAACAGCCATACATGCTCAAGCCCAAAAATTAATTGTTAGTTTTTTTTTTTTTCTCCAATGCTCCATTAATTGCCACTTGCAAACTGATACTGAGTGTGAATATTGAGATGTGTGTGTACATGTGTTTATATGTATATATGAATGAAGGTGGTCCTTGTGATGAGCTAGTCTCCTGTACAGGCCTGTTTTTGTCCTTTTCTCAATCATAGGATGATAGACTTTGGCATCCACAACCTTTAAATGGACTAAGAAAGTTCTAGAACCGACCTACTGAACTCAGTCTGTTGAGGCCTACAGTACCTGCATCTGAATGTATAGCATGCATACATTTTCTAACTTCTTTTTATTTCCCACATGTTTTTTAACTTCAAATTGATAAGATGTTTAGTTTTTTTTGGTACAACAGTTCAATTTTGATTTTTTTTACTAATTTGGCACAGCATGATTACTATTAAATTCAAAACTGATGATTACTGTCCTTGATATTGTAATTGCAATAACATCTGTGGCAGAGCGACGGGCGCTAAGCAAGCTCCTGTCGATCATGGAGAATCCACTGCATCCACTGAACAGTGTCATCTCCAGGCAGAGGAGTAGCTTCAGTGACAGACTGCTGTCACTGTCCTGCTCCACTGACAGACAGAGGAGATCGTTTTCCTCCCCCACACTATGCGACTCTTCAATTTCACCCCTAAACGCTAACATTATACAAAGTTATTGTCTGTTTTTACATGCATTTTTATTACTCTTTAATATTGTTTTTTGTATCAGTATACTGCTGCTGGATTATGTGAATTTCCCCTTGGGATTAATAAAGTATCTATCTATCTATCTATCTATCTATCTATTGCAGTTGTTAATTTTGATAGCATGGCAAAGAAATGTGTGTTGTGTTGCAGTGTATTCTGTATACATGGAGTACAGTAAGGCTTCCATTTTGCACTTTTCTACGGAACTGCTTGAAAATTTAACATGAAATTGTTAAATGTTGGATTTGTTGAAAAATAAAAATTTAGTGTTTAAAACAATATTTTCTTTTTTAATATTTACAGTAAAGATACAGGACACTTAATAAGTATTATGTTAAAAAATGTAAAATTTGGCAAAAAATTAAACACTGAAACACTAAATTGGGCTTCTGCAGTATTAAGGAAACAAAAGTTGCATGAAAGTATAAAATCAATACTCAGAACAAAATCTTAAATTACAGTAATGTTAATGTAATGTTAAGTTAATGTAACACATCTGATTGTTCTATTATATTTTTATATTAATATATTGTAAGGTATTTAGATAGTAACACATTGACACAAGGGCAACATCATCCAACATTTATATAATGTGCTAGAATACACATACAATATCAGTCAAATCAAAAAACAGCAACACTATGTAAATGTTTTCAAGTTTAGTATTTGCTTACACAGTATTTGTACATTAGCAGGCAATTAACTGTGACCTTTGTAGGATATGGCAGCATTGCAATTGCATAGATACCATGCTATGCACAGTGCTTATGTTTAGCATAAAAGTCACGGGATGCTTAACCAATCACACTGCACCAATGCTGTGACCAGCACTCAGGGACATGGTCCTGTCATTGATGGCAACAGCCTTCACAAGTTTGTTCTGTAATCTGTAATCATGCAAATGTACTGGTTGTACTTAAAGCTCCATCTGCTTTGCAGTGTAAATCCCTCATCAATGTAATGAACTGTTAAGCTCAGGTATGCTTCCATAGTTCTATCAAACCACACATCATTCGTGGTTCTTTAAAGCACATTACTGGAACTTGAAACTTCTTTTGTAGCTTTATGTATTCTTGTGGACTATTTAGTTGAATTGTAGATTGGTGTATGTAAGTATCTGAGTGTAGTGCTCCAACAGTTTACATAGAATGCCTTTTTTGGTCAACATTATAGCTATTGAAAACAAAATAATTCCATATTACCAGCGATTCTACTCATTTTGATACTGAAACATTTAAACAAGTGGCAGGTGATCTAAGTTCTTCTTTACACTTATTCTTTTGAAGAATGCTGCAAACACAACAGAAAAAAATAATACATTTTATAAGGTATTTGTAGGGCTCAGACTCCTAACAATGCATTCAGCACTTCGCTTCTATAGTCATATGATGCGAGTCCTATGATGCACTCACACTGAGTGAATTTTAGTGTTGATTGGTTACAACTCTCATTTACTGTTTAGCGCAGTCTGCAACAGCTTTATCTCTAACAGAATGAGAGAGCTAAATTGAATCAATTGTCACTTTTAGTGATTAATATTGCTGCAAATGCAATTGTAATTTTCATTAACATTCAATTAATTGTGCAACGCAATGACAAAGATTCAGTCTTTTTAGGGAAATGTAAAAAGAAAAAAATTGAATAAAACAAAACTGTTAGATTCTCAGTTCATCCATTTGTGGTCAGTGTCTACATGTTTTCTGAAATTAAGCCCTCATAAACTTGTATTTTTGAGAGAATTTTGCAGGCAGATTTTCACATAAGTAACTGAATCTAACCCTTGATTTTCTGAAATTGTCAAACTGCTGTTTTTCATCAAACCCCTTCACATCTCGTCTCCACCAGTCTTGGCTGCTTTTTTCATGTCTACCTTGCACCCAATGTAGTAGCGATAAACTCAGATCCCTCAAACTCCTGATTAGATTAAGCAGTGTGGGATTGTTCAGTGCTGAATGTGTGCTTGTGTGTGTGTTTTAAGTAACTCCCATACCCTGTATACTGTAAGGGTTGGGGTGGAGTTTTAGGTTGTTGTGAGGGGAGTTCTAGACATATTATATTCACTTCAGTGTGTTATTTAATAAGACATCACATATGAAGTGGGGAGTAACCTGTGCTTCAACTGTTTGGGCTCTACCTGACTATACTGAGGAAACCATAGAAACTAGAATATATATTGCCAGTTTAGTAATAGCCTGGTCTTGAGTAACCAATGCAAAAGAACAGCAAGTAATCCCCTAGTAGAGAGTGTGAGTACATAATAGGTAAAAGCATAAGTGATTCATCAGTAAGCAACATTCTGTTCAGGTGCTAAAACTTTAGAAAATCTTCTATTAGTACCTGAAGTACTAGGGTGTTGTACCGTTTTAGCCATTATGAATGTAGTGAGAAGTCAAGCAAAATGACACCTTTTATTGGCTAACTAAACGGACTACAATATGCAAGCTTTGGAGGCAACTCAGGCCCCTTATTCAGGCAAGATGTAATCAATTATTGATTATCAATTAGTGATTACATCTTGCCTGAAGAAGAGACCTGAGTTGCCTGGAAAGCTTGCATATTGTAATCTGTTCAGTAACCAATAAAAGGTGTCATTTTGCTTGATGTCTCACTACATCAGTACCTGAAGGAACAGTTGTATTTTCAAAAAACAAAACTCTGCAAAGTGGTATGTAAGTTATTGTTAAAAATACAAACATACAAAAATATTTTGACTAATGATCTGTTGTCCTTGAGGTTTTACAAGTCTTTGTTAACCTAGTGCATTTCAACTTTGGGCTTCAGAATTACGTACAACATTATATACCAGCATCAGACCACATATAGAACCTGAAATTTGCTTGCAGTGTGTACTACTGCATCAGATGCTGTGCATGTCTGTTTTGCTTACTCACAATTATATCTGTATGTCATTCTTTCACATATGAACATATGTGTAATTTGGTAAGAGATATTCTGTATCTGATAAACCTGCCTTGTAACTTTGAGACAAGATAAAAAAATACAGGGGAGGCCTGGGGTCTTTGTAATAAATCCGGTGGACCCTAAAAGCTTAAAAAATCAAAACTAAATGGGGGTTCCTGAAAAAGTTTTAAACATGTTATAGTGTACAGAGAGACTTTCACAGACTTGAGCCTGTATGGAGTTAGATAAATGTGTGTGGCAACAGATTTGGCATGCAAACCAAACATAGACAAGTATGTAAGAAACAGAACAAAAGGTTATGCTTTGTACAATCTTTGACGTACCAGGATGCAACGCATTATATTAGACTCTTAGATATTACCATTATAAGGGCAACAAAGATCATAAAAAAGAAATAATGTCAAAATGTTTTCAGAACAACTACTTCTGATTTAGTTATCTGGTTAGATGCATGATTTTATATCAATACTGACCACCAAAAACAGGTAATAGAATAATTTATCATTTATAATTTATCGCTTGTCATACGTGTAATTTCAGCACCTCTCCTCTGTATTCACCTGTGTCTGAACACCTTCACCGGCACTCCTTTTTTCGAGTGTGTTCCGGTAAAGCCTGCTTTTCAGACTCATTATTTTATAGGCGCCTTACTCATCTCCTGTCCGGTTTTGTACTTTCCATCTTTGAATCCGGTTCTCTTAGTGTGTGCCTTTAGTCATACTTGTGCTTCTCAAACTCGCATTTCCTCTTTCGTTGCATCACCAAAGCAAGCCATACTGACCATTTAGATATCTCTGAGGGAATGGGCACATAGACCTTAGTGATTTATTATATACAGTAGTAGACTACTATTATTTTTATCCAATAATGGCAAGTGATACACTTACTACTTATTGGAATGTATTATTAGAAAATACTGAAACACTGTATAGTAACATTTTATCATTTTTTGAAGCATATAATGTAAACCGTAAAATATCAAATCAAGCATATTAATTATATTTGACTGTTCTCCAAGTCAATGGGTTAAAGATTTCAGCCTTTTAACTGCTCCTCTTGGTGTTTTTTTCAAGCTAGTACAGTCATGTTCCTGAAAATTTCTGAAACCTTACAGTCACGCAAAATGTAGTGTTCCTCACTTATTCTGAATGACTGCATCTGAATAACTTCAAATAATTCCATTTAGATTCATACTGCTGTATACTTCCTGTTAAAATATTTTTGTATCTTTTTTTTGGGGTAATTTACTCATTCACTCCCGTTCAATTTGTTAGATGTCATGTATTCCAGAAATGTATATGCTGATTTACAGATGGATATAGCAAGGATATATTATTTATTATTATTTTAAACTGGACATAGTTTATTTTGTATTTGTCATATTTGTCTAACTACTGAGAGTACCAGCTTTGTGTCATGTATGGACCTGTAACTTTAAGAACTGCTGACTCAACAGCCTTATTTTATTGAAGTGAATGTTGTCCTGGTCTGGCGAGAACTTTGTCTGCTGGCTTCTATTTGAAAGCAAAACCTTTTTTACCCTACTGCTGTGCTGTAAAAAGGCATTGCTGGAATTTCCTGTTTGCATTTTACTAAAAGAAAAAAATGCATCCTCTTGTAAACTATTTTTAAATTGAATGACTGGAAAATATTGAACTTAGTAAGCAGCTTGACCTAGTATTTTATCATCAAGAGATATTTTGTTTTCTTATTTAAAACACATTTATAGTTGTAAATTGTTTCAAATCTTTGTCAGTTATGTTTGTGTCACACTACCTTAAGACAGATATTAACTACTTTAGAGTGTTACAGTGATCAAATAGTGTTTTACTTTTTCCCCCTTAAACTTAAATTTTATTTAATACTTTATTATCACCTATTAATTAAGATGTGAAGTATATAAAACCCTAATTTTGTCTGTTGGTCACACTGTAGAGTTGCTGCATTTCAGCAGGAGGACAGAAAGTCTCCTATTGTATTTAAAAACAAATGTTTGAGATTGGGAAGCTAAGCATTACATTTCACTGCCATAGCTTCTTGCATTAAGCAAGTGCATTCATTTTTCTAAGGTTCAATGCTACTACTATTGCACATTTAACCAATACTTGTAAAGGTAGCCATCTCTGAAGAGTCTACTGCTGGTTAGCGTTCTCAATGCAGCTTGCAAGTGTAAGAGTGAAGCAATACATTTTCCATGATAACTACAAAAACCTAGCTCCATATTACTGCACGTTAACAATAATATTTGTATAACAAAAATGTGTATGTTTCTGTCCTTAAAAGGAAAAGGACTTGAAGGCTTTCAATGACATGCTCACTGCCTGTTATATGATGTGCTACGAGTTATACAACACTCCTTCATTCATTTACTTAAAAACAATCACAATAACTATAATTGGCCTTCTTGTCTCATTCAGTAAACATGTTTAAATCTGGTGTCATTTAATTTGTGAAGCAAACAGTAACGATATAGTGCATATAGAAAATAACCCTCCCCCCATCAAAATATTCACGTTTTGTTGCTTTGCAGCCTGAAATAAATACACACAAAAATATATATATCTTTTTACAATGTCAAATTTCACTTCCATCGTGATGGCTTTCCTCTTCTTCAAAGCTCTACTATCTGAAGACTCTGACTTTCGTTTAGGAACCATGATAAGGGCCAAAAAGTCACCAAACAAAGCAACACAAACAGAACACTTGTGCTTTTAACAGTCTGAAATGGCATACTTAAACATAGGGGTGATGGCAGCTCCCTCACTCATATGCCGCATTAGTGTATGTAAATATATGTAAAGATTAAGCACAAATATAGTTAATTACACCATAGAATGCACAGTGTAATAGTAAACTAATGTAAAAACATTGAATAACACTGACACAAAACACCCAGGCTCCCTGCTTAGCTACACGTGCAGGCGCTTGCTCTCTCTCGCTCTCTCGCTCTCTCTCTCTCTCAGCAGCTCGCTCTCGCTCTCTCTCTCTCTCTCTCTGAACAGAGAGGAACATTAGAACATATCCAAAATTTATTTAAAAACCAACCACAAGCAACCAAAAAAGTAACAGTGCAGGAGATCACGCTATTAGCCTTACAGCCCGATCACTGTAAACACTTTTTTTAAAATGAGTTTTAAGCACAGCGGAAAAAAAAGGAACATTTGAAAAAAGAGAAAAGTAACATTGCAACAATTCACGCTATGAACTGAAAAATTAACTTTTGAAAAATCCGTAATACTAAAATCACCAAGAAAACTAACCTCGCATGAGTCGAGTTCTGGCATGAAGTGAGGAGGAACTGGGTGGAGAGGAGGGAGAGTCCGGCTCCGCAATGGAGGGATGTTTTCCTTCAGGTGTTTTCTCTCTTGTGCTGTCTTAGGTTTCTGGTGTTTTTAGCTGTTTAGCTGGTGGGAGCGAAAGCCTCATGCAGCCATTCCAAAAACAAAGTCCTTGTGACCCAACCCTTCGTGCTTGCCCTCCACATTACTGGCAGTCTAGATTTGTTTACATTGTGCTGCTTGAAAGCACGAGGGTTCTCAAATTGGTAAATGAGTAAACTGGTAAACAGTTTTTCCACCTCTTCCAGCACTTGAAGCCTCTGCCTGGTTAACGCTGTAACTCCTTTTGCAATATCAGCTGCTTTAATAGATTCTTTCTGCTTTAGAATAGTCGAAATCATAGATTTTGACTTCTTGTACTCGCCGGCAAGATCAGTAACACGAACACCACGCTCAAACTTTTCAATAATTTCTTTCTTTACTTCGATTTCAATTTTCTTCAAAACTTTCTTCTCACCACTCTTCACTTGCTTAGAAGCCATTGTTAACTGCAAAAGCACACGAAATACTGTAGAGCACGAAGAGAGCGCAGGTAAAGCACGCACGTCTGACTGAGAACAATGAACAGGGAGCGGCTCTGCTTAAATACAGTAATCGGCGCGTATGAACCAGCCAGGCAGGCACGCACGTGCAGGCTCGCTCTCTCTCTCTCTATCTCTCTCTCAGCAGCAGGCAGGCACGCACGTGCACGCACCCTCCCCCTCTCTTTCTCTCATCAGCAGGCAGGCACGCACGTGCACGCACCCTCCCCCCCATACTCTCTCTCTCTCTCTCTCTCTCAGCAGCAGGCAGGCACGTCTGACCGAGAACAATGCAACACGTGCGGAAATCATCGGCGCGCACAAACCGAAAGGGAAACTGGCATGTTCGTATACCGAGTGTGTGGTTGTGAACCGAGGCAAAAGTTTGGCGAACTTTTTGGTCGTTAACCAAGTTATACGTGAACCGAGGTTCCACGGTACATACTTTGTACCTCTCCAACTTTCAACTCCTCTTAATGCTGATAGTTTATAACTGCTATATTCTGAGGTCTCAGACTTTGTGAAAAGGGGGTTAAGCCTCCAGAAAGAGTCACAAAGCAGGCCACGGCCTCCACAAGCCTGTTAATAGCTCAACCAAATCATCTACCCAAGTCATCGAATGTTTATTTCAGCTAATTTGACAATTGATAGTGAGATTCTACCTACAACAGAAAGTATTACCTTAATTGGTTTCCTTTTTGTTTGCGAGTTTTGTTTTGTTTTACACTTTTAACAAATAACCAAACTGTGCTTTTGTTAAGATCTCAGAATGCTTCCAATCTCTACAGTTTAATTTCAGCCACTTCTTTTTTTTATAGGTTCCTGTAAAGTAGGAAAAGGGTAGGAGGACATCACAGGAGATTGAGAGTGGAGTCAAAGTGCATCAGTCAGCTGTAATTAGGAGTTCTGGATAACACCATCCTGTACAGAATGGAGACAGGAAAGAAAGAGTTACTCCAAAAGAATTATAAGGCGTTGGCAAGATTTTGCCAGAATACAGAAGTGAAACTGTTATTTAAACAATTACGTAGTCATATGAGACCAAGATTAAGCGGTTTGTGACACGCACAACATTTTGTGTTTTTCCCCAAAGAAATACCAACATGAGCTCCAAAAATGTTTATCCATTCAATGCATTATGGTGGTGACAATATTATGCTGTGTAAATACTTTTAATCAGTAAGGACAACTTGTAAAAGATGGAGGAAAAAGGGATGCGGCACAATATTTGAACTACAATATTGCAAGAAAGCTTGTTTCATTATAATTAAAAGCTGAAGCTTGTTAAGGGCTCTTATTTACCATGACAATGATCATAAGCAAATGTAAAGTCACGTTGTGATTCAACAGTAGAAACATTAATGTCTATAAATAGCCCAATCAGAGCATTTTTCCTTGCATTAATGAATACTTTATGTATTATAGTTTCAGTTTGACATGTAAATACAGTGCTTGATTTCCATTTAACAGGTATCAATAAGGTATTCTAGTTTGTGCAGTTTTCTAGTGTTGATTTATAAATATTTACAGTTTGATTACTTGGTTTATAGTAATCATCCCCATAACTCATTGTTTAGGTGAACACTTTCTCACTAAATGCTAATTTAAAGTAACATAATGTCCAGATTTTAAACACAGTAAAAGTAAGATTTCCAGAAAAGGTCACCTTCAGAAATAAACTAAGAATATATACACCTAGAACAACATGTTCTTCTTCAACCATTTTCCTTTTGCATGTATTACACTCTTTGCCATATATTGATTTTTCCTGTGTCAATTTCATTATTTTGTGAGTATGTTAATATTAAGGAGACATCAGACTGAGTTAATGACACATAGGGGCATATTGAAAATATAGTTAAAACAACTGCACCCTCTGGTGCCTAATTTCAGGTACTGCATGTTGCTGTTTTTTTCTCTTTAGCAGCTAAAGGCTGGTGGTCTATAGCAAAATTAAAGGTTTCAAGTATAATATATGATTTGGCAATATATTTAGTAGTGAGCTGAATCAGATGATTTTTGTTCTCCGACTCATTGGCTTAGAAGTGTTTTTTTTTTTTGTTTTGTGCTAAATTTATCTAAATTTAAAGATTAGCTGCTTAGAAAGTAAATTCCACTTTAGGCTATGCTAGGGGTGTGTGTTATGGCCAAATATTTATATCATAGTATAATTAAAAATGATCATGGTAATGCTGTATATCACAGTATCCTCTATGTGCAATTACTTCTCATGTTGAATCCTGTTTAGGTGCTTAGGTTAGCAATTATATGCAATAATGTCTCAATTTATTAATCGTGGAAAATGTTGATAACTGCATTCCATTTAGTACTTCTATTCAATCAGAGATCAAGCTTTACTTACTACAGAGTGCTGGTTGTAATCATGCACAGACATTATATTCACTAAATATGAGTATGCTGGCGACGGGACCAACAAGTTAAATGCTAAACACATTATTAGGAAACTAATCCAGAAAAACAGAGAAGTATAATTAATGTTTAACGCAGATTGCTTGACATTTAACAACCAAAATGAAGAGAATCCTTTGGATTATGTTCTTGTGATTTGGAAATATTTTATTTTTAAAAGCATACTGTGAAAATTGTAAAAAAAATAAAAAATAAAACTGCACACAAACATTTATACAGCCATTTAAAATTCATCCACATTGTCCAGTAGGGATAGGAATTAGCAGGCACCTCTTGCTTCAATATTATGCCTTTTTTTGCCTGGCAATTCGATATACACTGTGATTTTTAAAGTATTGCGTCACAGTTGTATATCTGTTGTGGTTTGATATTGAGATTTATTGCTGATATTTTTTTTTAATTGAGAAGACAATTTTCCTCCAACTTGATATTTTCAAGTCATTGTGACAAGTCCAATTAAATACAGTATGCACTACAGTATCCAGTTATATAGTGTTATGTTACTGTAACATAACACTGTGTAGCTCTTTAAATCCATGAATGACATGGCAGGGCATCTCTTCTTTGCAAAGAAATTGTTTTAATTATGATTTAGCCTTGTCGTATATTTCAGGAACTGCTGTATGTGAGAAAATGTGTCGTGATGGAATAACATGTCTTGGCTCGAGAGTATGAATATAGTTGCAGACTCTTGCATTCTTAATTACAGTGTATACACAGAGGTCCTTGTAAATAAAATATTCAATACACCTTGTAACCCGTTTTGTCATATTACAGCTATTTGGGAATTTATGTAAAGTTATGTAATGTTTATTGCTTACTTGGAATAGTAGTGGGCTTGGCTCCATTGCAGTTTATCTCCAAGTGGTGTTGAGTGAGATGCACATGAATATTAGTGGTATTACCACAGTACTTGACTTTACCATGGCAAATTTTTAATATGGCTGTAGTCAACTCAAGTTCTCCATTTACTTTGTGAAATCCAAATTGAGTCCATGCTTTAGATTTTCATTGTGGTGGCATTGCATAAAACTGACAAAAACTGTGATCAATCATGTTCTTGTTTTGCTGTGTTTTCAGAGTGCTTTTTGTGTCAGCAAAACGTGTCCTTGTGCCAGAACCACATATGGACATTATTGCAGCGGTATAAGTAAATATATGTACTATGTATTCTAATTATAATAACTATATTAGTAAACTGCTATCATGGCAGTAGCAAATGCTTGATTGCATGCTACTCATATTTAACTGTCTATAGTAAGTTATCACATACTGTAGTATGGTTTACGTGTGGTTGTACACAGTTACAGTTTGTTGATTGCAATGTCAGCATTTTTTTTTTTTTGCATTTAAAAATCAATTTTTTAAATAGGTCTGGCAATCCGATAATCACCATTCAGAATTGTGATTTGTAAATGAATTGATTTTTTTCCCCTCCACCCCTATAGTCCAGGATAAAGAGTGCATAAAAAATGAAGAAGCGGCACCAAGTAATGTTGAGTCCACAACACAGATATACATTTTCTGTTTATGCTAGTGCATGTCCATATCCAGTAGGCTATTGAAAGGAAAATCAGATAAAACCAGTTATTGTGTTTTAATTATCAAATAACTTTATGGATTAAAATTCCATCACCTCTAGTGTTATTATTGTTAGAATTAAAAATCTAACCTTTATTTTTTTCTTTCCCCCTCTAAACTGAAGCTGGCCCATACTTATTTAGTATTGTCTCCTGCAAGCATACTATCTAAAATTAGAACCGCCATGCAGTTTCTCAGTACTAAACCACTAAGGCTTTGCCAAGTGGTATCTGAATCCTTTTGTTCTTACTATTGGTCTATTAGCTCTACATTCTGATGGTGCATCACTATTTCCCACCCCAAAAGCCACAGATAGCCTAATACAGCTTGAGTGAGTGTAAGAATAAAGAATTTCTTGGCACCTTGTGTGTATTGTTTTATATATATTTTTAAATGAAATGTTAGCATATGTTTTCAATAAAATAACACTATACTATTGCACAGTTGCAAGTCGGAAAATTGGTTTAGTGTTAGTTAGTAAAAAGCAAAACAACACATTTTAAATAGGCTATATGCACATTCTTTTCCAGATTCCATGTCCACCAACTGCTGCACTTGTGGTGCTGATATCAAAACAAACTAACTATGGCATTTTTCACCCAGTTGCTTCAAGACGTGCCCAGACTTATGATAAACGTTGCAAGTTGCATTATTCAAATATTGTTCCAAATGTCAGGGGCTAAAAAGGAGAAAGTTCAAACTATATGTTTCAAACTACATCCACAATTACGAAGGTAAAATCCAGACATGTGTTTACTGTGAACTTAAATGGGGCAAATATATGTGACTACTAGTGATAAGCTAACTCTGCGGTGTTCAGTTCGCCTCGAGTTTGGAAAAATCATGGAAGTGTTTGCGAATATCACTGAACTCTGCGAAATGCATTGAAGTCGTTGGAGACGGATTAATTGAACTAATTTGACTGGATTATAATGGTGCAATCATCTTTAAAGTGCCCCTGCGGGCTAGGGAAATGTCTGCCAACTATACTGGACTGATTATTGTGGTCAAAAAGGTAACCTGTGCTGTGCAGCAGTAGTGCCAAACAGTGCACCACCATGCCCTCCCTGAGATCAAAGAAGAAAGAACACAGTCAGAAATATGCAAATGTAGTATTTCATCAAAATAACGCAGAAATGCTGAAATCGTAGTCCAAAGTCAGAAAAAATACATAAGTTATTTTATGTTGATTTATGTAAGAAACTGTTGCTTTGTGTCCATCCATTGTGCTTGGCACCAATGCTACAATACATAATAACATGAATCTGCTGGACATCTTACCTTGTAAAAAGGCAAATGTCTTTGTCTGGGCCAGCAAAACAGTGAATGCCAAAAACTGTTGCTTCATTGTGAGGGCCTCAATTTGTTTCCTCAGCTGGAGGATCTCCTCTCTGAGAGACCTGTTTTCATCGAGCGGTAGGTTGAGAACTGCTGAATCCGGAGTTGAAACGTAATCGTAGTCCTCAAGGATTTTATCCTCCTTTTCTCGCCAGGTGTGTCATTCTCCATCGGTCATTTTCTCCTTTCTCAAACCCCCAGTCTTGAAAGTAGAATGGAGAAATTGTTCCACTCAAACAGTGTAGGAATCGCTCCCTTCTTCATCAGTCACCGTCCTGTCTCAGACCCTGGCTCATGAAAATCCTAATTTTTAAAATGCCAGCAACAAACTCGAGTATGGAGACTAACTGTAAAGCTATATGTTTTCTATATATTTCACTGATTATATAGGTAAATGTCAAGCAGCATGATGGACTGAGTGTAATGCTGTACACATCATCAATCTGCTATCATTTTTGTCTGAGTGGCTCAAGCACTAAAAAGGGGTGCACTCTATTCACTTTGTGTGTTCGGCACTGTCTCAGTACTTTATTGCTATGTGTTTGTCTTCTTGACCATCTTTTATGTCCATTCACATTGTGTTGGCAGCTATCGTCATTTTTTGTATACATTTTCATAAAGAGCAGGCACCATCTTTCACCATGCAAAGTCTGTGCTTGAAGAACAATCAACTAACCATCACTGCTCCCTGTTGTTTCAGCTTCTTCTTCTTCTTCCTTTGTATGTAATTGGGGAAAGATCCATGTGGGCACTGTACATGAAATTTTGAAAGCTCTTTGAAAGTAAATCATACCTTATGACAGTGCCCATTTCAAGCACTGGAAAGTGATGTGAACACACTGTGTTTCCATGGCAGTCGAATGTAATCTTTCTCCATATCACTGGTCCCCCACCTGAACCCAAGCATGTTGTGAGATTTGAGATCATCTAGGAAAAGCTGTGGTTGCTACTGGAAGAGGTGTTATTGAGGCCAGAAGAGGACACTTACCCTGTGGTCTGAATGTGAATCCCAATGCCACAGTGCAGTGATGGGGGCACTGTGCTGTAAAAATGGTGCCGTCCTTCATATGAGGTGTAAAACTGAGGTCCTCACTGGCGTTATGAAAAATTCCGGGGCATCCTTTGTAAAGAGCAGGGTGTATCCAGGCTAAATTGCCCTCCATGGCCTAGTCATTCTATATATATGTATGTGTATGTATATGTATGTATATACTTTGCGAAAAGGGGGTTAAGCCTCCAGAAAGAGTCACAAAGCAGGCCACGGCCTCCGCAAGCCTGTCCATAGCTCAACCAAATCATCTACCCAAGTCATCGAATGTTTATTTCAGCTAATTTGACAATTGGTAGTGAGATTCTACCTACAACAGAAAGTATTGCCTTAATTGGTTTCCTTTTTGTTTTGTCATTCTATATATATGTATGTGTATGTATATGTATGTATGTATATACTTTGCGAAAAGGGGGTTAAGCCTCCAGAAAGAGTCACAAAGCAGGCCACGGCCTCCACAAGCCACAAGCCTGTCCACAGTCATGGCCGAAATTATTGGCACCCCTGGAATTTTCCCAGAAAATGCCCCATTTCTCCCAGAAAATTGTTGCAATTACTGTACAAATGTTTATTTCCGTTATGTGCATTGGAACAACACAAAAAAACAGAAAAAAAGCCAAATCTGACATCATTTCACACAAAACTCAAAATCCGGACTAGAGAAAATTATTGGCACACTCAACTTAATACAGTATTTGGTTGCACGCCCTTTGGAAAAAATAACTGAAATCAAGCGCTTCCTATAACCATCAACAAGCTTGTTACGCCTCTCAACTGGAATTTCCGACCACTCTTCTTTTGCAAACTGCTCAAGGTCTCTCAGATTTGAAGGGCACCTTCTTCCAACAGCAATTTTGAGATCTCTACATAAGTGTTCAATCAGATTTAGATCCGGACTCATTGCTGGCTACTTCACAACTCTCTAGTGCTTTGTCTTCAACCATTTCTGGGTGCTTTTAGAGGTATGTTTGGGGTCATTGTCCTGCTGGAACACCCATGACCTCTGACGCAGACCCAGCTTTCTGACACTGGGCCATACATTGGGCCCCAATATCTTTTGGTAGTCTTCTGATTTCATGATGTCTTACACACAGTCAAGGCATCCAGTGCCAGAGGCAGCAAAACATCCCCAAAACATCTTAGAACCTCCACCATGTTTGACTGTAGGTACTATGTTCTTTTCTTCGTAGGCCTCATTCCTTTTTCTGTAAACAGTAGAATGATGAGCTTTACCAAAAAGCTCTACCTTGGTCTCATCTGTCCACAAGACGTTCACCCAGAAGGATTTTGGCTTCCTCAAGTACATTTTGGCAAACTCCAGTCTGGCTTTTTTATGTTTCTGTGTCAGCAGTGGGGTCCTCCTGGCTCTCCTGCCATAGCGTTTCATTTCTTTCAAATGTCGACGGATAGTTCGAGCTGACACTGTTGCACCCTGAGTCTGCAGAACAGCTTGAATATGTTTTGAAGTTGTTTGGGGCTGTTTATCCACCATTCAGACTATCCTTCGTTGCAGTCCTTTATCAATTTTCCTCTTCCATCCACGTCCATGGAGTTAAGCTACAGTGCCATGTGTTGTGAACTTCTTGATTATGTTGTGCACAGTGGACAAAGGAACATGAAAATCTCTGGAGATGGACTTGTAGCCTTGAGATTGTTGATATTTTTCCACAATTTTTGTTCTGAAGTCCTCAGACAATTCTCTGCTCTTTCTGTTCTCCATGCTTAGTGTGGCACACTCAGACACACAACAGAAAGGTTGAGTCAACTTTTCTCCATTTTAACTGGCTTCAGGTGTAATTTGCTATATTGCCAGCACCTGTTTCTTGCCACAGGCGAGTTCAACGAGTATCATATGCTTGAAATAAAATGATTTACCCACAATTTTGAAAAGGTGCCAATAATTTTATTCTGCCCATTTTTGGAGTTCTGTGTGACATGATGTCAGATTTGGCTTTTTTTCACAGTTCTTTTGTGTTCCAATGCACATAAAGGAAATAAACATGTGTATACCAAAACATTTGTAATTGCAACAATTTTCTGGGAAAATTCCAGGGGTGTCGATAATTTCGGCCATGACTGTATATATGTATGTATATGTATATATACAGTACAGGCCAAAAGTTTGGATACCTCCTCATTCAATGTGTTTTCTTTATTTTCATGACTGAAGGCATCAAAACTATGAATGAACACATGTGGAGTTATGTACTTAACAAAAAAAGGTGAAATAACTGAAAACATGTTTTATATTCTAGTTTCTTCAAAATAGCCACCCTTTGCTCTGATTACTGCTTTGCACACTCTTGGCATTCTCTCGATGAGCTTCAACAGGTAGTCACCTGAAATGGTTTTCACTTTACAGGTGTGCCTTATCAGGGTTATTTAGTGGAATTTCTTGCTTTATCAATGGGGTTGGGACCAGCAGTTGTGTTGTGCAGAAGTCAGGTTAGTTGGACGATCATTTATTTTTCAACAGGACAATGACCCCAAACACACCTCCAGGCTGTGTAAGGGCTATTTGACCAAGAAGGAGAGCGATGGAGTGCTGTAAATGGTCATGAAAATAAAGAAAACACATTGAATGAGGAGGTGTGTCCAAACTTTTGGCCTGTACTCTATGCATATACTGTGTATATATATGTATATATATGTATATATAGATATAGAGACATATATAGATATAGCTAGATATAGATATATGTATACACACACACACATATACAAGGTGATTAAAAAAGATTCATCTGAATTCAAAGTACCATATTTTTACAACCATGAGGTGCCTAGGAACCAATCACATACCAATTGACTGTCACCGGAAGATGGCTGTCTTCAGTCTGCAAGGAAATGGCGACGCCAGAGCAGAAAGCATTTTGCATTCTCCACTTCAGTAAGAGTGAATCCTACTTCTACTTATGAGTCGAACATGTTATATCTAATACTGTAGATTATGGCTAGAAGAGCAAAAATGTGTTATTAATTCAATTTGTTTGTATGTTTCAGGTATCCTTCTGAGCATATGTTGCTCTTCAGAGAGATGGTTAAACAAAATTAGTTTCTTAACAGTATGGGATGTGAAACATTTCAAAGCAGATCCAGCAAAACTCATTGTCGCTAGATGTATTATTCTTGAGTTTTGCAAGTATCACGTAAACAATAAAAATATATTTAAAACATCTGATAATCTGTGTTGTAAATTCTGATGCTTACGTAGTGGCCATAACATTAATATCTGCCACCATTGAAAAGCAAATTTTATGTTTGTTTCAGCTTGGAAAAAGCTGTCCTATAACAGAATCTGTTCTCAGCCTTTAAGATAGCCACATTAATCCTTATACAACTATGATGCCATCTTGAAGCACTGTTGCAGTATAAATTGTTGCATCACAGATAAACTACTAGTATTATTAGTACACCAAACTGTTAACTGATTACCCAAGTATAAGTGTTAAGCAAATCATTAACAGAGATGTCTTAAGTATTTTGAAGACTCATTTCAGGAAGAACACTGAAGAGTTCAGAGATTAAAAGAAACACAAAGAAGTAATTTATCTAGTCCTCTTTAATCCATAAACATTTCATTAAAAATATTTCTCTTATCTAAACTATGCTTACATTACTTTCTTGTTTTTGGTATCTGTTTTTCCTTTGCTTACTTTAATTGTGGAGGAAACTGTTTAACTGAGAAACTAATTTCTGCCACTCATCTACGTCACTTCCTTATTTTTTAACTTGCCTTTTTGTGGCTTTTCTGTTTCTGGTAGTAAAAAAAAAACAAAAAAAAAAAACAATCAAGCGGAGTTATTCTGAAGGAAGGAGGCAACTGTGACCAGTGTTGAGTAGTCCTAGCAGGATTCTTTTGGGGCTATTTTTAACTGGCCTATATCTTCGCAGCTGTCCCTTAGTCTGTGACTGCAGTGTCAGGAATAACGGCACTTGGCAGTTGACTGAAATACTCAGTTTCATTTCAGACAGACCTGTACTGGTGGTGGCTGCCTCTCCAGCTCCTCTGTCTCTCTATGTTTCTGAATCTTTCACTCTTTGGTTTACTGTGGTAAACCAGAAAACATCTGCAGGTATTGGCTTTTACATGCTAACAGATCTTTATGGGTATTTTTCAGGTACTGGTCATATGACTTACATACTCTGAAATCTGTAGGTTAAGTGCTTTCTTGTGTTCATCAAGCCTTGTCTGTTTAGCATTCACACAGTTCTATTTTTAGTCTGCTAACCAAAGCTGCATGGGGCCATTTTGTACATATGCTTTAGTGGCTTTTAAATGCTTTTATGTTATTACAGTTTTTTTTTTCAGGCTCAGTGGATGTTAGATGTACTAGGACAAAGTAATTGATAGTTTGTTTTTTTTTTGGATAACTGGGGTTGACTGACACCAGTTCTAAATACTTTTTGCATCTAAATTTGCAGGTCATATCTTGAAGGTAAAGTGTCTGATCTGATTCCTTTGTTGTTAACTTTTTGTGAAACTCTAGGTGAAATATGAAAACAGATTAATAGTTTGACTTTTAATTTTTTTTTTACTTTTATAGAGAAGTTTATTTTCTAAAATGCTCAAATTTTACCTTTTTTTACTGAATAGCCCCGCTCAACTATTAAAACTTTTTATCTTAAACATCAGATAGCTTCCGTTTGCCAGAAAGATAGTAATGATTGATGGAGCAAAAATAACTAACTCCCCAGGGACAACAAAAATGGATCTGTGTTTCTGAGGCCCACTAATACATTTAAATATGGCCTAAGTGTGAGACCATGTAAATGAGCAGTCAGGCTGTGACTCATTGTATAATTGTTGTCTGTGTTTTCTGTTTAATGTTGTTGTGGTTCTTTATGTGCTTAAAGATGCTGTGAGGCAAAAATTTTGTCCTTTTGCTGTTCCTGGTACTTGTGATCTTAGTTGCTGCTTTCATTATAGTATTTTGATAAGACCTGTGAAATTTTCTTGTGCAGTTATTTTACAGTGTATTTCTTTTATTGTCCTCACTTTTTTTTTGTATGTCACTTGAAACTGTGATGTTTGTTTAATATAATGTATCACTCTGCCTGGTTAGTTTTATATGCTGGCTATCCGTTTTTATACTCAATACAATAAATCATCTTCACTAGCATTCAGAATGTCTGTGGTATGTAGAGGGAATTTTAAATGGTATACTATGACTTACTTGTGTAAAACTTGTATACAAAATAATGTATACAAATCTGGGAGGTATTTCTTCATTCTCCCATAATTTCCTCTGTCTGGATTATTTGCCATTTGTTTTCCTTTAATGTTGCCTAAATAATAATGCACGTGAAAGTGTCTTGTTGCAATACTACAAATATTTCCACCATTTCTGTGGTAAATGCTTTTATTGTCTTTGTGGATTCACTCATGACATAGTTCCAATCAAGAAGAGCTCGATTTGTTAAATGGTTGTAAATCTTGTTGACATCTTGTGCTACGTAGCAATCAGTTTGTACCAAGGTACAAATCTGTGGGATATTCATTATTAAATATTTTTGAAACTTGGTATTAAATGTTCTAAGCTTTCACAAGCCTACACTGTGTAGTTAAAAAGGAAAGCAGGACAAGATTGATGTTACACTCTCACCTAACCTACAGTTTCAGTGTGTAGGACTAATAAAAAAAAAAAAAAAATTTGTTTATTTTTGTATTAGTTTTAGACTAGTTGGCTGTGACAGCACACTTTGTGTTTTAATTTTAACATAAAACATTTTTTACATTTTTTACTTTTATCATATCTTAATGTTATTTAAATACCTTTTTAAAAAGCTGTGTAGTTTATTGTCACTGCTTTTGAAGTTATGCAAGAAATGGCATTTTACTTGTTTAATTTTAAGACAGTAAATTCTTTGAGGCTCTAACTATAAAAAAAAAAACAAAAAAACTTCCCACCCAAGCATGTAAATTGTTTTTCTTTGAGGAAAAAACCTGATATGATTTTGATCTTGTGCTTTCCACTTTTCTCTGTATCATAGAGCTGTCCATTCCACTGAGTTTCCAGGCCTCTTTAAACAGTAGGGCCATTGATTCAAGCCTAGCACTAGCTGGTGCAATATATTGAAGATCCAGGCCCCTGAAGTCCCCAAAAGGCTGTTAGAATTTTCTACGTTGTAACCATCCCCTGCCCTGGCTCATGACTACTGCATCATCAACATGGCATTTTCATCACGCTTTGCATTCTGGGAGCAAAAGGGAAGTCTTGTTTAATTGTAGTATTGTATTAGGGTTTTTTTTTGTGTTGTAAGCTGACAATATTAGGGTAGAAGTCTATGTTATTTGCTGCAGAACCTATGCATCTGGGATAAATTTGCCTATCAAACATAGCACATTCTTATCGACTTTTGTTCTGCATTTTTGTTGCCTTTTAAATTCTCAGAAACAGCTGGCAGCATTGACTGATTGATTAACTGTCAGTCCTGTATATTTCAGTATAAGTAATGAAAGCCAGAATCATCCTTTTTTAATTTTAGCTGGGAATGTTCTTTACTGACATTCAAGGAATACTTAGATGAAAATGTAATTTAATTTTCTTCCTACCTTGAGAAATATCTGCGGAGAAAATGAACAAGCAGCTTTCAGTTTGGTTTAATTGAGGATGTATTTACAGTCAACGTAAAAAGTATGTGAACCCTTTGGAATTATCTGGTTTACTGCATGAATTGGTCATAAAAAGTGATCTGATCTTCATCTAAGTCACAGGTACTGATATATACTGTACAATAAGCTTAAGCCAATGACGCACAAAAAACTACTCTTTCATGTCTTTATTTTACAAACTCATTCAATGTTCACAGTGCTAGTGGAAAAAGTAAGTGAACCTTGGGATTTAATAACTGAATGACCTTAACCAGGCGCTTCCTGTAACTGCAGATCAAACTGCGGGGGACATTTTAGCCCATTCTTCCCTGCAGAACTGCCTTAACTCTTCCATATTCTTTGGTTGTATTCTGTGTATGGCTCTCTTCAAGTCATTCCACAGCATCTCAATAGGATTGAGATCTGGGCTCTGACTGGGCCACTCCAAAAGGTGGAGTTTGTTCTTCTGAAGCCATTGTGCTGTGGATTTGCTTCGATGTTTGGGGTCATTGTCCTGTTGCATGATCCAGCCTCTTCTGAGCTTAAGTTGATGGACAGACACCCTCACATTATCCTGGATAATTTGTTGATAAACTTGTGAATTCATTTTCCCCTCAAAGATGGCAAGCTGTCCAGGCCCTGATGCAGCAAAGCAGGCCCAGATCATGATGTTCCCTCCACCATACTTTACTGTAGGGATGATGTTTTGATGTTGATATGCGGTGCCCTTTTTTATGCCAAATGAAGTTCTGCTTGTTCCTCCCAAATAGTTCAATTTTGGTTTCATCACTCCACAAAACATTTTCCCAGTACTGTTGTGGAGTGTCCAAGTGCTCTTTCGCAAACTTCAGTTGCTCAGCAATGTTCATTTTTGAAAGCAGTGGCTTCCTTCTTGGTGTCCTGCCATGGACTCCTTTCTTGTTCAATGTTTTATGTATAGTTGACTCATGAACAGAGATTGTAGCTAGTTTTAATGACTTCTTCAAGTTCTTTACTGTCACTGTAGGGCTCTTCTTTACTACATTGCTGACTTTGCGTTGTGCTCTTGGGGTCATCTTTGCAGGGCGGCCATTTCTAGGCAGAGTAGCCACAATACCAAATTGTCTCCACTTAAAGACAACTTGCCTTACGGTAGACTGGTGAATATCTAAAATCTTTAAGGTGACTTTGTAACCCTTTCCAGCCTCATGTAGATTAACAATTCTCGATTGTAGCTCTTCAGACAGCTCTTCTGTGTGAGGCATGATTCCCATCTGGCTAAGCTTCTGGTCAAATGCCAAACGCAAACTTTATAGTGTTTTTTATCAATCAAAGTAATTCTAGGCCACACCTCTGAACTCGTTTCATTAAATGGACTCCAGGTATGCTAAATTCCGACTGCAATGAGCTTTTTAAAAAGTCATTAGCTTAGGGTTCACTTACTTTTTCCAACCTTCAGTTTCACAGAAAGTTTTCACTGAAAATCTGTGTATCTTTAGTTGTAGGAGACTGTGTTTGTGACTGACATGAAGATACAACCATGTTTTATATGGGAATTAGACATAAATATATATAATTCCTAGGCGTTCACATATTTTTTACTTTGACTGTATAACAATATTGGAAAAACAAACCTCAGCCAGACTCCACAGTCTGTATTAGTACACCCAGCATTCAATCTATAAATGTGCTTGGCATTCCTATACTAATAATGTATATGTGGTTATTTTCATTAATTGTCTGCTCTTTACATACCTGTATAGTACAGTAGTGAACTCACTGCAGTCAACTTATTTTGTGTTACAAGTATTACTACACAAAACTTTCATCATACACAGTGCTAACTATATCACTTGTTAACAAGACTCTTATGAAGGGATATAAATGTCTCTGACTACTGTGTAATTGCAATTAAATCAACTGTCTAAAACAGTTAAAAAATGAATGTCTTCATGACGAATCAGAGAACTTAGCATGGCATCTTTAGAAAACTCGCTTAATATGGCAGAGTTGGTCATGCATTATCAGCCAAATTTAATACAGTGAGTCAGCCGCTCTGTACTGCTGCTAGTTCTGTTCATTTATGCTGAAGAGCTATAAACATTTTCTATAATAAAAGCATTACAAAACATTTTTGTAAGCTATTAAAACATTGTGAATTGTTAGTTGCGCAACATTTTCAAAACAATTAATGTGTTACGCTTAAAATTTGCCTTATCAATTCTTATTTTACATAGCATCTTGCATAACGTATACATAAGAGTCTTTTTTTGTTTGTTAGTCCCACTAAGAAATATGTTGTTAATTAACTTCATCCATACAATGAACTGTAAAGTTTATTTAAAAATACATTTGGTATTTTGAATTAATGTTGATATTATGTTATTTTTCACAATCATGTCATACAAATGTCTTTAAAACTACTGAATTTACTTATCTTTGAAGCCAAGTATTTTCTAGTGTATTCATTCATGCCTTGAGATTACACACATATAGGAATCTGTGTATCTGTGTGTACTACAACAGACTTATGACTGTGGATTTCTTTTACTCACAGTACTTCTCAAAGTAAGAACACAACAGTGAAATATTTTAATTTGTTTACATTGCATTTTAAGGTTAGTTCTGCAACATTTGACTCGACATACGGTATTGAATGAGAGTGACAGATCTTTTGGTTACCACCAATATCTTAAATGGAATAATTAGATAACCCAAATGAAAAATGGTTACTGAAACAAAGCTAAGCAAGTGGTTTATATGTGGCAAGCATTGAAAACTGTTTAGTAGGCAACATGAAGTATTTTTTTAATGAAATGTTACAGAATATAATAGTTATGTTGCATTTCTTAATAGTATAGGTGTATTGTAATTGTAATTGTTTATTATTCATAAAACAGTGGGCATGTCAACGTTCTAGCATATTATATGGGGTGTGTTCCACAGCAGTGAAAAGAACTGTTGTGCTCATAACTTTACATACCCTGGCAGAGTTTATATGATGTGTACCATACTTTAAAGAAAAATGACTGATCAGGCAAAAGACATTTAATTTACTTTTAATGGAATCCAAGTTAAACTCGTAAGGCAGTACAGACGAGCACAACTATTAAGCAAAACATAGTAATAAGGAAAATAATGAGATGGTCCCTGTTGCACAGAAATGGTTTGTATGTTGTCCTGAAAAACTAAAAACCCAATTTTTTGGAGATGTTTATGATATTATAAGCTAGCTTTAGTAAAATAATTGACCAATTTTAAAATATGTTTTTTGCTATTCAGTTATTAATACTATAATCTCTCATAACCAGGGTTCCCACGCGTCCTGGAAAACCTGAAAATTTTGAGGATTATTTTCCAGTCATTGAAATGACCTGGAAACTGATCGAAATGGCCAAATGTCCTGGAAATAATCTTTCTTGTCCTGGAATTTTATTTCTGTTTTCGCTTTTTAATTTTTCTGTTTGAAACAGCTTGCTGTTCGTAAGTCTAGATATGACGACAGCTGAGCTAGGTCGTGGCCTCTGCTGCGCAAAGTCTCCACCTACTGAGACATGTATAGGCAGTTATATTTGAGTTTTGACCTTCGTTGCTCTAGCTTGTCAGTAGCTGACAGGAGAACAGAACATCAGTTCATCACTTGAAATTTCTGCTTTTCTAACAGAAAGAGGTTAAACAACTCCATTATACATCAGTGCATTAATTGGTGTTGCCTTTATGTAATTTAGCATATCGGTGATACTAAGTCCCTGCATAATCAAAGAGAAATTAAAATGGCGTTAAGCCTGCGACTAAAGTGTATGACTGTATGACCAGATCCTGTCATGAATTTCCGGAAAAAGCTCCTGGAAATGTCCTGGAAAATTATTCCTTAAAAAGAGTGGGAACCCTGATAACAAGGTAATTTTTCATTTTGGGGATAGTATAGTATTTATGCAAAATATAGAGCTGGAAAAGACCTTTAAAACTATATGAGAACCAATTCTGTGCAACTTATATTTGAGGAGATATAGCCAGTCAATCATAATCCCCCAAAAAAGTTCAAACTTTATTACCTTAAGTCTTCCTTAATATTGATCCAAGACAGCCTGCAATTTCAATTGCATTTTTAATTTACTCAAATTGGCATGCCAAGTTTCGTTAAAATCTGTGACAATGAGGTCCAAAGTGTGATGATTTGACATGGAATTTCCCATGTCTGAAGATCCAAGTGTGTCCCATGTGTCCTGTAACATACAACATTAATCTTGTCATCAATTTTCACTATGTTACCTGTGCTGCTGTAGCTCACACACCCCTAGAACATCAGAGATCCCCCTCTATGCTTCATAGTAGGGATGGTGTACTTTTCGTCATGAGCTTTGTTGCATCCTCTCCAAACACAGCATTTATGGTTATGACCATAAAGTTCAATTTTGGTCTCATCACTCCAAAAGTCTTTGTTCCAGAAGTTTTGAGGCTTGTCTAGAATCTATTTGACATATTATAAGTGGGCTGTTCGCCACAGTAAAGGCTTTTTTTCTTTCATCTCGACTGTGCAGCCCATTTTTGTTTAAGTACATCTTTGTACATCTTGAAACAGGAACACCAGTTGTTTCCATAGAAACGTGTATCTTTGCTGAAGTGGCTTGTGGGTTATTCTTGATGGCTTGACAAATGAACCTGGCAATTGTAGCTGAAATCTCAGCTGGAGTACCTGACTGTGGCATGTTAAAATTAGAACCCCTGACTTTCCACTTTTTTTTTTAATCATAGTTTTAACAGGCATTTCATATCTCCTGATATCTTTTTATATCCTTTTACTGAAATATACAAGTCATCAAACATTTCTCGCAGGTTCCTTTTGTCATTTCTTTTGCTTTCCCCATGGCTTGGTATCCAGCAAAGTCATTGCAACTCTGCATGAGTTTAAATTGACTATTTATACACAGACACTAATTATAACCAACTAGCCACCCCCCACAGCTCCACCCTTGTAGTAGTGAAACAGGACAAACATTAAAAATCGATAAATAAAAATGTATCACTAGCTAAGCGGATGCAAAGTACACTCTAAAATGCAGAAGTAGACCGACTCCCCATTCCTGATGTCACGCTTCCCTCTTCCCTCGACCCGCAGCCTCTGTCTCGGATTAGCAAGAATATATTGCTTCTGCTAGCAAACTATGGTTCTTAGCACGATTAGAGAAGTTGCAAAATCAACCAAATTTTCAAGCAAATTCTACAGTAAAACTCGATCTGAATCCATATTTCTCTTGTTCGCTAGCTAAGCAGGTATATAAGGTACACCCTGAGGCTGGCACTTGAGTGAGGAGTGAGAAGCCCCTGTCCCCTTGGCCAGCTGCGTCTCTCTCAGATTCGCGCAAATAAATCGGTACCGCAAACGAACTATGATAGTTAGTGCGACCGGAATGTTCAAGCCAATTATAGATAAAAACCTGATCCAAATTATGTTAAGTAGTTCTCTCGTG
>JANRMT010062814.1:91167787-91192787 GCA_026402145.1 Polypterus bichir lapradei | reverse complement strand
GTGTAATATTTACTTCAAATAATGTCTATATGCTTCTATTATTATTATGGACATATAGTATACAGCTTTTCCTTACAGGTACAGTATAATATAGTTTGTTATGGCAAGAACAATAAAAAATAATTATGGGTGACTGGAAAATTGTGTGCCAACACTAATGTTGGTCTTGAGATATCAGTGTTCTGGCTATAATTACACTGCAGACTTCCTCCCTTGATACAAGTTCTGTATGAGTAGTACATTTTTTTTAATCTGTTTCACATAGTAGATGGTGAGATAGTATACAGTGCAATATTGTTAAACAGATGTTCAAGTACCTTAACTGATCATTGAGCTTGTTGTTTGAATGCTTTAGGGCTTCTAGGTTCTTGAATAGACTTGTTCCAAAGTCTTGAGAACCTTTGCTAAACCTTCCATTTAATTACTTTCCAAAGACAATTGCTTTCATTTCTCAGTATTAAACACCAAGTATGCATTAAATCTATACAGTATAATTTTGTTTTATCTTGCTGTGTTTTTCATAATTTTATGCTATTCCTATAATTGTTTCAACTATAATTACACAATGTTAGCGGCCCATGTGAAATTTAAACTGGAAATAATATAATGCATAACCTACTGTATATACTCACGTATAAGTCAGGTCTTGAAACCTGAAAAATCGATCATAAAATTAGACCCTGACTTATAAGCCTGTTCAAAAATGTGATTCTTAATTTTTTTTTTTTTTTAAAATATATCTTGATTCCTCCAATCTCGCACCAGTTTCTCAGACACATCCAATTTTGTTGCAGCAACTCAGTTACCAATTTCTTTCGCCACTTCAATGACTTTTAATTTAAAACCAGCTTCATATTTTCTTCTGATCGAACGCTCCATCGTAGATAAGGGATGCTCTTACAATAAAAACACAAAACAGTGCAAACGTCGCTTTGGAATAGTTTGTTATTACCGTCTGGTCATGTAAGCACAATACATAGGGAATAAAAGGCAGTGTGCTCTGTGGTTGCTCTCTAAGGTGGGTGTTAGCATATCATAATCTCTTGGACCAATATCCAAAGATATGGCTACCACGCGTTCCCAGCATTCATTTGACGTGTCCTCTGAGCAGGTCCTCAGAAATTAACGCAACGCATGCGTGAGTTGCAGTACCAGCAAAAAGTCGGGGGGCGCAGTGTGATAAAGTTGAAACGTGACATCAGAGTCTCTGTGACAGAAAGCCTCTATGCAGATCCTAGTAGGTTCGATATGCGCGCTTCGATTCACATTAGCACAGTACAATGTAAAATTTGACCTTTACCCTTTTGCCAAGCTACTAGCACCTCGCTGTAATTTAGCTCTGCCAAAGTCTTCAGGTATGCCACGACATTTAGGACACACTGTTCCATATGCATCAGTCTTTCTTGGCAGCAAGATGTCAAATAGCTCTGGCAAAATATAAAATTGTCCTTGGTTACACAGTAACCTTGATCCAGCAGAGCATCTATCATAGTCTGCACCGATGACGTAGCAACGGTGTACTGATTGTATTTCGAATCAAACATTGTCCCTTTCCCTGTGTACAGAACTAATTCCAAATGTATCTTGTTTTAGAGTCACAAAGCTTGTAAAGCTTTAGGTCAAATCTTGCTTTTTCTGCGTTGTACTGTATCCTCTTAGGGCTCATTTATACTACATGCTCAGGACATGTATGTGCCCACCCACAGTGTGCTCCGGTTTCCTTCCAAAGATATAGCTACCACGCGTTCCCAGCATTCATTTGACGTTTCCTCTGAGCAGGTCCTCAGAAATTAACGTAATGCATGTGTAAGTTGCAGTACCAGCAAAAAGTCAGGGGGCGCAGTGTGATAAAGTTGGAACGTGACATCAGAGTCTCTGTGACAGAAAGCCTCTATGCAGATCCTAGTAGGTTCGATATGCGCGCTTCGATGTTTGATGAATGGTTCGATGTGGTGAAGCAAAATGCCGACATACGGATGCATTCTTGGTGCTTTTATATTCAAGCGTTGCATATTCCCGATCGTAATGACACGATACATTTTAAAAGCCTCACATACCATCTTTTGTGCCGTCTTTTTTTTCTGGGGCTTCCTCCTCACCTGACAGCAGCGGCAAACAGAAATAGATCGCCACACTGAACACATTAAATGTATGATATTCCAACTCTCTGCACATTTAGAATACTTAGATTTATACTTGATATCACTTTCATGATGAAATGCATTAAAGTATGTATTTTACATTTTACAGATAAATCGCTATTTTTCTTCTTTCGGCTGCTCCCGTTAGGGGTTGCCACAGAGGATCATCTTCTTCCATAATTTTACAGATAAATCGTTAATTTCGTTTAAATAATGAACACTGTTAATAATTACACACAAGGGGGTGACACGGTGGCGGAGTGTTAGTGCTGCTGTGTTAGGGAGTCATGTCGCTGATATTCCCTGCCTGGAGTTTACGTTTTCCTGCTTGGTTTCCTCAGTGTGCTCCGGTTTCCTTCCAAAGATATGCAGATATGGTGACACTAAAATGACGCTAGTGTATGTAAGTGCTTGTATTCACCTTGCGATGAGCTGATGCCTTGTCCAGGGATTGTTTCTGCCTCATACCCAGTGCTTGCTGGAATTGACACATCCCTGGATTGATGGATTTAATTAAACATCCTTTTCAGAGATATTGCGGTATGGTGTCATCAGAATTTAATGAGTGTTCCAGGCAATTCACAACACAGCGAAGCTGATCCTGTTCTCACCATGATAATAACTTGTACTGCCACCTGGTGGATTCCTCCAGATTTACGCAAAGTACGTGTGCAAGCATAAACATTACCATGCTTGCATAGCAGGAGCGTCCGCTGCAGCATGTGTCGTGTCGCGTGAAGTATAAACCCGGCTTTATAAGCCGTGAGACTTTCATCAGTGCTGACATTGTGTTCCAGAAGGTAAACACTCAGAAATTAAACTACAGTCACCTTGTATATCTCCCCTATTTTTGTCAGATTGGGTGCTGGATGGTTATTCTCATCAAAGTCTTCATTGTTGGTAAAGTGCAGATATTTCATATTTAGTAAAAACCTACACTTTGGCATATTTTTCCAAAGAATGGCATCACTGACAGCACTTTTACAGCCCGAGTACAGTTGCTTTTAGCATGGTTTCCACAGCCCGAGTAACGCTTGGGTCTAATGCTAAGGAGGATAAAGTTTCTTGAATAGTTTTTTATGTGCTTACTGAACATCATTATGCGTTGGTCAAGATATACAATAGACGAGAGCAAAATTTACTTTGGCAGTGGAAGACGTGTTTTGGATTCTTGAGTGTTTGTGTTATATCTGATCAAACTAATGAATAAAATTCAAAGCTAGATTAACATTTGTGACCTTTTGATTTGTGACTTTGAGTGATTTATTTTGACAATGTTCACATTTTCTTTTTTTACTTTCTTTCTTGAATTAAAAATCATTCCAGTCTGACAGTAAGAATGGTATGACTGACCGCTCTTCTGCACTTAAAAGCCCTGAGCCACCTAAAATACAATTCCGTGTTAAAAGTCCAGAACTGCAGAGGGAGAATCTGAAAAGTCCTGAGCCCTCAAGGTTTCAGGGCTCCATTACGAATTCTGAGGATCTGTATTCCTTCAATAACTCTGATCCATCTGATATATGTTCTAAATCAGTGCAGAGGGCAGAAGCGACTTTTTTGAATGGTGAAAGTAAATTGTCACTTGAGAAAGCTAGCACCCCAGTAAATGGCTCTGAGAAAGCATTCAGCAGCAAACAGGACATGCCCGAGGACCAAAGCTCAACCAGAAAAAAGGTGGTCAAGGTGGTCCGCAATGTGGTCCGCAAAGTGATTCCTGTAGAGGAGCCAACATCTGCCTTAAATAATTGTGGTAAGGGGCAAGACTGTATCCAGAGATCAGACAGTAGTCCCTTAAGTGAAGTGAAAGTGGCACAAGAACTACCTAAGCCAAAACCCAGACAAGGCCGACCATCCTCCTTCATTTTCAAGCATGACACAATTAAGAAGGAACCATTAAAAGATGATCTTGCAACTGGCCTTTCTAGTTTGATGGCTCGGGGAAGAACAAAAGAACACCGAACACGATTCAGGAGATCTGAGAAGAAAGAGGAGCTGGGACTTGCCTCCCCAGAGCCACAGGACCATGGACAACAAATAGTACTTGATGAAAAACCTGAATTGTCCCCTGCTGCAGAGCAAGATGAGCCTTCAAGCATGCATCCAGTTGAGATGGAGGATATGTCTCTGTCAGAATCAATACCATTGCCTCCTGAAACTCATTTGAAGCTAAAGGTACATGCTTTTGTGAAAGTAGTTGCATGTATGACTTACTAACTTTGCAAGGTCCAGCATGGAGATATCCCAGCAATCTTCAAAGATTTTTATACACTACACATTGAATTTTATTATTTTTTTTCTGATTTTTGGTTGTTGTTTACTGCAGTGCATGTTCAATTGTAGTCTCAGTTTGATTCCCACCGCACGACTAACTTGCATTATTACACCTACAGTATGCCATCATCTTTGTTTTGTTCTGCCTCTTTTGTAGTGTTTTAAATTAAAACATTTATGTTGAAATGTTCATATTGGGATTCCAGTTGCAGATTTCTATTATTGAAATATTATAATCATAATTCATTTGACAGTATTGCACAGTGCCATTCACATGTCATATGCATGTTTTAAAGTTTGTTGTCATACATATTAATTTAACCTCTTAATTAGAAATTGAATTGTCATAGTCACCCTGTGCTGACAGATGGGCTGTGGACTCCCACAACCCTGTAATTTTAATCTTTTTTTTAGTGTCATGGTGTTGTCTTGATATTTACTAACTTTGATTCTGTTCATTTTGGCATCCATATTTCTGAACAATTTATCATCCAGCATAGGATTGTAGGGTTGACTTGTTTGAATCCACCTGTAGACTGTTGATTTCAATTGGCTTTTTAAATGAAACACCTCTGTACTATACAACAACAAAATAAAGTTTCAGCAGTTTGTCTGCTTTGTTTATGCTCCTTAGTTAGTAAACAGTTAAAAAAAAAAAAAGTTGCTTCAAGTTTCATTCTTTATTAACACGGTAACGTAAGTAAAAGAATAAAAGCACTATCTGGTGGAGAAGAAAAGATTGGAAAAGCAGTTTTGAATAAACTACTCTAATTCAGGTAGACTGAGAAAAAGCACTCCTGTGTAAGTTGCAGGGCCAGACTTGATACTTTGTGGTACTGGACTGAGGTTAGTCTTGTGTTGGTGTAGGATGAAATCCTGACAAACATTTTTTTCCTTATAATTCTACAATCATTTTTATAATGTCAGTATTCTAGTGCACACTCATATCTGACATCTGGTCATGCTGATTTTAGCTGATCAATTTTTCTTTTTTTCTTATCTGACCTGTTCATTAGCTCCTTCTATCCAGTTTCATTTTTTGAATTTATGGTGTAATCCATACAAATTCCTTTATGACAACATTAGGAGTATTGCAGAGAAAATATCGAGTATTCATGGCATGGAAAAATCTACATGTGTCATTTATATAATTAATTGCAATTTCAAAAGAAAGGACTCAGCAGGCCAGTTTTATGTTTTTGTGATAGCTTTGTAAACATTATTTGAATAATGAATCACTAATGAGACCCAACTGTAAATCTAGCATTTAAATTTTCTAAGCTAATTTATACTTACAATATTTGTTAACTTTATTTAATTGTAAGTCTAGGGCAGCTATAATGTATTGGTTCTTGCGTCTGTTTCATGGATCAGTTACATGCTAAGTTATCCCTTATGTGATGTGTTCACCCATTCTACACATATGTGCATGTGCCCTTCTGTCCCTGACAAACCCAGAAAGCGATTGTTAGGTTGTTTTTTTTTTTTTCTTTCAGATTCATTGTGTGTGTGTGTGTGTGTGTGTGTTTGTGTGCACTTGTTGGTGTGGATTTTGTGTGACAGTGTGTGTGCATGTATGCTTGTGGGTTGGTATGTGTGCATGAATGGGCCCAATGTTGGGCTTGCACCCCATATAGATCTGAGCCCTACATTGTGACCATTGTCTCCTGGATAGATGGCAGACCTATCAACCCTGAGTTGAGTTAAGCAGGTTTGAGAATGTTAAAATAATCACAATATGGCTTATAATTATTATTATTTATTTTTGTTTTTGAACCAGCAATATGATTAGGTTGCGTGTGAAGTATATTTTCATTTTGCATTTTAGGTGCAGTTTGTATCTATTTTGCTTTTATTTGGACACACATGGACCGGAAAGTGTGAATTCCTACACATTCAATTTAATATTGTCTAAACTGTTTCACTAGTAGAAAACTGGGACTGTATTTCCTAGACATTGTTATAGAGTTGAATTCTTTATATAAGATGGTCTTTGTTTATTAAAGTGAGTTCCACTGTTGAAACAACAAGTGGTAATGTATAGACTCAGAATATTCCAGTGGCTTGCAAGTGGAGGTTAATGATTAGGTTTGTGGTGCCCTCATTGAGCAGAAGTAAAGTCCTGCTTTGTCAGCCACAGTAGGCCTCAGGTATTTCATCTTACTTATATTTTCAAAAATTTTTTTTTCCACTTTCACAAATTTTGTACTTCATCAACAACACTTAAATACTTCTACGGCGACCTTAAAAAAATCAATGATGTACATAACCCCAGCCATGTGAAGTATGATTTATAATGCCTTAGTTAGGTGTTATGTTTAATATTGTGTATAGCCGTGGTTTTTGTCATTGAAAAATCATGTATGTAATGTAATAAAGAAAAGAGAAATGTTTAATTTGTAACGATAAACCTGGAAAGATTAAAAGGCGAAAAACTTGCTGTTACAAATTGTTGTTACACCCTTTAATTTTGCAGTTATAATGGTTAAAAAAAGAGATGTCATGATTACTCAATAGGTAATCCTACTACTTCAATTGAGCAAATTCTATGAGATTATATACTGCACATTCTCAGTTCTCAACATTTTCATATTTCTAAATATTATTAATATTCCTAAACAGTAGTTACCATACATATGAAATAATTCAATTATATCTCTTGAATGTACTGTATGTTGCCATTTACTTTGCAGTAAAAAGACCATTGGAGTGATGCATGTCTAATGGTGAGTGTGAGTTGTGGGCGCTTTGTGATTAACTTTGTAGCTCAGATCATGTTTAGATAGGTGAACAAAAAACATATAAATAGATTAATGATGTAATTCCCCCTAATTTTTCCTCATTTGAAATATACAGTGTTAACTGGTTAAAATGACAGTAATACAGTCACATCTAAAGACACACACACAGAAAGAACATTAATAATATATAAAGTTAAATGTGTGTTTGGCTGGCATGCAAATCCACACTGTTTAGCCTACTGCATCTTTGCCCAATTTTTTACAAATTCCCAGTTTGTACAGAAGAACGTAGACTATATTTTGTTTCTAAAGTTTCTCGCCAGGGAACTTTATTTAGTTACCGCACCTCCATTTTATTAGGAAAATGCCCCATGGGTGTATTTTTTGGTATCTAGCACATTTTTGTAATTTTTATCCCGCTTAATCCAGACTAGGGGCATGTAGGGTTGGAGCCTATATCAGCCAGCATAGAGAGAACAAGGCAGGAACAAACACTGGACAATGTGACTTGACACGTTTTTTCCCATTGGGAATTTAGTGACACCACATGCACTTCATTCCACGGCAACTCTGGGTACCTCTGCTAGTCATTTACAAACACTGTGCCTAATATGATAAATATTTGTAATTATGAACGGCTGTTCAGTAACTATACAACCTGTGGAGAGAAATCGTACCCGAATCTACTGGTGCGAGTGCCAGTGGTTCTGCTTTTGTTCCTTCACTTAATCTAGTATTTGGCTCTTTATGACTAATTTTTTTTTAGCATTATCTGTATAAAGTTTTGCTGTATTTTCTCCTGGGAAAATATTTATATTTACACATGCCTACATTTAGTAAAAGCATTTTTCAGAGCTTGCCACAATTTAAGTACTGGATAATCAAACTGCAAAAAGAAACCGTATATTGAAATGATTTTTGCAATATTTTTTTTTTAAAACTGGGCTTTTTTTTTTTTTTTGGGACTTGCTTACCTGCATATCGAAGCAGATGAACATACCATGCACTCTCCAGTTATTATTTATTTGCTTCCATTTTTTGTATTGTGCTTCCATTGAACCTGTTGCAGCTTAGTGAGAATAAACCTTAAAAATTCTACAGTTTTATATGTTATACAGTAGCAACTTTTACATTAATGATATTTTTGTAGTCACCAAGCTAGTACTGAGTAAGTCTTCAGCATTAGATGTTCCTATTGGTTTTATAGTGAGGTATGAAATATTTTTTTGAAGTAATTTTTATTACAGGTAAAATTCCGTTATAACGAACTGCCAGGGACCTAAAAAATATTTTGTTGTAATGAAAATTTCGTAGTAATGAGATTCTGCATTTGTCACTATAGTGCTTTCTTTAATTTGTGCCCAGGCGTTTGCAATCATTTCAATAGCTTCTTTCACGTTAATTTTAATCTCCTCCTGTCTACAGGTTATGCTGACGAGAATTTTTCTCAGCATTTCCTTGCGATAATATACTTTCAGGGTGCAAATGATGTCCAAACCCAATGGCTGAAGCACTGCTGTGTAATTGGGTGGGAGGAATTCAATGCAAACATTATCTAAATGTGGAAGCATGTTGTGGGCAGCTCAGTTATCAATCAGAAGCCAAATCATCCTTTTCTTCTTCATATTATGAGGTTTCTGAACTCTTTTGGGATACCAACCCCAACCCCAACCCAATCCATTGGGAACGCCACACTGAAGTGCATCCCAAAGCGCGATTACTGTGTCTGTGGAAGATTGTTTGTCCGTTGCCGGGGAAGGGCAACAGCAGGCTCACAGCGGTGCAGCGAGGCACCACAGAAAAAAATCCTAAAAGATTGGGGTCGCACTATAAGTTCCTGTCTTACACCCCAAAACACGAAGCCGAGTCTCAGTACTTTAGCAACACCAGTTTTATTCAGCTTGAATTAGGAACATTAGCGTTATTTATTGTAGCAGGATCTGCCACTCTCCTATACACAGACACAGCAGTCAGGCGGGGATAGTGGCCAAGTAATACTGTGCCGTGCACATTTATAATGTTCCTTGCATCAACCATCGAGATCTTTTCTGTTTTCTTTGTGGCGAGCCGTGCTGTTGCTCTGGCAAACGATAAACTGTCTTTCACAGACGTGGTGATCGCATTACGAGGCGCTTTTCAGCATGTTGTTCCGTTGGGGTAGGTCCCAAGAGAGTTTTGAAAGCTCACCTTTTCTTGAATGAGTGGTGCATTAATAGGAATGTTTCTTGAACAAGCATCACTAAACCACATAAAAATGGCTTTTTCGACGTCTTGAAATGCGTCAGTTTGCATACGTTTGGAACCCGAGATTTTTCTTCTTCTTCTTTTCTTTCAAAAAAAGTTGACAGTATCGATGGCGAATTTCCAAATTCACTTGCAGCGTCTTTTTTTCATTTTAGTTTTTTTTTTTATTTTCTAATATGAACTGTTATTTTTTTTGTGTCTGCCGTTTCTATAGGAGGGTGACATTGAGTTAAATTCCAATGGATGTTTTTCAAATGTTGACGAGCAATAAGCAAAAGGTATCACTGAAAACCACAGAAAACAAAAACAGCAAAAAAACAGTAAAGTTCAAAGAAGGAAAAAAAAATTACAGTGTTTCTGTTTGGGGATCGTTGTGCACAACTGAGCTGCGATCACAGAACTAGCTGCTCTGTGGATGATTTATTCCGGCATTTCAAGGTCTTTTGGGCAGTTTGTTGTAATGAAAGTACAGTATCTGCTGAATGTACTTTGTAGTAAAGAGATTTCTATAGACTCGTGTCATATGATGAAACTGTCAGGACCATAAAAATACTTTGTTTTAATGAAAATTTGTTATAAAGATATTCATTGCAATGGAATTTTACCTGTATTTTAAACCGTCCAGTGCATTCATTGAAGCTCTCCTAAAAGTAAAAAGTTGCAGAAAAAGTGCAACAGTGACGTACAAAAGATTGCTAAGGGTCAACTCGTAGTGTAAATTCTTTTCTGACTCAGTACCACATAATGTGTCAGTGTTTTGTATGAATCTAACATATGCAATCATGCCGTATGTCTTAATCTTATTTGAATCATGATTAGGAACCTTTCAAATATGTGTGAATAAGGTGGTAAAAAAACAAAAACAGGGTAGCCTGGTAGTGCATGAAATTATTTCAATTTATAAAGTGCCTGAGATTATTTTAATTCTTAATTTTGACTGACTTACTATGTGACCAGAATATCTCTGAGTTTATGCTCTGTATTGTGGCTGGTCTTTCATGTGTTACACGCAAGCATGTGTGGGGCAATGCAGTGTGGTAAAGATGTATTTCTGTCCAACTCTTGGTAATATGGTCTGTTTGAAGGAGAATAACCTTCCCCAGGAGTCTGTGGCCCCAGATCTAGGCACGAAGCAGCTGATCTTGAACAAGTCTGATGAGAGGCCCATTCCTTCTGTGCTTCAGGTGTGTATTGCCAAAGTGCCAGGTTGTCCTTTGGTGTTACTAGTGCTTATATTCATGTTTGCATTTTTCTGCAACTATTCATTTGTGTGGTTTGAAGTAACCAATCACAAAAGACTGTTTTGTTTAGCGGGTGGGGAGGATCTGATTCATAACTGAACTACAAATGCCTTAACAAGTTTATTTAGAAAGGTGTCCTTCTAAATATCAACAAATGTGACACAAAAAACTGCAGGTGACTGAAATTGTAATAATGTTTTCTTTCTTGGAACATGGATACGTTTTCCATATTCTTAAAGAATAAATGTAATTTTATAGTTGAGAAAGCGGAAATATTTTATTTTGAAAATCTTTAAGTGCTTTTGAGGAAAACTGTGAAACTGATTATTTGAAATGAATAGTGCATAGCTTCAAAATTCATGTATGGGTTACTAGAACAGAAAAAGAGTTGTTCTGATAGTTAATATTCAGTTCACATATCCGAAAATAAATTATTACACTTTAAAGAGTCTTCAGGTTACAGTAATAAGCATTTAATAATCTGGTAGTCATTTTAATATACAATAAGTATATACACTGATGAAAACTAAATTTATATACACTACTGATCAGACCAGGATTGTGCTGATTGAGAAAATCTGATAAGTGTAGTAATTTGGGGTCTCATTTATAAAACTTTATGTGGATTTGAGCTTGAAAGTATGTGTAGGAGAAAAAAACAGTCAAATACGTATGCCAAAAAACTGATTTATAAAACACACATTTGTATACAATTCACCTTTAAAGTTCATAATCATTTTGTAAATGTGTGTATGTGGACTTGCCTGGAACACTGCCCATTTGGCAACCTGAGCCAAACATATGGAGCATGCTAATCATCCTCATACATATGAAGTCAGGCTGCTTCAGACAGTTCATTGGCTGGTAGAGCAGCCTCTCCACCGATGCATTGCAAATAGTGAGATAGAAAATCTCTCCTTTAAGTTAGAGGCAAGCAAATAACCTTAATTTTGTATCCTAAGTGCAGGTGTCGTCAACAAACCTTCATCTGCTGCCGTGAATGTGATAAGCTGTGCCTGAAATAATAAAAAAAAAAAAAGTCAGATCTCAAGCAATGAAATAGATTTCTCATTACTGGCACACTGTACATTAAGCAGGAGGAGGATAAAGCACATCTATGCTCTATAATTTCTGATGCAAATGGCATCTGTAATCTGCGATGCCTTATTATGCCACAGCAGTCCTGATGTTTCTCATTCTCATCTTAGCATCACAGGTGACTTATGCATTAATGGAATGTGACTGCTTACAGTTAACAAAAGCAGCTTCATTCTCTTTAGGTACCCTTATTGCAATATGTAATAGTACGTTAGGAAAAACAGGCACTGGTGCAAAGAAAACTGAAAGAAGCGCCTCGTAAGCTGATGTATGGTTTCCAGCATAGCAGGTGTGATGCTGAAGTTTGGCTGAAATATTCCTGACCGTTCAGCCAGTTCCCTGTCATAGGTGCCTGTTTCCAGAAACCTCACCATTGCTAAAACCTGCATATGAATAGATAAAGCCTGATTTCAGTTCTAAGAGTATGGCTCAAGGGCCAGTCATCATCATGGTCAAAAAAAAAAAAAAAAATCTCTAAATGCTTATTCTCTTCATATGTGACCATTTTCATACTCTTCAAATAGCACCAAACAAGCTATGTTAAGTCAAACTATTAGACTATGAATAGGCTATAGAGCATCAGATTTATGGCTTTCTGTATAAAGGGTGTGAATTGCACCTGTGTTTCAATGCAATTACTGGCATAAAGTGATTGCTTTGGTTTCTAATCTTGTGACAACAGGCTCCTGGTATACTGTATAATGAAAGGAGTAAGTGGTTCAGTGTAAGCATGCAGCATTAGTCCTTTTAAAATGCAACTACAATACATTCCAAACATCATATTCATCACTTCTGAAGTTTAATGTTTGTCACTTCAGTACACATTATAATAACGGCTCAGTGATATGGATAAATATATGTGTGATTCATCATTTAGCTGGTTAGGATGCATCTCCCTACTTCATCAAGGGTGTCAACATTTCATAGTTTCTCTAAAATGTTGCCTACAGATCAGTCAGTGTTGCTGTAAATGTACACAAAACTTCCTGTCAAGTTTTCTTTTACTAATACTAACTTTGGTGTGGAAAATTGCCTATGCATATTTTGGGCCTTTTTTCATACACAAGCTTTAAAGTTTTGACATTTGATCTGTCAAATTTCTAGGTCGTCTTATTTTTTGCAGATGCAAATAATTTATTCATTTTTAGCTATTCCCTGTTATAGTGTAATTTCAGTACTAGGTAGAAAAACTTCCATGTTATTCATCTATAGTGAAAAGACTGATTGATATATTTTTTTATTTGGAGCAGGGTTCTGTGTTTCATGTTTGTCATTAGTATATGTTCTTTCTCTAGGTCCTAGTTCATATTGATAAGTTTGCATCAAATGTTATTTAGCACAAAGTTAGATGGTGAAAGGCTCTTGATCTTTCTATTTCTTGCACGCTGAATCTATTGGTAATCTGACCACTAGGTTGCCCAGCTCACCCCAGGAGAGGAGGCTGAGAGACGACTTGAGAGGATCTTCACAAGTTCTGTAATTCAATTCTTTTCATTTTCATTTTATTTTTTGACAGACTATTGGTGCATAAAAATCACCTAACAAGCATTTTTTTTAGTATTGAAATATTTTGAATCTCACTGCTATAAATCTGTGTAATTGCTATGCAAGTTCTTATGAGTTCCTTGTGTGAGCCACTATGTTATGCAGACAAATAATTTTCTTTTTATAACTATTATTTAATAAATGCAACAGCTTATTATCTGACTGGCAAAAGACACTTCAAACAATACTAGAACCACTACATTCACTTTTAAAACACTTAAATTCCCTTTTTCTTAGAGAAGTGGATTGTCTATGCTTCTCTTTTTAACACTGTTTATATGCATTTTGTACTATGAACTTAATCCTTATTTTACATTGGAAAGCATTTGGCCCTTTGGGTTACCTGTTACATTTTTTGTTATAGTGCAAAAGAAACATAATTGGGTTTCAAGAAGAAATATGAGTATCTTAATGGTCTTGATTATTAATAAATAGACACTGCATGTCTAGGGCTAAAATAAGAAACATAGTGTTCATGGATTTAAGGTTGACTGTGACCTTGGTTTGTCATCTGGGGACTCATAGGTGCTTGCACAGTCCTGGTTTCAGGGCACTTCATATTAACACATTGCATTAATAACTGCTTCTGCTGTACTTGTCACTTTACAAATATTTGTTTAACTCATAACTTTCCATGTTCTTTTTTAGTTTTACATATAGTATGTCGAGTTAAATTGTTATTTCTCAGCAGGTCCCATTGTTTTCATTGCTGTTTTGCAAAGGAAAGTAAAATAAGCGCTTTCATATTCAATAATTTTTTTTTGTGAGTAAAGATTATATAAAGTTGAATTTTTATGAAAGAATCAATTTACCTTTTTTTAACTTTATATTATCTTTATCCTCCTCTAGACAATTTTTAAAATTATATTTGGCATAGTATATTCAAAATTTGCAAGGTCTAGTTCAATCTGTATTAGTAGAATTTGTTGGTTTCCTGCAGTTTAAACTACTTCCTGAAATTGATTATTAGGTGTCAAAATCGAATACTGTGAACAATAAAGAAATTATAGGTGTAAATACTAAGTTAATTCTTCTGAATGCATTAGATACTTTATGACATACTTCCATGTATGGCCAACTGAAGGTTGATCTGGTGTGTTTTTTTTTTTTAAATATACATTTGTAAACGTAATTTAAAAAAAAAATGTATCTGTTGTATAAGCTAGGAAAGGTGTTTATTTCCTGTTGTAGCCTTAAACTAAATTAACTTCCTGGGATGAAATATGGATTCTTCTACAAAACAATCAAATAGTTGATGCAAAATATGTTTAAAGGTGCTTATTGAGAATTTCAGATCTCTTAGGGTGTGTTTACATTGCAGTGCTGAAAATTGAATTCTTTTTTTTGCATTTTGGGCTGTTTAAACTTATATTTACATCTGAAATCCCTGTGTTTATTTCACCTTATACAATTTCTTGTATTAAGAATTTGTTAGTTTTCACATACCCCTTGGGGTCAGTGCACAGGGTCTGTTATTGAACAGTGTCCCTGGAGCAAGTACAGTTTAAGGCCCTTGCTCAAGGGCCCAGCAGAGTGGAGTCTCTTTTGGCATTAGCGGGGATTCAAACCTTCCTGGATACCAGCGCAAATCCTTAGCTTTAGAGCCACCTCTTCACCCTTTTTTTGTTTTGTTTTTGATTCAATTCTGTATAAGAATCAAATAAAGTATGAGTTTGTTGATTATTGCACCATTTCAAATGCAGTTAAATTTGTGCCTGGTTTAGAGTAAATGTGACTGCAAACAGAGACACTACATGTATTTAAAGGCTGAATTGGCCCCCGCATTTTTGTTCTCTATTTATGGACTCCTCCTTTTCGTTTCTTCTCAATATTTGGTAGTATTTCTTTGAAGGATAGTTTTGGATTTGTTTTTTGAAAATTTTCCATTTGTATTGCTTAGCCTTCAAGCATTGTTTGGCATATTTTTTATTTTTGCTTTTTTGTATTTCTTTGTCCTTTAAGCTTTGTTTGGCATTTAAGAATATTTTAACCTATTATATATTTTGGCCTTTTGTATTTTTTGATGTTTAATTCCACCTAATTGTATGTTTTGTTTGGGGTTTCATATTGCCTGGTGTTTTCTTTCTTATCTTTAATTGATTTGTTTCAGCACATGGAAATTAATCCAATTAAGCTATTAACATTGTTTTGTGCTAACGGTTTTCCTTTCACATCTGTACCCTGAATTGCAACATGATTGAACTTTTCTTTCAACATTCAGATATGTATAGACCACTATTTTTCCTCCAAACCCTTCATATCTCGCTCCTGTCTTATGTCCACAAGTTGCTTTGTACAGATAATGCAGTGACAATTTTGCCAAAGCAGCAGCTACAATGTTAATTTTTTCTTGCTGACAAATTTGGATGAGTTTTACACTGAAAACAATATTAAGTAGCAAAGCAGACAGTTTGTTTTTTGTGGTTTGTAGTACTTTATTGTGTTGCATCTGTCGGACAAATATGTTTTTTATTAATTCTGTGCCTGTGAGGCACATTCAGAAAGATATTTTTATATTGGATTTGGATTGATTATAACATTAACAGTCATACCAAAAAATAAGATAGAAGCCAAAAATCAGAATTGAGTCACTTTTAGCTATCGTTGCTGAGTTACTTTTTCATATTTTGTATTATCGTTGAAACTGATATAAAGATGTTTTTCATAATTATTGGATTTGATGTTGTTTTCTTGTTGTTTACTTTGCAAAATCTGAAAAAGATTGCATATACAAAGAACATTTGAATTGTATTTTTACTCCTGCAGTATAAATACTGTACCTAATACCAAAATAAAGTCTTTTAAATCTATACCAAGAAATGAACATGCATGTACTGTAATACCACATTGCAGTACTACTAGCTGTGCTCCCCGCCTAAGAAGGGTTGAAATTCAAGTAACAGATGTAGACCTTAGCGTAAACATTTGCAGTGTACCATCTTTTAGAATGCATATGTCTCTGTTACATACCAACTGGAATGGGATTCATAAAATCAGTGTTAATGTTTGTGATGTGCCATCTATTGAAATAACTGCAATGCATTTTATTAGTAAAAATGTTTGTGATGTTCCATCTTTTGGAATGACAGAGACATAGCAACTGGATGGACACACAGACAAACACACAGACACTTATTCTTTTATTAAGGTGGATTATTTCCCAGCCTTTGAACAAAGCTGTTGACTATTCTTTTTAGAAAAAGTAATACACAGTCGTATTATTTTTTTTTCCAGCTTGTTTGTAAGTCGGATCTTTCATAAAAATTTGGATGCCTGGAATTGTTCAGGATCATCCATTGACAGCAGTTATTCTCTGCCCTTTCTACATTTCTTTTTCTTTAACTCAACTGTTTCTTTCTCTCTTTCATTGCTTTTCTGCCTCCCATGGCTGTCCACTAGCAGCTGGCGTCAGTGTCCTATGCCTCTTCCAAGAATCAGGTACTGTACTCCTCCTCTGAGTTTTCAGCTCCATCCGGTGAGCTCCCTTCTCAAGGCGTCTGTGTGCTGGCTGGTGTCTGTACGCGTGTATCATGTTGGAGTGTAAGACTGCCTTACTCGATTATCTCCTTATTCTTTATGTAAATTAAGTGGGCTGTATTGGCTTCTGTTTTCATCTTTGTTTAAAAAAGTTTGAGTAATACTTGGAGACCATTTTTTGTAAAGGTTTTGGTAATTTTTTGCAAAATTTCATGATTATCCCAGTGGTCCAAATTGACAATAATACTGTCATTCTCTTCCCTTTTATTTAATGCCAACCTTATGTATCCTGTCTAAAAAAAACTTTTGAAACTTTAATAATTAACTGCACGCAGGGCTGTTTTCTTTATGAGTTTTAGAACATTTTTTGGCAGAATGTGAATTAGATATAAGCAAATATACCAATCAAATGGCTATTTTAAATATCACTCCCAGTATTAACTGATTTGATTTTTTTTAAATTAGTTGATTGTGCTAATGATAGGTGTTTTTGGTATTTTAGTGTTTGTTCATTTCTCCATAAAACAAAAATACATAATAACAAAATCTGATCTGTATTTGAAAAAAAGTCAAATATTCATTATATGTAGCTTCCAACCATTTGTAAACATTACAAAAAAGAAAGCCAGATAACAGAGTACTGCTGTGCAGCTAAAGCCAACTAAAACAAAACTGTTAAATATATTCTTTTTTTAATTGATCTAAAAAGCTATAAACTGCCAAGTGCTGTATACCTCTGAATTATAGTATTATTATTTTATGTTTGTTACTGAACAATTTACAGTACTTGCCTGCCACTAAATTATTAAGTAACGGCAGTAACAAAAAACAAAGACCAGGCTAGAAAAGATAGTCTCACAGATTTTCTGTTATTGTTCTGTAAATCTTCTGTTTAAACTGGTAATGTCTATGTATTAAACTGGCGTAATTATAAGAATCATACTCCTGGTATTGTAGGATGTTTTTGTGGTATTTGGTATCATGTGGAGCTTTTATACTTTTACCGTACAGCAGGCTATTAGACCAGAATTGTTGTAATGTGTTGACATTGAGTATGTTTCATAGTGATACATCTATGACAAGTGGCACAGTATGTGCTCTTTATCTTAAACTGCAGGGAACTCATTAGGTAAGCAACCCGCTCCAACTTGAACAAAGGCTAGTTAATAATGAGTGACAAGTGTCCAGCACATCCTTATGGCAAATGATTTGCTGTTTGAACCTGCAATATGTGTTCTAATCTGCCTGATTTATGGGAAGTATTAAATATTCTAAATGAATATGCATTCACCATTATTCAGTAATTCATGTTAACTTGTACTGAATTTATGCTGTCTTTCAATCTTTTTAAAATATGAAAAAAATACTCTGTGTTAAGGCTAAATTAACACACATGCACTATTGTTATTAATGCTCTCCCATTTTTGTGAGCAAAAGAAAACTTGAGACTTGATTGAAAGATTACATATTGCAAAGAAAGTATTAAGTTTATGTTCTACCAGATTAAATTTTGAAACATCTGCAGTCAATCGCTTTTTTTTCAGGGCAGGTGAAAAGAGGGCTTCATTTAATCTTTCTAAAGCATAATAGTGAATGAGACTAAACTAATTTACTGCCTAGATTAATGCAAAATATTTTATTGCTTTGAACTTGTGATGTTACAGTTTTACTTATAAAATATTGTTTAAATTTTGCTAAAATATAATAATTTGGTTGGTAATTTATGATACATACTGGATACTTACTATAATGTTTGAGCTATAATACTTAAGAGTTTTACCATGTGACCATATTACATAGCACAAATTGCTATGCCTCTTTCCTACCCCATTTTATTGACTAATTTATGTATGGTGCTGTAAAACTATTGGCACATGACATATATCTGCAGCTTGTGGGCAGAAAACTAAGTATATGTTTGTTGAATTTTTTTTTCATGCTGCAATTAAAATTTTTTTTGAATCAGTTAATATCTTGCTATTAAGCTTAATCACCTTGAATCTTGCACATTCATGCCTCATAAGGCCCTTGAAAAATCATGATGCGTTATAATTTCAGTATATTTTATTAGTAAATTTGACTTCCCAGATTTCATTAGCTGTAGGATGGAGTTACATACATTCATACACATAACTATAATTTGTTTTGTAAAAACCTAGATGATATATTTACTCAAGCTCTGCCTTTCTTTTGATTGCAGTATTCAGCATAACCTCAGTTATGTGACTTTGCATTCATGTGAGTAATAAAGAAAAAAAAACCCAGTAATTTCAACAAGTAAATGGCCATTATAAACACTACTAATGCCTTAACTATATTTGTTATATTCATTTAATGGCATCTAAATAAAAAAGGTATTCATTTCTATCAAAAAATGAACATTTTTGGTGATCCTAATCCTTTAAGCAGTAGTGTATTTACTATGTTGTACACAACATACAAAAAACAAAGCATTTCATTACTACCAACGTGAATCATTACTGTTACTTAAAGTTAGGGTTTAAGGGCTGTAGCAATGCAGTTGTGGCTTTTTTATATTAATTATTAAAGATGCTTCAAACATTGAGTAACATTAAACAAAGGACCAAACTTGCAAAAATAAAAAAATAAAAAAGGGTTATTTTTATCAAAAGGTTTGAAAAAAGAATAGTTTATATAAATGAATATATGTGAAACTGGAAATTTTCTCACATTATATTACAATGTAATATTTAGTTAGAGTTGGAGTTTGAGTGGGCACATTTTTACCGACTCCAGTAACCCAATAATTGCTTCCAAATCCACAACTCTGCCTCCAACTCCACAGCCCTGGTTAACACACCTTTTCTGTTACTCCTCTAGTTTCACCTATTTTATTAGAAAATATTGTTAATATAATTGATTACCAAATGAAAATAAAAAGCCATTCCTTTTCTTCTGTAGGGAGAGCTGATAACCTTTCAAAAAGGAAGATCTGAACATATAATAAACTGTATTTGTGTTTTCCATTGTTTACTGTAAATCAGATCTCTAAGTCATATTGATGTCCTCAAAAAGACTGCCTTTTGCAGCATAAATTCATATAAAATACAGATACGGTGTGCTGAATAATTAAAAAGAAAGGAATGAAAAAGTTAATTTTTAAAATACATTGATGTCTGTTGCTTTTCACGTGCTTCAAAATCAGCTGTCTTTCATATTGTCTCTGCTGACATGTACACATATAGATGCAGAAAATCACTTAAAAAATTGTCTAAACATTGTATGTAAATACTCATTTATTGAAGGGTCTATTATGTGAGTGTATGGCTTTTGAAACTGATATTCAAGTTTCTGTTGTATATATTTAATTTTTTTTTTTAAAGAGTTAAATGTGTATTACTAGTGAATATTTTTTCCTTATAATTAGTCATAGTTCGTCACATCACTGGTTAAGTACTGCAGAATAGCCTTGTTAGTCTAGCTATGTAAATAGCACTGGAGATAGTCTACAAAATTGAATCATACTCTTTCTTTAAATCTTGCTCTGCTTCCTGCCTGCATCCTACCAGGGTAAGGTCGATGAGGTCCCAGCAACCATCCTGCAGACCTTGCCAGCCACAACTGCTTCACATCAGGTTTGCATGAGATCTTCACTTAGTTTCTCGTGCTCATACAGTGCATCCGGAAAGTATTCACAACGCATCACTTTTTCCACATTTTGTTATGTTACAGCCTTATTCCAAAATGGATTAAATTCATTTTTTTCCTCAGAATTCTACACACAACACCCCATAATGACAACGTGAAAAAAGTTTACTTGAGGTTTTTGCAAATTTATTAAAAATTAAAAAAACTGAGAAATCACATGTACATAAGTATTCACAGCCTTTGCTCAATACTTTGTCGATGCACCTTTGGCAGCAATTATAGCCTCAAGTCTTTTTGAATATGATGCCACAAGCTTGGCACACCTATCCTTGGCCAGTTTAGCACATTCCTCTTTGCAGCACCTCTCAAGCTCCATCAGGTTGGATGGGAAGCGTCGGTGCACAGCCATTTTAAGATCTCTCCAGAGATGTTCAATCGGATTCAAGCCTGGGCTCCGACTGGACCACTCAAGGACATTCACAGAGTTGTCCTGAAGCCTCTCCTTTGATATCTTGGCTGTGTGCTTAGGGTCGTTGTCCTACTGAAAGATGAACCGTCGTCCCAGTCTGAGGTCAAGAGCGCTCTGGAGCAGATTTTCATCCAGGATGTCTCTGTACACTGCTGCAGTCATCTTTCCCTTTATCCTGACTAGTCTCCCAGTTCCTGCCGCTGAAAAACATCTCCAAAGCATGATGCTACCACCACCAAGCTTCACTGTAGGGATGGTATTGGCCTGGTGATGAGCGGTGCCTGGTTTCCTCCAAACGTGACGCCTGGCATTCACACAAAAGAGTTCAATCTTTGTCTCATCAGATCAGAGAGTTTTGTTTCTCATGGTCTGAGAGTCCTTCAGGAGCCTTTTGGCAAACTCCAGGCGGGCTGCCATGTGTATTTTACTAAGGAGTGGCTTCCGTCTGGCCACTCTACCATACAGGCCTGATTGGTGGATTGCTACAGGGATGGTTGTCCTTTTGGAAGGTTCTCCTCTCTCCACAGAGGACCTCTGGAGCTCTGACAGAGTGACCATCGGGTTCTTGGTCACCTCCCTGACTAAGGCCCTTCTTCCCTGATTGCTCACTTTAGATGGCCGGCCAGCTCTAGGAAGAGTCCTGGTGGTTTCGAACTTCTTCCACTTACGGATGATGGAGGCCACTGTGCTCATTGGGACCTTCAAAGCAGCAGAAATTTTTCTGTAACCTTCTCCAGATTTGTCTCGAGACAATCCTGTCTCGGAGGTCTACAGACAATTCCTTTGATTTCATGCTTGGTTTGTGCTCTGACATGAACTGTCAACTGTGGGACCTTATATAGACAGGTGTTTGCCTTTCCAAATCATGTCCAATCAACTGAATTTACCACAGGTGGACTCCAATTAAGCTGCAGAAACATCTTAAGGATGATCAGGGGAAACAGGATGAACCTGAGCTCAATTTTGAGCTTCATGGCAAAGGCTGTGAATACTTATGTACATGTGCTTTCTCAATTTTTTTATTGTTAATAAATTTGCAAAAATCTCAAGTAAACTCTTTTCACTTTGTCATTATGGGGTGTTGTGTGTAGAATTCTGAGGAAAAAAATGAATTTAATCCATTTTGGAATAAGTCTGTAACATAACAAAATGTGGAAAAAGTGATGCGCTGTGAATACTTTCCGGATGCACTGTATTTTTTTGTGTGTCATGCTTGTGCTTTGTACAATATTGTCTTCTGTGAACTGCAATTTTTTATTATTGAATCAAAAAAAAGAGGAAATTTTACGTAGTAGTTTGGTGCTTGTTATAATTTTGATTTCTTAGGTTTAGTTATAACCTATTTATACTTTTGAAAATTTTATTTACTTTAAGTGAGTGGACATGCTAATGTATGACTACAGTTCACAGCAATCAAAAGTTCAAAGTTAATTTCTGCATGCTGCTTTTTCATTTACAGTGTAGTAATTTTTTTAGTACAGATTAGGCTATGATTTATTTCAAGTTGAAATGTATTCTTAATTACTCACTTGAAGCATGCTGAGTATATTCTGAGTATATATAGGGTGGTCCAGATATAATTATGCAATTTTCATTATGCTATAACTTAAGTTTATTACATAGAAAATCACCTGAAAAATCCCGGACCATCAAGAAGTGTGCGAACTGAAGACATGAAGAATCGTCTTTGCACCGAACTGTAATCATCCCCTCAAAAATCAAAGTCATCCAGACGATCTGGATCTGCATAATTAGATCTGGACCACCCTGTACTTCAACATAGTCAATCTTTTGTCAAGTAAAATATCAAGTTTTTTTTTTTTTTATCTAACAGAAGGATAGTTAAAAATTAACTGATTGCAGTCTGCTCTTCATTGTTCTGTATATTTTACTTTTGATTGCTGTTCTAGCTTGATTTATTCAGTACAGTTTGCTAGTCTTCCTTGGTGTAGTTTACTGTTTATCTAAATAGTAAAATAATTGCTCTTTTCTTTGGTTGTAGGTAAAAACAGAGGAGCAGATTGCTGCTGAACAAGCTTGGTATGGAACAGACAAAGTGTGGCTGGTCCACAAAGAAGGATTCTCCCTAGGTAAGTGGCACTGGAAAATAAAAATAAGAATATACTAAATTAATTACCCAGCAAATAATATTTTTCATATCCATTGTTTGTCTTACACTGATTTGGAACCCACATTTAATATTGTTTTAATATTGTATTTTTTCCATTAGAATCAAGTGTGAGACAGATTGGTTATATATTTTAGACTTCTGAATATGTTGACAGTGTTTGCTGTTCTTTGCATTATTTATTTTAAAAAATCCACTGAGAGAATAAGAAACATCACATAACTCGATATACTCTGTATAGCTCTGCACTGTGCTCTAAATAGTTTATTTTTAAACGTAAAATATGAATTGTTATATATATATATACACACACACAAAGCTTAGCTCATAAAGCTTGTAGGCAGACGCTATAAAGAATAATGGATATTCAGCACCAATACAATTTTTTGACAGCTGATACAAGTACCTTCATTGGATACTGTGTGCTGATAGAGACTACTGAAACACTACTTTTGATTGAAAATGCTACATTTTCAAAAAAACATACATGAGAACACTGCAATTTTGCTTAATACGTAATAGTAAATGAAACTTGTGCTTTTCTTTTTTTTATACACAAAAAAGCTTTGCCGCAGCTCAAACCTGGTTATGCATTGTATCTCCCTGCACAGGGTGGTATTCCAGCAAATCACACAGGTTGTAGACTGTGGTAAGTCAGGGCCGAGTGGAAAGAATAGAAACTTTGAGTTTTGTGTCAGATATCAAAGAGGTGTATAAAATAAGGATTCATACTTTTCCTTGTAACTAGTATGTGTCAGCTCTAGTGAAAATAAAAATGTTCATGAGCACAAAAACAATAAAGAAAATGTGTCTGGTATGTGATGGCCATATATTTAATATTGAGATAGTTTTGCACAGCCATTATACTCCTTTCTCAAATGAAAAACAATCATCTTAAGCTTTTCCTGTACTGCATACATCTCCCATCTTTTGTATTCCAGTTAGTCACACTTTTACTTTCAGCCATTTTGATATCATAAGTGAAAACCTTAAGTCTGTCATGTACTTAACTAATTTTGCTTTGCAACTGATTGTTAAAACACATTATTTGACAGTAAATATGTGATAAAATGTAAAAATACTAATACATATTTTGTCTGCTATTTGGGATTTGAATTTAAAAGTAATTTAACTCAATGTTTAGCTAGTCAACATCACACTCTTTTCTTCTAGCAACTCTTTTGAAGGCAGATAATTATAGTCTTCCTGAAGGTAAAGTGAAAATAAAACTGGAACATGATGGAACAATACTGGATGTTGATGAAGATGATGTTGAAAAGGTATGAGTGATTCACTCCAATTTAATGTTATAAAAAAGTCAATTATGTATTTTGAATGCCTTATTTCTCCAATATTACTACTGTAGTAGTGTACTAAAAAATGTACTTTGTGCGGAATTGACACTTAAGTCTGTAGACATTTGTAGCCTAATTTTTAAATATATCAGACTTGAAAAAATGACTTTTAATGGAAATCTGCAAAGATACATATTGCTTTATTGCTACTTTATGGAGAAAATGACAGTGAACTAATACTACTAGATATTCTAGTCCAGCATTGTCACCATTAACAAACCCATTGTATTTAAGCTACAACAATGTGCTCAGAAAGCTACAGTGCAGGAACAACATGTATGTGATATATTTCCTGGTGATGTCAGCTGTCTGCCCAATCAGCACCAACTGTTTTTGTTTGCAGCATCAGTAAATTTCTACACTATACCCTAAGTCACTTGTTTAGCACATGCACAAACCCCCCATAATCTCAACAGAAAATCACTGAATACACTTGCTACAGCTACAGTGTCACTAGCTGCTTCCAGTGTTGTTTTTATATTATGTAAGTTAGCTCCCAGTATCAAATATGTAAATTGCACTGGCTGAATTAAAGTTCAATAAATTCTGAAAAGAATGATACCAAACATATATATGTAGGTTTTAAAATAAGCCCGATTTAAAGCATGACAAAAAATATAAAATCGTTGCACAAAATTGTTGCACTTTTAGGCTTAGGATTATATATATATATATATATAT
>JANRMT010062814.1:91071526-91142787 GCA_026402145.1 Polypterus bichir lapradei | reverse complement strand
AAAAACTGCATTTTGTGTTTACTTGTGTTATATTTGACTAATGGTTAAATGTGTTTGATGATCAGAAACATTTTGTGTGACAAACATGCAAAAGAATAAGAAATCAGGAAGGGGGCAAATAGTTTTTCACACCACTGTAACTATGTAAAGAAAGCTATATACTCTCTTACTGTGATCAACATTACAAGGTTTATTTTGAAGATATGTAAAAAAAAAATTAATAAATAGAAATATCATATTATGTATCTAATACATAAGCAACACAATGTTTGGTGTTTTTGTTGTTATTTGTTCATTTTTAGGTGATGCATATGTTCAAAGGGTGTCGTCGGGAAGATTCTTCTCCACACATTTATGCTGTTGCACAGGCTGCATACCGTAATGTCCTGACAACCCGGCAAGATCAGTCCATCTTACTTCTGGGAAAAAGTGGTAGTGGGAAGACTACAAACTGCCAGCATTTACTACAGTATTTGGTATCCATTGCAGGCAGCACTGGCAAGATCTTCTCAGGTAAGTGACACCTGCATAATCTCAGGTTCATTGTAAAATAGTGGGATGACATTTACCCCTGATATTTTTTATCAGATATTTTTATTATTTTTATCTGATATGCACAAGATCTTCTGTTGTTGCAGGTGAGGTGTTCTTCAGGTTAAGTGATTTGTGAAAAAGTAAAATAGATGAGATTGCCTAAGGCCAGATAACTTGTGGTTTTCACATACATATCAAATAGAACTGACAAGATTGCTTAAGGCAAGAACATATTTGAGATCAGGTTGTATTAAATGAAGCTTTTTTAACTTAGGGTTTTTCCATAGTGAATAGAAAATGTCTCAAGTGACATTTTTTCAAAGGTTTAATATTTATTACTAAAGTAATAGGCAAGATAGTCTTCATTTAAGCACATCCATCAGAACATGGGATTCATTATACTGCAATCACAAAAAATTATCAATTAATGAGCATGGTGAAGATACAAAGCATGGATGAATTCCCTGACACATTTTAATGCAATTTAGTTCAATTTGGATTATTCTTGTGTAGAGCTATTCACCGTGTGTGGAGTTAGAATGCATACTCAGATTTACAAGTATAATACAGTGAAATAAAATACACAATCTTAAAACATTTACTTACATAATCTCACTATACAAGGAAAATAAAAACTAAACAGAATCAATGTAAAAATTTCTGTTTCCCTTGTTTTGATAAATTACCAATTCAATTAAGCTTGCCAATTTGCTCCAAAAGAATCATGCTTTAAATTTCATACTTGTTGAGTTTCATAAACAAAAGTATTGATGTATATTTGTTGTCGTCAGTATGTGAACATAAACTATGAAAATGAAAGATGTCTGGAAAACTTCAAAATTTAGAATGGTCAGCAAGATTGGGTGGTTTTTTGACATAATCATCCTGACAACATATTGTTCCCACTCTCACACCCCAGTAATAAAATTAAGTAAAAGTCATTTGATAGGTTTGCATCTCATATCAAGTTGTTTCTTGCCCTGCACAATTCTGCTGTTGTAAACTCTTGATCCACACATCTGTGCAGCTGCATTTTTACTGTTTAGGAAATGTGTTTAACCCTCCTAGATATGTGCATTGTTTACTACAGCTTAACTTTTCGCTTATGCATTAACTCCTAGTAAAATGGATATGTCGACTTAAGGTGTTCTCACAATACATACGCAGTAGAATTCGGAAGTATCTGTTCTGATGACCAATGGCAACGTGCCTCCTAGTACTTTGGGCATTCTACCCTATTCTAATTATGTGCTAGTTTAATATGAAGATTAACTATTTTCATCCTTGGATTCCAAATTTCCCCTATGTTTCTGGTGTCACCTCCTATAGTTATGAGCAGGAGTAGCAGCTTGTCAATATAGAAAGTAGCAGCAACTGCAGGATATTGAGAAGCAAAACAAAAGAGAGTTAATAACAGTTTATTGTTTTGATTGTCACATTTGCATTTTTGTGCAAATGACTAACAACCACAGTTGCAATGTGAACAGCATCTTTAATTAGTCAATGCTTGACTTACATAATGAGTTTTAATTGTATATTTAAATGCTGAGAGGAATGGGCCACTTCCTACCCTATAGTAGCAGACAGATTTCCCAATTTGTAGCACTGCTGCAGTTAGAGAAATGAGAAAGTAGACAACAGACAAGAAATCAGGCAACAGTGCACTTGATGGCCAGCTAGTCAAGATGGAGCATACATGATAAATGTTTTGTGCTTTATGGGCGGTGCATTTTGTAACAAAATATTGTAATTTGTAACTCTAAACCAGTTATAATCTTAGCTTGTTTGGAAGAGATGGCGCATGTGTTTAAGAGTGACAAAGAGTAGACAGAGATCATTAGAGTTTGTGTATGAAATCTGTGGTGGATGTACAGTGCATCCGGAAAGTATTCACAGCGCATCACTTTTTCCACATTTTGTTAAGTTACAGCCTTATTCCAAAATTGGTTAAATTCATTGTTTTCCTCAGAATTCTACACACAACACCCCATAATGACAATGTGAAAAAGTTTACTTGAGATTTTTGCAAATTTATTAAAAATAAAAAAATTGAGAAAGCACATGTACATAAGTATTCACAGCCTTTGCCATGAAGCTCAAAATTGAGCTCAGGTGCATCCTTTTTCCCCTGATCATCCTTGAGATGTTTCTACAGCTTAATTGGATTCCACCTGTGGTAAATTCAGTTGATTGGACATGATTTGAAAAGGCACACACCTGTCTATATAAGGTCCCACAGTTGAGAGTTCATGTCAGAGCACAAACCAAGCATGAAGTCAAAGGAATTGTCTGTAGACCTCCGAGACAGGATTGTCTCGAGGCACAAATCTGGGGAAGGTTACAGAAAAATTTCTGCTACTTTGAAGGTCCCAATGAGCACAGTGGCCTCCATCATCTGTAAGTGGAAGAAGTTCGAAACCACCAGGACTCTTCCTAGAGCTGGCCGGCCATCTAAACTGAGCGATCAGGGGAGAAGGGCCTTAGTCAGGGAGGTGACCAAGAGCCCGATGGTCACTCTGTCAGAGCTCCAGAGGTCCTCTGTGGAGAGAGGAGAACCTTCCAGAAGGACAACCATCTCTGCAGCAATCCACCAATCAGGCCTGTATGGTAGAGTGGCCAGACGGAAGCCATTGCTTAGTAAAAGGCACATGGCAGCCCGCCTGGAGTTTGCCAAAAGGCACCTCAAGGACTCTCAGATCATGAGAAACAAAATTCTCTGATCTGATGATACAAAGATTGAACTGTTTGGTGTGAATGCCAGGCGTCACGTTTGGAGGAAACAAGGCACCGCATCACCAGGTCAATACCATCCCTACAGTGAATCATGGTGGTGGCAGCATCATGTTGTGGGGATGTTTTTCAGCGGCAGGAACTGGGAGACTAGTCAGGATAAAGGGAAAGATGACTGCAGCAATGTACAGAGACATCCTGGATGAAAACCTGCTCCAGAGCGCTCTTGACCTCAGACTGGGGTGACGGTTCATCTTTCAGCAGGACAATGACCCTAAGCACACAGCCAAGATATCAAAGGAGTGGCTTCAGGACAACTCTGTCAATGTCCTTGGGTAGCCCAGCCAGAGCCCAGACTTGAATCCGATTGATTGAGAGGTGCTGCAAAGAGGAATAGGCGAAACTGGCCAAGGATAGGTGTGCCAAGCTTGTGGCATCATATTCAAAAAGACTTGAGGCTGTAATTGCTGCCAAAGGTGCATCAACAAAGTATTGAGCAAAGGCTGTGAATACTGTACTTATGTACATGTGATTTCTCAGTTTTTTTATTTTTAATAAATTTGCAAAAACCTCAACTAAACTTTTTTTCACGTTGTCATTATGGGGTGTTGTGTGTAGAATTCTGAGGAAAAAAATAAATTTAATCCATTTTGGAATAAGGCTGTAACATAACAAAATGTGGAAAAAGTGATGTGCTGTGAATACTTTCCGGATGCACTGTATTATTACTTACATTTGCTGTTACTGTGGGAGAAATCTTCTCAGTGAAGTGCAGTCTGTACATTAATCCATTCTTCATTCCTTCCTTCCTACCTAGTGTAAAAACCATTTTCCTCGTTCTATAAGATTCATGAATATTTTACTAGATGACAATGCATAATCTATTAGAGGTTCCTATAACCCCCGTGAATAGAATTGTATTGGTATTTTCCTGTCATTTTTTAACAGTTTTGAGGGAACAATATTCTCCCGTTAGTTTCTAGCCTTGCCTTGTGTAAGGTATTGAGGCATATTTTTTTTTAACCGTGTTTGTGCTTGTAATCGTGCCTGGGCACATGTCTATGTGCCAACTGGCCTACAGGCCTTTTGAGTGTGAAGTAACTCGTAAAACAGCACCTTTATTTGGGTGTTGAACCGTATGCTTAAGGCATACAGAAAAAGAAATTAAGAACCTTTAAATATAGAAAGAAATAAAGTATGTTTGAGTATAGAAATAACTAAAGTTTCTCAAGAAAAGCTAAGTTTATAGAAGATACATTTTTTCTTTTTTTTCCTTTATTCTACGTATGTAACTATTTTTCCTTTTATTCTTGTGTGGATTATTTGCATTTAATTTTCACTAAATATTTTAAAACAAACTTTTGGACTATGAGATTTCTTTGACACGCGTTTTACCCGAGCCTGATTTCGCCTTATGCTTCGGCGGCTACACCTAGCTTTCAAGAAAACCAGAAAGGTTTAGGGTACCAACGACGTTTCCTATTTAAGCGTTTCCTACAGAAGTCTGATATTGTAGAATATCTGGTGAATGACAAGGGCTCGGTGGTGTTCCTAGAAAATTTCACTGATGACTATCTATACTAATAAAAGGCAAAGCCCTCACTGACTCACTGACTCATAACTAATTCTCCAACTTCCCGTATAGGTAGAAGGCTGAAATTTGGCAGGCTCATTCCTTACAGCTTACTTACAAACGTTAGGCAGGTTTCATTTCAAAATTCTACGCTTAACAGTCATAACTGGAATCTACTTACGTACATATATACGGCCATAGCCTGCAGCTCGGTCGCTGTGTGAGGCGGAGTTGCGTCCCTCATCATTACGCCTCACACGTAATTGAGTGCCTGCCCATATAAGGCCGTCCATCAGCATTACACAATTGAGAAGGCAGCAAAAGAATATGAAGCGAGTGACGCATACAAGCATATTCTTAAGTGCAGCTACTGCGGAAACAAAGCACGGTGTAAATCTTAAGTTTAAATTAAGTTCATAGACACGCTGCCGCTGGTGTTTGTCATGCCTACGACGAATACGATATTCGCAAGATACAAGTTTAATGAGAAGACGCAGAGTATAAACGAGACTTTTGATCACTTTGTAACAGAGTTAAAATTGCTGTAACAGAGTTAAGATTGCTGGTGAAGAACTGTGCTCATGCAAACAAATAGGAAAGCAAGGTGCAAAGTTCATAGACATGCTGCTGCTGGCATTTGTCATGCCTAAGACAAATACGATATTCGCGAGATACAATTTTACTGAGAGGACGCAGGGTATAAACGAGACTTTTGATCACTTTGTAACGGAGTTAAAATTGCTGGTGAAGGACTGTGCTTATGCAAAAGAAGATGAGACGGTCAGGGATAGAATAGTGTTTGGCACAAATACGGCCATAGCCTGCAGCTCGGTCGCCGTGTGAGGTGAATTTGCGTCCCTCTTTGTCACGCCTCCCACGTAATTGAGTGCCTGCCCATATAAGGCCGTCTGTCAGCATTACACAATTGAGAAAGCAGCAAAAGAATATGAAGCGAGTGACGCATACAAGCATATTCATAAGTGCAGCTACTGTGGAAGCAAAGCACGGTGTAAACCTTAAGTTTAAATTAAGTTCATAGACATGCTGCCGCTGGCGTTTGTCATGCCTACGACGAATACGATATTCGCGAGATACAAGTTTAATGAGAAGACGCAGGGTATGAACAAGACTTTTGATCACGGCTCACGTGAACTGACCGTGAACGCAGTACGCACAAAAGAAGCAAGACCTCCAAAGAGCGCTGAACAAAAAACACATTACACAATTGAGAAGGCAGCAAAGGAATATGAAGCGTGTGACGCATACAAGCATATTCATAAGTGCAGGTACTGCAGAAACAAATGGTGGAAAAAGTCAATGTCCAGCTAAAGGAAGACAGTGTAAAAAATGTGGTAAATTGAACCACTTCGCCAAAGTTTGCAGGACTCGAAAAGGTTAACCCGTGCATGCAGTGTGTGATGTCTCAGATAAAGAGGAAGTTGAGCTGTTTATTGATTCAGTAAGAAAGGAACAACCCTCTGAATCTGAACAAGCCTTTGTAGACATATCAATAGGAAAGCAAGGTGTAAAGCTTAAGTTTAAATTAAGTTCATAGACACGCTGCCGCTAAATATTCGCAGGCAAATCCACATCTTAATACCGGGAATGCCTGTTAAACATCTTAGATTCATGAGTACCGATTTGGGTAGTGAACACTTCGATGAATGAAACCTGTTATCTTTACAATGGTTGACAAACATGGAATATAACTTGAACACAACACATCCTCCAAATACGAACCTGATTGAAAGAAATAATGATAATCAAATCCTTGATGACAGCAACACTCATAACAGTCACAAAACAATTACATTGACAATCATGTTACGTTATGTTTAAAATGTTTCCTTTTCTTTTTCATAACTTTTTTAACACACTACTTCTCCGCTGCGAAGTGCGGGTATTTTGCTAGTTAAAAATAAAATCAAAGAACTCTTCTTTTTAATACCTGATCTCCTTAATTTTTCAACCTGAATTTCACCACTATGGCCGCTGATTAATAAATTTACTGTATATAGATTATTTCGTATTTTCCACTGTCGTTCAAAAAAAACTTAACGAATTTTATTGTACAGACTGCTACAAGGGTAGGAAGATGTAGCGTGTGCCAGTCACATTGCATCATGTCTCTCTCACTGTTATTCCTGCACTCATTCTAACTCGTAGCTTGTGGCTCAACAGTGCTCCACAGAGAGAGAACAGCAGGGTTAGTCCCATTAGTCCTAGTGGGCAGTCCAGCCATGCCGATGTTATATTATTTATATTAATTATCTGTTAAGTAATGATAGTTTCATTTTCCTAAGTAGTTATAGATGTGGCATTAAAAAAATGAATTTGATTACTTTTTGGTTTTTCTTCCCTAAGGCAGGGTCCTGCACTCAATCCAGGCCCCTAGGATAGCCTGTTCACTAATTTGTCCCGTTTGGGCAAGTAGACTTAAAGAACAGAAGGTGTCTTGTGTCTTTCGAGTCACTGTTGCAGCAATATGGGCAACGCAAAAAAGTTAACACAACTTATCAAATAACTGATACTGTATGCATAGATTTATTCAGGCTAACAGAACTTCAACCTGAACTCTTTTTTTGTAAATCTTCTGAAAAAAGTAATTTCTTTTCATAATTTGTAACAAACAAAACAAACCACATTTTCTGTATGTGGTGTTTTGTTTATCAACCACACTTCCAAGGCAGTATATAAATGCAGATAAATTGTTTAACTCTATATATTTATTTATTGTTTGTGCACATGCAAATTAAGTGATTTGCACATTGTCACACCTGTAATGCGATAATAATGTTTATGATCACATACTGATCAACTCTACCTGAAAATGGAAAAACAATTGACTTTTCATGATGAGTTACCTGTAAATGAATATTTCCATAGCCCAGGAAACTTGATTAGTTCAGAGTCATGACAAACTTTCTAGCTTAATATAAAAAATTCAAAACTTACTTTTTAGACCGCGTAACAGTTTTTAGTGAATTTGTGTACTAGAAAGAAGTGCACGGTCCGTTAATTAGTTGGCCACTACTGTTCCAGAGTTGTTTTTCCTTTTAACAGATAACATGTCCTGTGATAACTACATGCTGACAGCTCATCTGATCGACAAGATGTTGTATGAACAGAGGCCTTCATTTATCCTGTTAAATTTGATCAATTTCCTTTAATAGCTAGACTTGCATAGCATTTTTATCAACCACATAGAGCTTTCACCTTTCACCAATAAAAACACGCACCCTTGGTTGCAGCTTTACACCCACTTTTTGCAAATTGATTGCATATAGCAGACACATTGATTGTGGTTAATTTAACTTCCTTTATATTTTAAAGGAAATTTCACTGATACCTACTGTGCTCCCATTCCAGATAATTACTTTCTTAAATTTTTGTTGTAGCAGAGAAATGGCAGGCTGTCTACACAATCTTGGAGGCTTTTGGAAACTGTTGTACAATGATGAACTCAAATGCTAGCCGCTTTTCTCAGATTATTTCGCTGGACTTTGACCAAGCTGGTCAGATAGCTTCAGCTTCTGTACAGGTATGTATTAGGTTTTACTCTTATTCTGATTCTTACAAGATGTTTTATAAGTTTGAATGTCTTCCTTAAAATTGTTTTATCCTTTAATAAAAAAGGCATTACCACATTATTCTCTTGTATGGTTACCGTTTGTCTGTTTGTATGTTTTTTTCTACTTGATTTTGTCTTTAAGATTTTGATGAATGTTGGTGAAATATGCTGAAGAGTGTTGTTTTCCCATCAAATATCATTATTCTTTATTTATAAAATGACATTATCTAAGCTGGATTACAAAAAAAAACACTTTAGTACTATGGTTAGTTCCAAGGCCAATTAGCACTAAAAACAAAACCAAACTTTTTTAATGGTTGATTAGGTCAATGTAATTATAGATATCCAGGATGAAAACAGAGGGGTAGAATGCTTAAGCAGTACCTAAATCTAAAGATGTTTGTCTTAAAAGATATAGCTCAACATTAGTGATGAGTGAACCATATTTATTTACTTCACCTCAAGTTCTGAAAAAACATGTAAATGTTCAGAAATTTCTGAAAACTTGGCAAAACGCATTAAAGTCATTGGAGAAGGAGAAACTTAACTTGTTTTGAGTGGATTCTAATAGTGTCTTGGTATTTTGTGTCCCAGTGAGCTAGGCAAGTGTCTGCCAACTATGCTGCATCGGTTATTATGGCCAAAAATATGACAGAAACTGTGAGGCAGCAGGGTCAATCAATGCTCCAATGTGTGCCCCGACACAAAATTATACAACTTAGCAAACTGTTTTTGTTACTTTCTAAAGCCAGAAGTCAGAGAAAGCTGGATCAACTGTGGTCACGTACAATTCTCATACCCTGAAGTGGTAAAAATTTTATCAGTTATGGATTGCTTGATGCAATTAGGTTAATCCATCTGAAATCCTTGCCTCATGCGTCCTGTAGCCCCATGCCTCAGCAGGTCAATAGCTCTCTACAGAATGCTTTTCAATTTTTATAATTTCAGGAAGAGACAAATGTCCCTGAACTCCTTTGACAATTAAGTTTTTTTTTCTTTGTTAAGGTTAAAAATAAGAAATGTTGTTTAAGGAAAAACACTTTTAGCTGTACTTAATTATGCAAGTCTGGACTCGATGTACAACAGTTTATGTAATTAAAAACGAGAACAGTAAACTTTCTTGCATAAAATGGGAACAGAAGGAGGAGCCAGAGGTGAGAGCATTAGAGATGGAATCGGCAGTAGGGGGCTAGAAATCTCCTCTTATATGTGGCACTGAAAGCCTGCTCAGACAGTAAATTGGGAGCACTTTCAGGGTGCACTGAGCTAGCTCACGGTTTAAAGACAGCCTTGTGACCCATAATTCCATGGGGTTGTCTGTGTATATAATGTCACATGCACCAATGCACCCCAGGTAATCACTTACCATGTGGTCCAGCTGTTGGCTGTGATTACTGCTACTGCCATCTTGTGTTTCACTGGGTCGTTGAGGCTGGAAAAAGTCTCTCCACATATCCATCAGATTGCCACCATCACCACTACTGCTGGTGTTACTGCTGACAGCTCATTGACGGATATGTGGAGTGTTGAGGGAGGGGTATAGTCCTCAACCAGCTTGTGTTATTTTAGAATTATAGTCATACTTAACACTAGAATTACCAGAGCCTACAAAACAATTTGTAAATCCAGCCCATCTTAAATCCGTTCACACCTCTCCGTCAGCGTCTTTTGTCCTGTAAATGTGCCGTTAAAGACGAGCAGCAAGCAGCCTGCTATTCCATCCCCCCCACCGCCGCAGAATGTGCACAAAGTTCTTCTAGCTCATGCCTTGATTATCTGGGAGTGAAGTGCTGAAGTTTTAGAGTGGAAATAATATATTGTTATTTGGAACACATGCATTTCATGTGTGTTCCGTTTGTACAATAATCTGTGTAAACACATTGTTAAAACAGAAATGTTTTTCATATTTTAGTAATGAATGACAAAATGCAGGTGTAAATTATATAATGTGTGAAGCCTGAAGTCCAAAAATCAAATAAACACTTTCACAAAAGGTTCAAGGATGATACAACAGCTTCCGTGGCGTAGTGGTAAGATTTGCTGACTTGTAATCAAGAGTCCCTGGTTCGATCCTGACTCCCTCCTGTATTTACCATTTTCAGTAGTGAGCTGCTCTTATTGTTAATATTATACAGTAAACACATACATTTGGTTTGCGTCTGTAACATCCTGTGTACATTTATAGTACTTGTAAAAGTTACCGTTTTTTTTTTTTTCCCCCACTTTAATTTTCTTAGTCACGATCACGATACATACTAAACCCCACCCAGGGATCTGACGCAGTTACTTTTTATCTGAAACTGGGAATAACTGTAGATGTGAGTGGTGTTTTGAGGCAATGGAACTGGACATTCTCTGATCTGGATGGATAAAAGCTGACACACAAACGCTGGTGAATCTGCCTTCTTTGTATGTCACCGTCACTTGATTTTTTTTTTTTTATTCAGTTTTATTGAGTGTTCCTGCTCACGCTGAAGTAGTATGCACCTTATTGTCCATGATGTCAAAGCCGCACTGACAAAAAAAAAAAACCAAAACAGCGACATAGGTATATATGATATTTGGAATAACTCATTTTATGACCTGTAGAGTACATTTCGGAAAACATTGTGGCACGGATGCAACATTATTCATATTATTATTCACATGTTGCTGCATGGTGCTGTTTCTTTTGTACTCCAGGACATGCAGAGGAAAGAAAAATATAGAGAGGTCAGTTCTGCGCTATATGCAATCATCAGATTCAAATATTAACAATTCACACACACGCAAGGACCGTCCTTCCTACATTTATGACGTGTACCCGTTGCAATGTACTCCCAGATAATCAAGGCATGAGCTGGGAGAACTTTGTGCAAGTTCTGCAGCGGTGGGGGGATGGAATAGCAGGCTGCTTGTCTTGGTGGGGGGATGGAATAGCAGGCTGCTTGTCTTTATCGGCACATTTTCAGGACAAAAGACGCTGACGGAGATTTGCGAATGGATTTAAGGTGGGCCAGATTTACGAGTTTTTTCGTAGGCTTTGGTAATTCTAGTGTTAAACCCATATAACCCTACTCAGTAACCACAGCTGAGATACTAAAATGAAGAAAATTGTGGTAGAAAGAATGGATATGTTAAATTTTCTTTTAAATGCTGCATTTACTCCAGTAACAAACAGCTGAGGAAATATAGTTGTCTTATGATATTTCTGTGGAGTCTTTGACAATCCTATTTCTGTCTCCAGTGTATTCAGTAGTATTTTACTAGACACAGGTAATAGGTCAAGTCTGCAAATCACCTATATAGAAAGATTTTAAGGAAATGTACTATCCTATTCTACATTATACCTTATCTCTTTTAATTTATTTTAACCAATCAAACAAAAACACCTGCTGACATTACCACACATTATCATACTGTCCATTAGTTCTCATTAAATATTTATAAAATATTATTAGCTTTAACAAATTAAATCCATTTTAGACATCATTTGACCATTCACTATTCCCAATTAATCTTTAGAACTTTGACCTGCACCTATTAATAAAATATTTTATTGCACTTTTAAAGGTCCCTCATACAATCTCCTTTTCACTGGTTTTGGCCTCAGTTAGTAGGACTTTAAGTTTTAAAGGGCAAATTAGGTATTATTCAAGTTGAAGTTATTTCTTATTAATTATTTAGTAATTTGCCATATGAGATTGTCTTCTAAAGTGAAGTGTGTGTTATTTTTTTTAACATAAATTTAAAAACATCTTGGTTGCTCCTGTGTTTGACAATTGAGTTAAAAGGCCAGGATTCCAAACAAGAATACAAAAGCCTTAAAACAGAATATGTCCACTTTGTGACATCAAAAGTAACCTTGAAGTAATAAATTTTGGTGCAGATTTTTGGTACTATTTTCTTGAGGTTAGGATATTATTCCTATTCATATTTCTGAATACAGTGGCCATGATGGGTAAGGTTTTTTATATTTTCCATACGTGCGTTAGCAATTGGCATGTTTTCTGTAGCTTTAAGCTGCATAATGTATTTTCCCACTTTGGTGTTATCAGTTCTTATTCATCAACACTTATATCTAGCCATAGCTTACAAGAAATGGAGTGTAGTGTAAAAAAAAAAAACATAAATAAAAGTGGAAGTTCAAATCTGAGTAAATAATTTCCATGATAAATATCCATTAAAACAAGGTTAAAATTCCTCATAGGTTTCTTTTTCTAAAACAGGCACAAGCCACAAAGCTTTCTTTCTAAAATCTGGCGTCTCCTCAGCAGGACCTTGCAGCATGAGGAGACTCCCACTGGCAGGTGGAGTCATCCAATAAATCACAAGTTCGGGTTCTTACTGATAGTGCTTCGGCGTACATAGGGCCTGCTGAACCCCACTCATGTCTCCCTCAGCCAGTCCATTGGCATCCAAAAGGCAAACTTCTTACAACAGGGCCAGTCCTACTCCTCTGCATTTCTCTAAGGAGTACCCTTTCGCCAGCCCCACACTCGAGTGTAGGCCTGTCTCTTGCTTCTCTGGGGCATACTTCTGACCACCTGGCTCCACTTTTTACTGCATGGGCTCTCCCAATCCTGACTTTTCAGGTGCAGGTTGTGTACTGCATACTTAGTTATGTGAAAAACATTTAATATGAATTCGCTAAGAATAGTATTGTAACTTTAATGAAGGAAAATTGCGAACTGCAGAACCCAAATGGCAGGGTGATTGTTACAGGGGGTGTTTTTTCTTTTACATTCTGTGTTACATTTTATGGAGTGATGGTCAAATCAAGTTTATGGGTGGTTCCTTCTGGTTAAGAGTGCACATAACAGTTCCATTATACTTTGTACACATATCCATAAACAACTGAAATTATTACATTTTTTAATCAGTGCCATAGATTTTTGAATGCCAGTGTGAACTACTTGTCAATGTTAAGTTCACAATGTTAATGAATATTCAGTGTTAAGGACTTAAAAAAAATTAAAAATTATAAAATACTAGCAAAATACCTGCGCTTCACAGCGGTGAAGTACTGCCTTAAAATTTTTATTAAGAAGAAAATTAAACCTTTTTAAACTGAGGGAAAATATACCAATAATTATTTGTTAAGGATCTCTTTGTATACCACATTGTCATTTCGGTCCTCCGGTTGTAATATGACCAAGCTGTACGCTGTGCTTACTCTTGAGGATGCAACGTACAGTTGGCCATGTGAAAAGTAATCTTGTTTCAAATCTCACAGCTTGGTTAGCTGCTGTCACAATCGGTTTGAGTTTCATGGTTTGTTTCAATTACGACAGTATTTGCAGGACTTGTGCTGAAGTGACATTCGGCATCTGTCAAGCATTGTAAGCATACAACCGGTTTCATCGATAATTTCACATCCAGCTTTTGAGAGTTTTAACATTCATAAAGATCAAAATGTCCATTACTGAAATCGTCATCTGTGAATCTAAGATGTTTAAGAGACATTGGCGGCTGTTGAAAGGTGTAAAATATTTGGCCATTTCGGTTCACTTGACAGCGACAACCGAACAATTCAGCGACAGCCATCAACTCACATGCAGAACCATAGGTGAAGGGTTTAAGCATTTCACTCTTATAGTGCTCGTGTGTATTATAATTATCTCCTGTACCGTCATCAGTCCACACCTTGAACCTGTCCCAGTCATTCAATACATAAGACAAAATGTTCCTCCGGATATCAAGAGTGAGCCTGATATGGCCGTGCAATATGTAACAAAGAGAATGGAAAAGGCAGGTGCCATCTCCGGGCATGGAAACCACTCGGTAAGTGACAGTTCTTTGATCGATGGTGATCACCTCGATAGACATGTTAATGAGGGTACAGTTGGAACGATAAAGGAAATGGGTACCTGAACAATGTAAAGCAAGTCTAAAATACCTACACAATAACTATAATCGTAATAAACGAACAATAAAACGGCGGAGAAACTGTGAATTAAATATAAAGGCTGCAGTTATCAGCAGGGAGACGTGAATCCCGTGGCGAAGCAAGGAAGGGAATGTAGAGACCGGAGTGACAGACGGCCTTATATAGGCAGGCAGCCAACAACGTGGGAGGCGTTGGGATGGGGGACCCAACGCTGCCTCACACGGCGACCGAGCTGCAGGCTATGGACGTACAGTACAGGCCAAAAGTTTGGACACACTTCCTCATTCAATGTGTTTTCTTTATTTTCATGACTGAAGGCATCAAAACTATGAATGAACACATGTGGAGTTATGTACTTAACAAAAAAAGGTGAAATAACTGAAAACATGTTTTATATTCTAGTTTCTTCAAAATAGCCACCCTTTACTCTAATTACTGATTTGCACATTCTTGGCATTCTCTCAATGAGCTTCAACAGGTAGTCACCTGAAATGGTTTTCACTTCACAGATGTGCCTTATCAGGGTTATTTAGTGGAATTTCTTGCTTTATCAATGGGGTTGGGACCAGCAGTTGAGTTGTGCAGAAGTCAGGTTAGTTGGACGATCATTTATTTTTCAACAGGACAATGACCCCAAACACACCCCCAGGCTGTGTAAGGGCTATTTGACCAAGAAGGAGAGTGATGGAGTGCTGTAAATGGTCATGAAAATAAAGAAAACACATTGAATGAGGAGGTGTGTCCAAACTTTTGTCCTGTACTGTATATATGTACGTAAGTAGGATTCAGTTAGCGTTGGGAACCCGCGTACTAAATTTCTTGAAGATGGGCACATAAGTAACAAAGACCGTTGGAAAGTTCAATATGGCGGCCGACAGTGGCATCATATCACCGAAATAAGTACGTACATTGGTTTCGGTTAGCACAGGGAACCCGCCTACCAAATTTCGTGAAGATGGGGCCATAAATAAGAAAGTTCAACATGGCGGATGTTGTCGACCGTTATGACTGTTACGCGTAGAATTTCGAAATTAAACCTGCTTAACTTTTGTAAGTAAGCTATAAGGAATGAGCCTGCCAAATTTCAGCCTTCTACCTACATGGGAAGTTGGATAATTTGTGACGTTGGAAAGTTTAATATGGCGGCCGACAGTGGCGTCATACCACCGAAATAAGTGCGTACATCGGTTTCGGTTAGCGCAGGGAAGCCGTCTACCAAATTTCGTGAAGATGGGGCCATAAATAAGAAAGTTCAAAATGGCGAACGTTGTCGACCATTATGACCGTTACACATAGAATTTCGAAACGAAACCTCCTTAACTTTAGTAAGTAAGCTGTAAGGAATGAGCCTGCCAAATTTCAGCCTTTTACCTACACGGGAAGTTGGAGAATGAGTGAGGGAGGGAGGGCTTTGCCTTTTATTAGTATAGATACTGGGCAAATGAAAAAGGCAAATTTTGCCATAGACATAAACCATGATGAAACAGATTGAAGCTCCACAAACCAATTATCAAATTTAATAGTGCATGCCGAGTCATTTTTGCTGAGGATGTTTTAATGGGATTGAAAGTGAACATGTGCTTAAAGTTCATCCACTTTATTTTGGAGAGACCATTTCCCTAATATTCAGTAAAAGATGTCACACCCTCTTCAGTTTTTTCTCTCTTTCTCACCTTCTCTTTTCCCCTCTTTCTTTCCTTTATATTAACACAGCTATCATAATAGGTTATTGTATTAAAAATATTGTCCAGATTCTCAGAGAATGTGGGTGGTAGATCCATGTGTTCAGGTAAGTTCCACTATAAGAGGCATTCACTGAATACATGAATAGCCCAAATCAGATGAATATAAATTCAAATGATAAAGATAAAAATAACCATTCTGAATTTATTTACTTTCCTGTAACACCATTAGAATCAAAGTTCATTCCCAGAAAGGAGTTCAAAATGGTTGACTGAATATAAGATAAAGAATGTGTGGCCTTCAGATTAGTCATTTTTAGATATAAGGGAATTTATCGTATACTATTCAAACTTTTAATAGTAGAGGAAGCTGTTTTAAGTTTAAAGTATGCAAATAAACATCTGTAACAGTGTTAAGTGGCAGAAGTTTCACTATCACCCACTGAAATATGGAGTAGAAATTGTTATAAATAAAATAGACAAGTAAATTGACTGTTATATGTTAGAGACTGCGTATTGGTTTTTGCTATGTGTTAACTGCATAACGTGCATGTTTGGTGCAATTGATGAAAGGTGTAATATAACATAGTTTGAATTTGGAAAATCAATAAATAATTAATTAATTACTCATGCATAGTTTTCTGTTTATTATGACTTATTTTTTGAATATAATGTATTTCTGAAAGTTTAGAAAAACTGCTGTTTTGATTATCAGTTTTCCAAAGTGTTCTATATTTATAACTTCTGTTAATTGAAATTTTACTGACAGCAAAGAATAAACTGAGTTAGTTTCAAAACAGATCTCGAAGTAACTGAACGTAAATCAATTGAACACATTGAAAGAAATGATTAGTCATTGTTTGAATTGATTGTTCATCTCCACAGGTCATGCAAATACATAGAATGTAGGAGATATGTATGTGTATACACTAGTATGCGTCACTGTCCAGACATGACAGGATTTTGTTCCATCTCTTTTCTGATATTTGAGTACTTTACCATTATGCTGCTGAATTTCCCAGGACCCAAGTATAACTGGCTGATCATAAATTAATCCCACGGTATGTTGTATATAAAAGGTCTGCCATTTTGCCAAAAGCTGTCTTACTATGTACAATTGTATTTAATTCGTTGGGCTCATAAGTGTTTGGCCATTTCCATGTAAAAAGAAATAGATTTGAGAGCCTTACGTTTGAAATGTATTGCACTTCAATCCAAACCATGCTTTATTTGTTCATTGTAAAGTGGTTGACTCATCTTTAGTATACTGTATTTTCTTCTCTTAGACAATGTTGCTAGAAAAATTACGAGTAACGAGGCGTCCTGAAATGGAAACAACTTTCAATGTTTTCTACTACTTAATGGCTGGAGCAGATAGTTCTCTCAGGTAAATTTCTGTCAGACCTTTTCATTTTTCCTCCAAGTTAAATAATTTGAGTACATTAAATGTATGTATATAGATGTATTTATGTGTATGTATATATTTATGTATATTCATATGCACATTTCAGTAGTTCTTCAGTGAACTGTAACTTTTTACAAAATGTACCTTCTTATAATAAGTTTGAGTGTATATTTATGGTAATAAACAACAAAAAATATTAATATTATAGATTCAAAACAAATCCAACAAAACAATAAACACAGCATGGTCCGGTTTCGCAGATGCAGATAATGGTGTAGTTATGAAATTAAATCCCCTATAAACACACTCTTGAAAGTTGTGTAAAGTTTTGTCCTACTGTGATGACAATGTATGTGAAGATTTATAGAAGTTGTAGCTCCCATATGAAGATGTTTTCCAATCCAGATGAAATCATATCAAGTAGCAGGCAAAGGATAAGGACATAAATCCAGAGAAAACTATAATCTGGGTACAATTATAATCCACTTGTGCAGTGAAGCATTGAAATAAGTAAGAAAAAAATCGATTATTGTGATTCTGTCAGCTTCTAATGGCTCATTTTTAAAACTACTGCCCTCAATTTGCACACAGCAATCCTCGCGGCAACCACCAAAGGTTGACACAGTGACCAATGACACACTACTCCAGGGGTTGCAGGGATTTTAAGTCCATTTAAGTAGCAGTGCTAAAGCGTGGTATGCACTTTTACACAGCAGACTGTAAAACTTGCAGAATAATTTCCATTTATTTATTGATGACAAACCTGTGCATTGCAAAGGCCAACCTGTAATTTCCTTTGCATATTTGACATCTTTCTGAAATGTTTTATTAATGCTATTTACTTTTGTAGACTCAGTTTAATTTTGATTTTATTTTCTTAACAAATACTGATTTCAAATTATATACAAACCCAGTAAAGTTAAGCGTATATTTCAGTTGTATAATTGCTTTTTATATACATAAGTATGAAAACATAAACAAGGTGTCTGTGTGTTGAAAACTTTTAAATTGAAAAGTTTGAGTTTTACAAGAAATTGAAAGGGTTCTCTTTAAAGAGCCTGCTATCTTTACATAAAGTTATGGCACATCAAATAGAATCTTTTCTGGAAAATATGAAAAAGTTATGTCAGAGAAGGAGTCAAAAACCCCACCATAGTTTTCATTATGTGGGTCTGTTGAAAATATTTGGGTTTAGCACTTTTCACTTTACAGTGTAAAGGTGGTCTGAATTATTTCTGATCTTCTGAATGAACCTTATGTAGATTGTGATTAATAATAAATATAAAATAAACTATTTTGTTCTACACTAAGGAAAAGCAACTTTCTAGAATACAATACATAATGACATAACAGATGCTAAACATTTCTTTGCTGACTTTTTTATTTTAATATCATCTCAGGACTGAATTGCACTTTAGCCATTTTGCAGAGAACAACTCTTTTGGCATAAATCCATTGTCTAAGGTACTGTATTTCTTCCCATTTGCAATTGATCATAGCTGTCCATTCTGCATCCTTCTAGGATTAGACCGTATGCTTATGTACGCCATGTGTACAGTCAAAATCTTGCTGCACAAGTTTGTCATTTATCTTTTTTTAGAGTTAAATGTTTGCATTTAATGCAACCGGAATGATTGTTACTTGGTTTGGGTGTTAGTTTATCAAAAAAAATTCTGACTGTGCATTTCATTTTTCTGACTTCTCAACATAAAAATGTCAAATATTGTTAACAGTACAAATTTACTGTTGTATTGTTTAATATGAACAGAAACATGGCACAAATTTAATTTTTAAATTGTAATAATTTGTCAGTTTTGCTTGTGTTATCCATCAAGCATGCATGCAAGCATGTGACAGATATGCTTTTCTTGATAGTCTTTTTTATTTCTTAATTTTGGAATCCTTGATGAAGATTTCAGAAATATATTGCATGTTCTTTGAAAGTTTTGTATAACATGGACCCTTTTTCAATGGATGAAGTAGTTCAAGCTATTCACAGCATTTTATAGATTCTCCTATGCATGAATATCCAAGAATTAGAAGGGTTGCAAATCATATTTCAGTATTTGTTCCATAAGTTCTTTTGGAATAGAAGAAAATATGTAGAATAAAGTGATTAATGCTAAATTTATTTCTAGGCTGAAGATAAACAAAAAGCTTCCCAGCAGTTCACTAAACTACAGGCTGCTATGAAGGTACTAGGAATTTCATTAGAGGAGCAGAAAGCCTTTTGGCTGATCCTTGCAGCCATCTGCCACTTGGGTGCTGCTGGAGCTACTAAAGGTAACTGACTGGATTTTCATATAGATGAATACACTGAAGTAAGTACCGTGACTTTATCCCATATAATAAAAAAGATGCTACGTCTATGGGTTTTAATGTCTTAGGAAATTAAATTAATTAGCTTGGAAGAAAATAAATCTGAGTTAGCATAAGCCACCCTAACTCAGGGTTTTCATAAGAAGTGTAATGATTCATTTAGGTATTAGATATTTAAAATATTAAAATTTGTGCTTCAAGTTAAATAACAAATTTCTATTATAATCGAGAATATTTAAACATTAAACATTTATCTCCCTCTTATAGAGGTCCCTGGAGGGCTAGACCCCTAGTAAAGGATCAAAAGTAACATCATATTCATAATCACTGACCTTGAAATAGTCTAAAATGATGCATAACTAGACATCAAGATGAGTCAAATGGTATATTATATGTGGGGGTTTTGTGGATCTCGTACTGGTGAGTCAGAAGACACCAGACAAAAAACTGAAAGTGATTTCAGAACATCGTAAATAATTCTTATGAACACAAAAATGTTGTTTAAAATTTGTATACAATACCTTACATGAAGTACGTTAAAGTACCACACCCTCATTCATTTTCCCACATTTAAAAGTGTCATTTTAATATATTTGGAAATTTTATTTTTGAATCGCACATTCTTTTTACAGAATATGCTTACAAAAGAAAAAATGAAAATACAGTAACATGCTACTAATTTAAAAAGTCAAATGTTATCACTAACTCGGTACTTTCCTGGTATATATGATATCCAGTAATTTTAATGAACGAGTGTTTATTCATTTTGCAAACATTGCCCTAGCAGTGTCAGATTAGTATTGGAGTGGTGATGAAAAGCATTTTTTTGGTTTTGCCACACAGTTTTAATCAGATTGAGTTTAGATATGGAGGAATATTTTAGGCAAAATTAAATAAATAAAAAAAAGCACAAATAAATGAAATGTGAGTTTAATAAATAAATGTCACAAAATGTTTTTTGTTGCTTATTTATTGATTTATTTATTTAATTTTGTCCATAACATTCCTCCAAACGCATCATGAAATATGGCTTGAAATAAAACTCACTTTCAGTCGTCAAAGTTGAGAGAGTGGAATTTAGTGTATATTCTGTATTGATTGGTGAATCATGTTTTGTAGACTGCTTATGCCCAAATCAAGACGTCAGAACATGACATGGAGGTAAATGAAATAGCAAAAATTAATTAGACAGATGCTTACTATTGCTGATTAAATGGGTTCTGACAAAGTTATCACATATTTCAGAGAGAAAATTGAAGATTTATCAGAAGAAATTACAATGTTGGCGGCCCTTTCGATGAAACTGTTTTCGAAAACATCAAAAACTGGTGCAATGGACTAGGCTACACGCTAGTTCAGGTGACAAAGATACCTGCCCTAGACGGCCCAACCTTTGACATTCCAACTGAGTCAATAGAACACTTTCTTTTATGCAGTTTAAAAGTACGACAGATTGCAGATCTATATGGTGTATCAGAGAAGATAATCAGAAGGCGAATGAGCCACTGTGAAATATGGCGAGCTGCACCTGTATCAGTTTAGACACTTTGACACAGAAAGCCAAACGCAGCACCAACTAATATTTTGAACTGAATATTTCACCCATGGTTTACGAGTCTAAAGTCAGTGCATTTTCGCAGCTACATTTTCAAACAACTTTACTGCTGTTATCAGCGGCAAACATGATACTTTCTCATCTATAAAAATGATCTGTGATATTTAACAGGTTCTTTAAAAGGTCTTAATCTCATTTGGCCATCAGACGTTTAGCGGTTTTATGATAATGAACACCCCAATTTAACTCTAACTCATCTGCAGCTTAAACAAAGTGTGCTTCTTGTCAGAAAACTGTCACAAGTTAGATGAACCGATGAAACCCTGTTCATGGCTGAGTGGGTTAGAAAATGGCTGGTTGACTTTTTAAGATCTCTATTCCTACATCTCAGATGACGAGTTAGATACCATTATCTCTAACATTCAAAGACACCACCCAAAATTGGGATGTAAGGTAATAAACATTCATCTAACACTAGAATCCTTGAAGCCTGTGAAAATATTCATAATGCCAGGCCACCTTAATTTTACTCGCAGCTCCTCATCACTGCACCAATTGGCCACTAATAAGCAAATTTGTTTTGTAAATGTCAATCAGCCCCACAGAAGTAGCTGTAGTCGGACACAAAATTTTCACAGCTGAAGTCTTTTTATCTGGGAGGGAGATGTCTGTAATTGTATAGCAAAATAATATATAGTTATTTGAAATGCATACATTTCATGTGTGTTCCGTGTCTACAATGATCTGTGTAAAAGTATGACGAAAGGAAATGTGATGCAAGAAAACATAACTAAAACAGAAAAATTTTTTATACAATGACAAAATGTTGTGAAGTGTTTAATGTGTGAAGACTGAAGTCCAAATATCAAATAAACACTTAAACAAAAGTTATAACAAAACAAGTGTGCTTTTTTCTTTGAATAAAATCGAAGAAAAAAAAAATCATTCACTTTGTTGCTGTTGATGTGTGAAAACTGAAGCCCAAATATCAATTGATGCGAAGTAAAGACATTTGCATGCATGTGTGTGTTTGCATGTTTTACAGTGGAAATGGGGCTGTCTCGCAGATACCTGCTTGGCTGGTGCAGGGGTGAGAACTGCTGCTTCGTAATTAAGATGTTGCTGGTTCGATACTGGGTCCTCCCTGCAATTAGTGCTTTGCCTGTGGGCGATTGACACATTTGCAAAACAAAGGCGCTTATCAGTAGGCAATTGGCTTAGTGATGAGGAGCTGTGAGTAAAATTAAGATGGCCCGGCATAAGAAATATTTTTGCAGGCTTCAGGGATTCTAGTGATAAAATCAGAAAGGGTACAAGTCCCAGGTATTTGGTAGATAAAAAAGTGTCTTGTTTGTCACTGGTAATAGCTGTAAAGTTGTTTGAAAAAGTAGTTGTGAATATGCCCCTGTCTTTAGAATTGTAAAACAAGGGTGAAATATTCAGTTCAAAGTATTAGTTGGCACTGCTACGGGCTTTCCATGTCAAAATGTCTAAACTGATACAGGTGCAGCTCACTGTATTTCACACTGGCTCATTCACTTTTTGATCGTCTTCTCTGACACACCATAAAGATCTGCAATCTGTCGTACTTTTAAATTTCATAAGGTGTTCTATTGAGTCAGTTGGAATGTCAAAGAATGGGCGTCCAGGGCAGCTTACTTTGTCATCTGAGCTGGCATGTAACCTAGTTTGTTGCACCAGGTCTTCAAAGTTTTCAAAAATAGTTTAATCAATATCATAGCCTAAAAGGGCCTAAAACATTATAATTTCTTCTGATAAATCTTCAATTGTCTCTCAGAAATATGTGATAACTTTGGCAGAATTCATTTCATCTGCAGTAGTAAGCAAATTTCTAATTAATTCTTATGCTGTTTCATTACCTTCTATCTCCCAAACAGAGATGATATATTGAATTAAGGATGAGCAATCTACAGAAGACAATTCACCAATCATAACAAAGTATGTGCTAGAGCCCACGCTCTCAAGTTTGATGGGTAAAGTCTACAGTTTTATTTCAAACTGTATTTCATGATGCATTTGGAGCCAAATTAGATAGATAAGCAACAAAAAACATTTTGTGACACGTTTATTTATTTATTCCTACATTTCAGGACACATTTATTTAGTTATGCTCACAGTATGATGCCACCATTATATATCAGCATGAGCTTGGTGTGACCTGAGTGGTATGCAGTGTTAGATTTGCACCATATTTGCTGTTTAGTTTATTCATGTCAAAATATACCACTATGATGTCATCATTAAACAAAACTTTCTGATGAATGTATGTAATGTAAACAAGTTTTTCACTATGCTTAAGGTTTTTTCTATTAAAATGCCTTGGAAATTTGTTGGTCAATCAACATATTTAAGTTTTAACTATAGCTGCTCAATTCTGTATCATATTCAGAATTATGGCAATTTTCTGAACCAGAAACAGAGATTCAAATATTTTTTTCATATTTTTCATGAATTTTCACTGCTTTTGTACCATTTCTATTTCTATGCAATTGGCTGTTTTAATCTCTGAGGAATCTTCAGTGCCTTTTTAATGGTTGTCTACTTTTCTCAAAATTGCATTTCTGTGTAAGTAATAGGTATGAGCAGCTTGCCTAGAAGGCCAGTTTATCATCTGTATCAAATGATTTATTATTATGTGGGATGCTATGAAGATGAAGAGTGATAGTTAGTTATTTTTAATAAGGTAATTTAATTAGATGATCCACAAATTTCTTACACAGATGAGCGCTAGAGAAAAGTTTTTAATTTCTTGAGTTAATACTGATTATAGATATAGTGTGATATAGACTAGATTACAATAGGGATATATATCTTTTTAACTTTTAAATTTCTGGTTTTGTATGAAATGATTAGATTGTATGCAAAACTTTGCAAATCTTTGAGGAAAATCCTAATATAATCTATTGCAGTTTTAAATTGTGACAAAACAAATGTAAAAATTGCCCTAAATTAAGATAATACATTTAATACATTTTAAATATAACATGCAAAATAAACTGCAATTTGTAAGTTAAGTGACATTTCTTAAGTTCTAAAGTAATTAAGAAATGTTGGTAACTGAAGTTGTAAAATTATTTTCTTGCATTCTTTCGAGAAAATATTTTTAGTGAAATGTATGGTGTGGACGCTAGGGGTCACTGTTGCTCCTTAAACCCAACAGACAGACACACAGGATACAAGGTATAAGCACTGAGAACGTTTTTATTCCTTGTTCTTTCTTACACAGTGCTCCCTTAGCACAACAGACACAGTAAACAGGCAAATAAACAAGCAGAAACACAAATCTTCTCTCTCTTTTTCTCCACCGCACCTCCCAGCAAGCTTCGTCCACCTCCACCCGACTCTGGCTCGCTTGTTAGGTTCACAGCAGTCCTTTATATAGTGTCTGAACCGGAAGTGCATCTGCTCTTCCGTCCACGTGACTTGTCAGCACTTCCGGGTCAGATGGAGAATTCAAGTTTCTAGGCAGCCCGGAAGTACTTTGGGGCTTCCATCCTTTTGATTTACTAGTACTTCCTGGCTAGGTGAGAACCTATTCTCCCACCATCTTTCCACAGCTTCCCCTGGTGGCACCCAGGGTACCCAGCAGGGCTGTGATGCCGACTCCATATCCCACTGTACCCTGTAGGAATCCGGGGCACCACTACACTGTAGGGAAACTGCCACCTACAGTCTCGGGGGAGGCAGTGTCCCAAAATAATGCCCCCTAAACCGCCTTTCCAGTTTGATTGTCCCAGCCGGGTTCAGCTGCCTGACGTCTATCACAATGGTTTTATATTCTGCAGAAACCCACAGCCTGGTTCCATTATTTTTTGCTACAAACTAAAGGCCCTGTCACACAACATGATTTTTCTAATGGATTGCATACTTCTTTTGCATAATCTTAGTTAGTTAAGGACAGTCTTGATATGCTCTCAAAGACCACAGGCATTTAGTTTATCATTCCCAGAGATTTAGTCAGACTATTATACAACTTGTCCTGTCAAAATCAAACAAGTTTGGTCCTGTCCTTAAGCCACTCATCTGGAGGTATAAAGCATGCAGTGCAGCCACAAGGAAACAGGAAATGTGTGTTTTGGTCCTTACAATGTCTTAATTTTTATGTTCTTTTGAATAATAAAATTCTGATATAATAAACTTTGAGAATTTAGATTTGTTCAACTGTCTGTAGGTAATTACTGCTGCTGAAATGCACAACCTGCCAATATTCACTTAAGATTACTTGTGTTTGATCACATGCAAATTATTTGAAATAGATAGTTTGGGCTTTAAACTAATCTAAATTACATTTCAGCGAAACCACTGTCCAGCCATGGTGAACTTAAAATACAGTAAAACACAGCAAACCGGCTATTTTGACTGATAACAATGGCTGAACATTAGTAATCATAGTCTTAGTTTAAAACAGCATGATTATAAAAAATGACGGGTAAGTAGCAATTCAAAGGGAGTCTATGCAAACAGCAATATTGATATTAAGAGATTTGTGATGGTGCCTATGTTCATAGTAGTTAATAAACCACAGACTGACACATTAAAACATAACAGAGAAAAATAGCAATTTTTTATACAATACTGATCAGACATCCCTCTTAAAATTATGAGAAATTACCATGTAATTTTTCATAAGCCGATCATAGCTCACAGTCTCAATCAATGGCTGTTATATAATGCTCCAAGATTCACAACAGTGTACTTCTCCATAAGATGATGCTCTAGCACAATATGTGGTATAGACAAGAATGCATGACTTTACAAAGCCTCTCCATTTCATACCCTCTTCTATTGCTGATTGTGCAACTTTGAAAAGACTGCAGCACTGATGATGTGCAGGGTCGACCCGGTTACTGCACCAGATACAAGAGGACTGGTACAATTTTTAAATTGCCAAGAATCTCCTCTTTATCTTTAAAATCTAATATTTCAGCTGAATACTCAGAGTGCCTAGCAAAGTAAATCTTGGATCAGACTATCTCTGTTAAGAACAAAATGTCTTTCTTATTTATTTTTAAATCATTGATCATAAAACTTGATGTGACATGTAAATGGTGCTCCTAATCCTATTTTGAAGAATCAGCAGTTTATGTAGTTGCTTTTGTACTGAGCAGTTTTGTGAAAGATTGAAACAGATTCTATGAGTTGTGAATAAAGTAATGCAATCATAGTAGTACATTTATTTTAGCATTAATTATATATTAGATTTTTGAAGGGTACAATAAATAAGTTCAGGTTTTGTGTATTTATTTGATTATTCTTTTTATTTATTTTAAACTGGTGTGTATATTTACAGATTAAAACTAATTAATATCAAAAGTCTGTTTTCTTCATTGGTTACAGTTTCTTAGTGAAACTGTCCTAAAATAGAATTTTTGTTTGCATTGTGATTTTTTTTATATATCTTTTTTAGATATAAGTTGTAAAATATTTATTTGCATTTGTAATCATTTACATGGTTCTCTTAATTGTAGAGTTATTAGTGTTATTTTATTTTTCGGTGTGTTTACTTTACGGAAAGTGAAATTTTGTCAATCTACATGAAAGTATTTTGCAGCGTTGTTAGGTAAGAGAAGAACACAAGGTGGCAGCAATAACTCATATTATAGGGGGAAAAGCAGAATTTAAGTATAAACATACTTGACAAGGTGTGAAAGAGTTTTGTTTTTTTTTTTGTAAGTTTTTTAGCTATTGCCTTTAACACTTCCTCTCCCCATATTTAAAATTTTCTAGTCTACAATATGTAGTTTTCTTGTTAAAAAAAAAATATATATATATATATATATATATATATATATATATATATAAATAAAAGTAACTGCATGTAGTATATCAATTAACTTTGGTAAGAATTGATGTTTTACTGTAGATAACATATCTAGGTTATAGAGTTATGTTTTTATTCTAACAAATTTTTTTTGCTTGCATGTTGCATGCTGGTTCGTTACACTACAGAAGCAGATGAAGGTAATTTCTTAGTTTTTTTTTTTCATGGTAAACAAACATTTTTCATTTGCATTTTTATTGTTTTCATTTATCTTCTTCAGAAGCATTCTAAAGACTTTCAGAGCAAGAATTACTCCAAATTTTATTCATATCCAAATCTGTCAGCTTGTCTATCTTTTGTCTTCAATGTTTGCCACGCTGATGCCTAAAGTAGCATTTGTGCTGACAAACATTTATGTGATGTACACCCCCTACGAGTACCAAGTAACCAACATTTCCTTTGCTTTTGTGCTTTTCTGTACTCCATCATTCTGACATTGAATTTGGCAATTACATCATGATGCAATATTGAGGAAACACACTTCGCATTATTAAATGCGCTAATAGGACAGAAATGTCGTATTTAGAATTATTATCTTAAATTTCAAAAATGTGAGAATGTGAATGCCTCATTTTGTTCTCAGCTGTCATTTGGGAAAGCTTTCCCCTTTACTTCCATTTAGCCTGTGTAATATATTTGGTGCTAGTTCCTTTGCTGAAACTGTCCTAAATGACAGCCATCACTGACTGCATTGAAAAAATCCTGTTATCTGCATTGTTATACATTTTGCAACCATAGCTCTTGCTTACTCTGTGAAGGTATGACTTTTCAGTCCTTGTGATCCATGTCTCTTATCTGCTAAAGAGAAAGGCTCTCTTTCATCCTTATTTAGCTGAGTTCTTGGTTTAACTAGAATGTTTTTGTAATGCAAATTTTAAGATTTAGCAGTCATTTTTTTTTAAACTGAAATGAGACATATTACTTTCATTGCAACCAGTGTTATTTTTTTAAATTACTTTATTGGTACTGTACATTTTAATTATTTTCTATTGGACTGTTCTTAAATTTCTTTGACCTTGCATCAGTAGTTTGTAAAATGTTTAGACATTTTTTGTTTTGTTTTAATTTAAGCTGGTAGGAGGCAATTTGCACGTCACGAATGGGCTCAAAAGGCTGCATATCTCCTTGGCTGCACTCTTGAGGAACTGTCTTCAGCCATCTTCAAACTCCAGCTTAAAGGAACCATGCAGCGGTCCACCTCTTTTCGCCAGGGACCAGATGACATTGGGCAAGGAGATGGCTCAGGTATGAAAGCAGGCTGTGGTGATAAGAAAACTACAGTAGCATTTATTACTATTTAGCTGGTAAATAATGAGATGTGTAAGAGGACTTCATGTTCTTATGTGTTGTGCTCTCCCAAAATCACTTTAATCTTTTCCTCTTCTAGGGTCTTGTGGTGGCTTTAAGCCAAGTTACTTTGGTGCTTTGTGCTCATTTCCAAAGAAATGCAATTGTCCAATTGTAATATATGCTCTTTATGACTATATGTTTTTTGATTGCATTTCAATTTGGTTTGAAACATGTTTAAAAGGCACAAAAAGTGTTACTCTTGCATCTTAGATAATGTTAGGTAGAAAATAAGAACATGAATTCAGCATTTGCTTTGGATGCTACATACATATATATTTAAAAAAATCTTATGCAGTTTTAAGGCCCAAGAGTGACTGTATAAACTGAGATAGCATTTATTAATGTAGACATTAACTGGATTTCAGCCTTGGACCACCAGAGGAAGTAACAAGCTGGATTCTGGATTTGGTAGGCCAGTAGCAGTGGTTTTCTCTTCACTTCTTAGCAATGAAGGAAGGCCTACTTGAATTAATTTATTTATATGTTTGTGGAATATTCTGATTTGTTTCTGTACAGCATTGTACTTATTCAATAAACAAGTCACATCTTACAAGTGTCAGACACAAGAAATTGCATTGAGCATATGATGGAAAATTAAAAAAATTATATTGATTGTGATGATTAAGTTGCATTTACTGCAAATTATATGAAATTATTGACTCACGCTTACTATTAATATAATTTTTGCACAACACCGTAATCAGATGTGCCCCTCTTGCCCTAAATGCATTAATGCCAGTATGGTTGGAGAGCGTATTTGTCAATCTAATTCTACAATATGGAAAGTAGTTTTATTTTTCAATGTAATTGACTAGTCTTGGCTAACAAATGGGCATTTCCCATCACATCCCATTGCTACTTCTCTCAAGCTATATGAATGGGCCTAGGAGTGTGGCTGACATACATTTGCTTTTATGTCTGATGATAGTACAACAGTACAGGTGGACTGTTAGTGTATTGTGTTAAAACCAGGGTAGCTTTTCTGCAGTTCTCTTTACTATTTAGGAAACTTCATCACATGTTTAATAGCGATTTTCAGATTTTACCAAAGCCCCCCTCTTTCTTTCATACCCTCCACCTCCATCATGGGGCACCTCTTCACAAAATTAACCTCTGCTTTTTGCTCCATATGCTCAAAGCACCATAGTCTTTGTCTCCTGAGCACAACCCCTATTTCCTCCACTTTTTCATAACTCAGCATTAGTCTTCCTATCACTCAATGAACTCCACACATTTCCTTTCTTTTCCGCTTTGCTTCATTCTTTGCCTTCAATTGGCATGTGTCAGTCTCCTCATGCAGCTTTCGTAAATGTTTCCCTTCAATAACAGTGGGAAGTTCCTTTGGAAGTCAGAATCGGCGATAGCTTCAGGAATTTCTTCCACACATCTCTCACCCTCACTGTCACTGCTGTGCCCTCCCCTCTATTGCTACTTAATACTTCACCTAAGTATCAGAACTTTCCTGTAAATTCAAAATAACTCCATTGCCTGTATCTAAATTTACACTTGATATGGCATTCTGCACCCCCTCAGATGCTTTCTAAAAATAAAAGTCTCACTCTCTCTGCAGGTTACCTTTTATGCCACTACAGTAATCCCTCCTCGATCGCGGGGGTTGCGTTCCAGACCCCCCCGCGATAGGTGAAAATCCGCGAAGTAGAAACCATATGTTTGTATGGTTATTTTTATATATTTTAAGCCCTTATAAAAACTCTCCCACACTATTTATAAATATTCCCCGCAGAGTTATACAGCATAATCCCTTTGTATTCTCTTAGATATTAGGTAAGATTCATTGAAATTATGTATATAAACACACTGTTTATATACAGTAAAACCTAAATATTATTTTAAAGATATTGAGTGTCTCCGATATCACATATGTTACAGCCATTACGATAGACAGGCCACCAGCAATAAATACGTACAATGCAAGAAAAACAGTATACAGTAAATGTGTGTACAGTGACACTAAACGTACGTACATGTACTAAGCACTGTAAGAAGAAAATTAATTATGGTTACTCACCAACAATGACACGATGACTTGTCCGATAACAATGAGTTTAATTTTACTGCACAACAAAGGAGAGCGTTACAGCCCTTGTAAAGGAGCCACTTCAGGCGATTGTGTAGCACTGCCGTTGTTCTTCTTCTGGCAGTCTTCAATCCAAATTCCTAAAGCAGATTCCATCCAGACTACTGCCTTATTACATCCACTTACAACTCGTTTTGCACCCTGGTTAAAAGGACACTGCGGGCGTAGATCTTATATTCCTTTCCTACTTTTTAAATAAAAAGAATCGTAGCCTTCAACAAATCCAAAACGTTTACCTTTTCGGCAATCGTTAACATCTTCTTCTTGCGCTTAGGCACGGCCCCTGAAGCAGTAGCAGATTGTTTTGGAGCCATAATGAAGGGCTTGACTATGCACAAAGATAAACACAAAAGAGCACAACTCTTTACACAGCGAAACACGTTGATGCTGAATGAGACTTCCTGGTTAACACTGCATTCAGCACGCAGGAACTCAACTGAGTGCTCTGATTGGTTAGCTTCTCAGTCAGGAGAACTTAACCTCGTGCTCTGATTGGTTAGCTTCTCAGCCACCCGCCAATAGCGTCCCTTGTATGAAATCAACTGAGCAAACCAACTGAGGAAGCATGTACAGGAAGTAAAAAGACACATTGTCTGCAGAACCCGCGAAGCAGCGAAAAATCCACGTTATATATTTAGTTATGCTTTCACATAAAATCCGCGATAGAGTGAAGCCGCGAAAGTCAAAGCGCGATATAGCGAGGGATTACTGTATATATTTTATACACCCATTGCTGACAATATGTGCATTGAACTAGTACTTCCAACACATTTACCAGACACTTTGCACAGCAATGCAACCACCTTTTTCACACCTCCTTGCTCCTACATCTCCAACCATCAACTTGGTCTTTTCCACATTTATGTCAAGGCCTTTCACTTCCTAACAAGCTTTCTATTTTAGTATCTTCTCCTTCAATTCTGCTTCACTTTTTGCCATCAATATGAAATCATTGGTATACAAGTGCTCCCGTGGCAATCATTCTAGTCTCTGGTGCAGTATCATGTTAACCTCAAAACTCTTAACTACAATGCAGAGTGCAGGTTCTTTTTCTTTGCCTAAAGCTTTCCCTGAATTTGCCTGACAACAAATATTGCATCAGTTTTTCCCATCACAGCTTGAAACCAAACTGCATTTTACTACCTTTCTTTTCCCTACCATCCTCTCAACCACCTTTATTTTCTGCCCCCAGAACTTCATTGCTGCATATAAGTCAAACTCCAATTGTTCATCCCTTCTTTTATATTCTGGATCAAGTACGCTTCTTTTAGTCTTCAGGAATAATTTCTTCACACATGATGATGTTACATAGGTTTGTCAACCTTCCACTTCCCTCCGCTTTTGTGTTACTGCTTTAGGTGGGCCCAGTATTTTACCCATCTTCACCTTTTTCAGTGTTTTTATGATCTCTTCTGTTGAAAATGTGCAGCTTCAACCTTATAAATTCTCACACAGAACATCATTATCCCAGTAATTTTCATTCAGCAAATCTCTGTGTACTTTTCCAGGTATCATTAATCTCATTACTGTCAATTACAATGTTCTTTTCACCATTTTTTAGTAGTACACACATTGTTTCATTACTTTCTTTTGCCATTTACTCGTGATCCTGAGCATATATTTCTTTCCTCCCTTATTCTGCAGCTCCCTTGCAAACTCTGGTTTCTTGTACCTTTGCAACTGCCATTCTGGAATTCTGCTTTGCTTCCTTAATCACCCTATGACCTTCTGCCTTTATTTTGTGCAACTCCTTATAGCATCTCCTCTTTTTCTCCATTGCCATCTTTACCTCAGTGTTCTGCTTCCGTTAGGAATGCTTGGATATCACAGTTTTTATGGCCGATACAGATCATCGATACCAAGTTACTATACCAGCCGAGTCCAATACTGACCCAGATATTATATATCTTTAAAAAAAACTTTTAAACTAAGCTGTCATAACCAAACACAGAGAATCCTTATATTAAAGTAACTTTGTTTTTTATAAGTAAACTATAGACTTCAGGCACTACCTGTTTGTTTTTTTATAAACAAAATAATCTGTAAGCTTATTGTTCAGTGACATACATACCTTAATTAATAAAAGACAGAAAATATTCCTTACTTCATAAGACATAAAAGAAAAGAAAATATTTCTTATAATTACAAGTTTCATATTATTTAATTTCTTCTGTAATGTACTTGGCTGAAACAAAGCCTAATTAAAAAAAAAAAGTAGTTTTTACCATTTGTCTAATAAAACAAAATATACTCTCACACATTGATTCACTCAATTGATATTGTCAGTTAAACTGCTTAAATGTAAATATACATGTACTTATAGGTTTTAATTATCGTTAATCATTAATTATACTGCAGCTTCTTTGCTGTTAAAATATACATTTACTCTGTTTATACCAGTGTTCTCTTTTGCATTTTTATATTTTTTCCCCAGTGTTCCAGCTAGACATTCTTAATCCTTGAGGTGTAATTTTAAATCTGGAATCCCATTTTAATTATACAGTATTTGTTTCTTATCAAATCTTATACTGTATGACACACACAAATACGGTAAATAATAAACATAGTACAAACCCTTAACAATGCGAATTTATTAAATGTTCATAAGATGTTTATCAAGAAGACTAGGGGGCTTCTCCACCTGCTCGCTTCGCTCACCCACCCCCATGTTTGGTTTTCCGGATACACACTTTTTTTTCTTGCTATTTCATTAGTTTCACTTTTATTTCAGAACTTCTGTAAAACCAATATTTGGAATATTTCCTGTCCCAATATGCTGAATCTTTTTTAAATGAGGTCTGTGAGACTTGTGTTTAATGACTTTGTACCATAATTTAGGATAGGTTTCTCTGTTTGGAATTTCAGCACAGACAAAACTATCCATATCATCAGCAGTTAATATTTTTTTTTGCAAAGTAACCAATAAATGCATGTGAGTTAAACCCCGTGTATGAAATTCTCTGACTTAAACTAATTTCCTTTTGTTTGCGTCAATGCAATCTGTGCTATCTTTTTTTGATACTGTGGCGACTGAAGTAATAAAGTTGCACAAATATTCTACTTTAACAATCGCCAACTGCGTACCCCAAACAGAGCTGTCTAGCACACTCTCCAACTCCTCCTCCCACGGGTCTTGCCTCCCCCTTACTGCATCAATCAGTACCCAGCTATCAGTCTTCCGTGCTGTACTCTGCCCTCCCGTTGCTATTTCATTAGTTTCACTTTTATTTCAGAACTTCTGTAAAAACAATATTTAGAATCTTTCGTGTCCCTATATGCTGAATCTTTTAAATGAGGTCTGTGAGACTTGTGTTTAATGACTTTGTACTATAATTTAGGATAGGTTTCTCTGTTTGGAATTTCAGCATAGACAAAATGATCCGCATCATCAGCAGTTAATAATTTTTTTTGCGAAGTAACCAATAGATGCATTTGAGTTAAACCCCGTTTTTTAAATTCTGTCACTTAAACTAATTTCCTTTTGTTTTTTGTCAGTGCGATCTATAGTATCTTTTTTTGATACTGTACCGACTGACGTAATAAAGTGTCACAAAAGTTCTACTTTAACAATCGCCAACTGCATAACCCCAAACACAACTTTCTAGCACCCTCTCCAACCCCTCCTCCCACGGGTGTCGCCTCCCCCTTACCGCATCAATCAGCACCCATCTATCAGTATGCCGTGCTGTACTCTGCCCTCCCTCGAGCGGACCTAGCAGTCACTTAAAACAAAAAAGGCTTCAGCTTGGCTGGGATGCTACAATACTTTCGCCTATTACTGCTTTCACATTCTATACCTTTCTCTGCATATGTATCGCGCCTTGGGTGTCTTTTCTACGCTATGCTGTTTCTTCTTTGCTAAAGGCACATGACTGAATGTTTTGCTGGCTGTCCGTGGTCTTATTTGATAAGAAGGGCGTGTCTTGCAAGAATCTTATGTTCCACGGCCCTGCGAGACGCTCCGTTGTCAGTCTTTTTTGTCTCGCGGGTCTTTAAAATGTCTTTCGAGAACTTCCGAGAAGATCACGTCTCGTCGCCTGGCTTTTACATTCCAGGATGTTCTTTTATATGTAGAGAGATACAAGGCTAACATGCCTAACATGTTTATAAGTAAAATAGACACATTTTGCTTTAAGCTAACAAGCCTATTGTTTACTAAGCATCAATTTCAAATTCTTCTTTATCTGTTCTTTTTCTAATTGAAAATTTGAGCTACTGCACTAAAGACAAGCCATCCAAACTCAGACAAGTGTGTCCATTTTAATTAAAGAAAAAGGTCTGAATTCACACAATTTCACAATTTTATTTCACATAATTCTTTTCTTCCAACATCCAGACCTTCAGCCTTGGTAAATACTGCATCTTATATTTCTTCATAATGCTTATATATCTCCTACACCCAAGGAATGTTGTGATACACAACCTTCTCTGAGTATCACCATGATATTTTTCACAATGCCTTGATCAACTGTTTTCACCAACAAATAGTTGATTTTATTTCTTACACAATCAGACTTGTATGTCAGTAGCTTATTTTTCTCTCTTTCTTAACCATGGAGTTTCACAATCATTTACATTGCATCATCTACCACCAGAATCATCTCACCTTCAATATTTCTGGCACTGAAATTAAGTATTTCATGAACTCTTTCATAACCATCAAAATTACCTCTTTAAGTTGCCACCCATTACAATTGTCTCCCCATGAGGCACTTCAGATGTCACCTCCATCAACCTATTCCAAAATCTCTTTTTTTCTGTTTACCTCTTCTCCTAATCTGTGGGGCATATGCCAAGACTATGTTCTTCAGTTGTTTACCAACAATCTTAACAGCTATAACATGCTCACTCAACCACTTCACCTCTACTAGTTTGTCTGCGCATCCTTACCATCAGTTCTCCCTTGCCAGATAAACTTGTACCTACTTTACCACTAATCCCACTAAGATTTCTCACACATTTACCTTTCTGTTGTGTCTCCTGTATGCAGCACAATTGTACTCTTCTTCTGTTTTGTACTTCCAACACTTTTTTCCAGTCATACTCCCAATATTCCAAGTCACAATCATTAAATACTGTCTCATTCACACATCTTATTCACAGCCTGTCCTCCTTCTCTATTGCCATTAAACTGACCTACCCAGAGTGTATCAGATTTTTTTTCCTCCTATGCTTTGGTTGGGTTCCCCAGCATTCTATGTGACTGTGACTTAGGTAGGTGGGGATGGTCTCAGGGCACTATGCTTTGTAATTCATATCTTGGTCTATAGTTATGGAGGTACTGGAGAAAACAATATAAGGCTGTATGTCTTTACTGATGCCAGCCTCATTTAGTTGCTTTCTATAACATACACCATGGACAGTAAACTAATTCTAACCCTGTGTCACAATGTTATAAGAATTCTTGTGTATAAACTACTTTAAGAAATTTAGCATAAGAATTAATCCAAAGTTATGCAAAATTTCATATGTTTTCTACTTCCTTATTTCTATTAGCCTTGAGTAGCTAAGACTTATGATGACAGTGTTTTGCTTGGACCGTATTTTCCTGGCAACTATGATATTGTACTTGGAAATTGTTGTTAGTATACGTGTGAGGAGAAGGATTTCACTTGCTTTTTAAAATATTATATTATCTTAGTATACAAAGATGTATCCTCCAAATGGGAAATCTAAAATATGCTTCAACAAGTAAATTAAAAGACTTTTTTTCACTGATAAGTAAGAGCATGTAACTTAGCAATGTTGTCTTAATAAATTAATGAAAATATTTTTAAAATTTGTACCTTTTGTTCTGTGTAGTTACCTTGCTCTAAGCAAAAATCACACTTCACGTGGTGTAAATATATATTATTTTCAGTTTTAAATTTTCTTTGTGCTCTGTTTGGTCTGCTTACAATTGGTAACTGTTTTAGAGTATATAACACATTTCAATAAATAAAAAGATTTTAGTATAGCATAGAATGATATGTTTTGATGCCACACTTTTGTGTTTCCTTTCAGGACCAAAAATAACAGCTATAGAGTGTCTGGAGGCAATGGCATCAAGCTTATATTCTGAGCTATTCACTATACTTATTGCACTCATTAACAGGTAAGGCTTCCATATGCTTACTTGCTTTGTACTCTTTGCATTGAATGGCTTGCAGTATTTTTGTTGCCTGGCAACATGATAGGCTGGTTTTTAAACCCTGTGGAGTTTATATTTTTATGGAAACCTTTTGGGGTTAAATAATCTTGGAGTGGTAGAGAAAATTTACATTGCCTTTTTCCGCAGTACTTTTTAACAGTTTTTGTGTATTGATTTTTTTTTAAATTTTGTTTTTTAAAATAATAATAATTCTTTCATGTATAGAGTGCTTTTTTCACTACACAAATGCCTGTTGTTTTTCCTGTCTTATCTCTTAGGTCTCTTAAGTCAAATCAGCATTCACTGTGCTCCATCATGGTAGTAGATACCCCTGGTTTTCAAAATCCTAGGAATACAAAAGCAAACCGGGGAGCAACATTTGAAGAGTTGTGCCACAACTATGCACAAGAACGCCTACAGGCTTTATTTCATGATCGTACCTTTGTTCAAGAGCTAGAACGATACAAAGAGGTATCTGCTTTAATCAACTTGGACAGTGTAACACAGAAGAGGGGGCATGTATGCTAAAGTAATCTGCTTTGTTTGTTTATGAAAATATTATTTGAACTCCAGTTTTCTTTGTAATTTTCCTTAATTAATATTACAACAATTTCATGAAATATGGATCAAAATAGCACTGAAGGTCCTGGTGATCTTATAAGTATCCGTCGCTCCATATTTCACCCCTGAAACATACAAAATAAACACAACTTCTCTTTTAAGTTTCGTATATATTTCCATTTGTCTCTGCATTTGCTGTGTCTGAAAGCAAATAATAATTTGCATAACATTTCCTCTGCTTGCTGCTAATTATAATTTGTGATACTAATACAAATGTGTATCTCTCATTATTTGATTTTAGCGTTCTTTTTCTTTAGTTAAAAAAATGTGAATTTAGTGACTATATTTACAAAACAGAGTTTATGCTCTTTTAATTTTGTTTTGCTGTCTCTGTGAGGACACACATCAAAATAAACAATTGATGTACACGTATTGATGTTCTGTCTTAGGAATGTAAATGATTCGTTAATTGTCACCTTAACTGTAAAATAAGGAAAATCAAATTATTTAAATTTTTCTTAGATTTAAGCAAGATTCAGTAATCTAGCCTTTGATCTTTTGGAGGTTTTGGGCATGTTAGAGCAGGTATGGTTATTGGCAGTTAAACCCCTGAAAATTATATTCTGAATATACTAAAGAAAATGCATTTTCTTTGCATTAAATTATTTAATTCTGTGCACCTTTCAGGAGTTCATGGTCAAGCTATTCTCTTTTACTTCTGATTTATTTTTATGTTTATATTACAGTAGAATAGCAGGACTTTGGACCAAATAGGCAGCAAGGTGGAGCCCCATGTAGTTAAAAATCGGAAATGCCAAGTAGAGGAACAGACTATTTGTGCTTAAGGTCAAAAATGTTTTTTGCTTTATATAGTTTAAACATTTTTCCTAATATTGAGGACATACAGTCAAAACCCAAATAATGTTTCTTAGCTATTGTATTATTAATATTGTTGAATAATCTGGCATTGGTTTCATAAATGACTGCTTCTAAATTATAGCAGAGTTCTGGAGACTTAGCTGAACAGGCTGTAAGAACATGAGTGCCAAATGCTGCCAATGCCAAATACTGCTGGTAAAATTATATAAAGTTCACATTTGGTTTATGCATGTGCTTGTGAATATATAGGACCATATTCACAATTGTTATAATGGTATAGTGCTGTGTTTCTGAACCACTGGGTCAGTTGCAGGGTGCCACCGGTGGGTCACAAATTCCTTTTATTTATAATGGTAATGTTCGATCACACTTGATTTAACAAGGGTGACCTCTTCACATCGCTCTGATGTTCATGCTCAGTTTACCAAGGGAGACTAAACCTGCTCTGAAGATTGCACCCGATTCAAAAAGGGGAGCCCTCCATCACATACCACAATCCCAGTGTACTGGTTCGTGAAACCTGGAAGGTTGAGAAACACAGGTATAGTGTGTTCTCCAGAATTTTAAAGGGATTTTAAATTTAAAAATTCATAGAAAGAGTTCAGCAGTGACAGAGAGTAAACTTTGTAGTAGCATTTGTCACTAGTTTCAAAAATGACTGACCCAACCCTTGACTGCAGTCACCCATAAAGAAAATGTATTCCCTTAGCCAACCACAGTTACCCTTTTAAAGAGAATATAAAATGTGAGCACCATGATAAAAATTAGCAAGTGAAAGCTAGTGCAATTATGTATTTTAATCTCAAAAAACCTTAACACCCAAAAAGAAATGAGAATCATTAACATCCCTAGTGCTGTCAACATCATGGATTAAATGATCCCTTTAGTATGGAATGCTGATTAAAATAAATCTGTATTCCTTTACTTTATATATCTTTATATTCTTATTACTGCAATTTCTTTATATCCTTATTATTAAAATGTCTGCACAATGATAGCAACAACTAGGAACCATCTGTATGTCTGTCTTTTAAAAACACTGATCATTTATTGTTGTCTCTTCAGAATAATTTAATCAATTATATTACTGTTTGTGATTTAGTATCAATTAAGTAACTAATCAATTTCAATGGATACCATAACTTCAAATCATTATGTAAATTGTAGACACTAATCAAGCCTCTGTCCCCATCTAGGAAAATATAGAGCTTTCATTAGATGACATAGAATCCACTGCATCTGTATCTGTAGCAGCTGTAGACAAGGCCTCGCATCAGGCTCTGGTAAGAAGCCACTGTATGTCTGTTAGTGTGTCTTATAAGCTCCTTTACATGGACAGTTGATATGTGGATGAAAATGAATCTGTATATGCAGCTTTTATTCACTGTGTGTAAAGAGTTACCATTTCACATTGAAATGTCACCATACTTTAGATTCAATGTTTTTTTTTTTTTTAAAGACCTAGCCCTGGAATTTTGTTTTTGTTAAAACTGTTTAAGATCACAAATTGAATAGTCTGGATGTCCACTTCTTTTGTGTTGGCCTTTGCTACATAGCACAAAATTGGAGCTATTCTTCTAGTTCAGGGTAGTCAGTTGACATAAATTAAAAGTTAGGTGACTTTAGACAATCTTATGTTGAAGTGTATTAGTCATGGCCAAGTGGCAGTATGCTTTGTATTAAACCGAAGACTTTCTGAAGATATGCATCAGCTTGTTTTGGAATGTCTGAGAATACCCCAGAAAAATCTTCAAAAAGCAAAGTATAAGCCATGGATTCTGTTTATTGGCAACCTGTCCATTACCAAAATAACCAGTAGTAGAAGATGGTAAAAAATGGCTGTGCAAACCAAAACAAAAATATGAATCTTCCTTTTTAGGATTTTTGAAGCTTGTTCCAATGTTAATATAACATTAATTCTTAATAAATTAATCTGAATTATATCATAGTCTGAAATTATAATCTACATAAGAAAGTGCTATTGAGTGCCGTCTTCCCTGAACCTAAAGATGTTCTTTGTATAACAGGTAAGGACTCTTTCAAGAACTGATGAAGCCCGTGGACTCCTTTGGCTTATGGAAGAAGAAGTCTTACAGCCTGGAGGAAATGAGGAAACACTGCTAGAGAGGCTGTTTACCTACTATGCACCACAAGGAGGCGATAATAAAGGTTGGGAATGTAACTCTAACAAGTCAACTGGATCCTAAATACAAAGCACTTAAGATTAATTTGCCTGGCTGCAGTTTTCATGGAAAGATAACTTGTAATTTTTAATTAAAAATGATTAAAATACTAGTTACAATATAGATCATTTCTTAGTATTTTTTCTACTTCTCCAAGGTTGGGAATATAACTCTAACAAGTCAACTGGATCCTAAATACAAAGCACTTAAGATTAATTTGCCTGGCTGCAGTTTTCATGGAAAGATAACTTGTAATTTTTAATTAAAAATTATTAAAATACTAGTTACAATATAGATCATTTCTTAGTATTTTTTCTACTTCTCCAATACAATAGCAGTAATGGTGACATTACTTTTGAAAAATTGAATCCTATTCTCTGTATCAAAGTTTGTAGTGCTCTAATGACCTCTGCCAGGGGTGAAAAAATAGTAATTTATTTTTTACCATTGCCAAATGCCAAGCTGATTGCATGCCCAAAGTTTAGAAAATATATGTGTGAAATCATGCTCTCTTAGCATTTTTAATGATTTTCTTTGATTCATAAATGTCTCTGTGAACAGTATTTTCTGCTTACTGAGTTTCAATGTGAAATCAGGTTTTTACGTTTTTTCTGTCAGTGCAGCATCTTGTTGGAATACATACTGTGGTGACAGTAAAATATACCTTTACTGCATTACAATTGAACAATTTTTAGCCATACTGTATCAGAGATGGAAATGGGGGTTTTGAATGCACTTAAGCAACATAATAAATGATAGGATTTAAGATCATTGTGCCTTTGGTAACATTGAAATTCCAATAATCCTGATCTAAAAATGAATGACAATATCTCATATCACAGATTTCCAAAAGAGCGATCCAAGTTTAATAAGTGTTAAAAATCATTTAGCCGTGCCATCTGAGTACAGTAAGTTGTCTTTTAAAATTTTCTTGACTTATGGTCGCAGTATAGGCAGAATTAATTTGGATGCATTAACCTCTAGACCACAAAACACCCTCTCAACCCAGACTTGTAAGCAGATTGTGCTGCTTTCTTTAATGACTTGTTACTTTGACCACCCTGCCTCCTCCCTCAAAGTTAGGAGAGAGTTCAAGAGGGGAACAGGTAAGTTAGGTAAATGGTTGAAGTTATAGCAGTAACACTTTAGTTTAAGCACTGCAAAAATTAATCTATTACTCATTTACTCTTATGTAACAAGATCTTAACAAAGGCTTCTTTTGGTATTCATTTGGCATTACTGACACAAAACATCTTTGTGCAGTGTGGCATTTGATATGGTGGTAAAATTTTTTATGAATATGAATGATTCACAAGCCATATATTAAAGAATGCAATATCAAGATAAATCTGTCTCACATAAGACATTTTTGACTGTTCCAAAAGGTAATTATTTTAGCAGGCCACATTGGAAAGATGAATAATCACTTTACTGATGCTTTGTAAGTGTTACTGCATTAGTACTGTTAGTGTTATTCACATTATCAATAGATTGTTTTGGGGTGTGAATAATATATTTATCTAATATAAACTCAGCAAAAAAAGAAACTTCCTCTGACTTTCAACTGTTTTTACTTTCAGTAAACTTAATGTGTAAATATTTGTATGAACACTAAAAGAGTCAACACCATAAGACATAAACTAAAAATGTTTCACAATGTGTCCCTGAATGAAGGGAGGCTCAAAATCAAAAGTACCAGTCAGTATCTGCTGTGGCCACCAGCTGCTTGAAGTACTGCAGTGCATCTCCTCCTCATGGACTGGACCAGATTTGTCAGTTCTTGCTGTGAGATGTTACCCCACTCTTCCACCAAGGCACCTGCAAGTTCCTGGACATTTCTGGGGGGAATGGCCCTAGCCCTCACCCTGCGATCCAACAGGTCCCAGACGTGCTCAATGGGATTGAGATCCGGGCTCTTCGCTGGCCATGGCAGAACACTGACATTGCTGTCATGCAGAAACTCATGCACAGAACGAGCAGTATGGCTGGTGGCATTGTCCTGCTGGAGGATCATGTCTGGATGAGCATGCATAAAGTGTACCACATGAGGGAGGAGGATGTCTTCCCTGTACCGCAAGGCATTGAGATTGCCTGCAATGACAACAAGCTCAGTCCGATGGTGATGTGATATACCGCCCCAGACCATGACGGACCCCCCACCTCCAAATCGATTCCGCTCCAGGGTACAGGCCTCGGTGTAACGCTCATTCCTTCGACGATAAACACGAATCCGTCCATCACCCCTGGTGAGACAAAACCGTGACTCATCAGTGAAGAGCACTTTTTGCCACTCCTGTCTGGTCCAGCGAAGGTGGGTTTGTGCCCATAGGCGGCGGCGTTGCTGGTGATGTCTGGTAAGGACCTGCCTTACAACAGGCCTACAAGCCCTCATTCCAGCCTCTCTCAGCCTATTGCGGACAGTCTGAGCACTGATGGAGGGATTGTGTGTTCCTGGTGTGAATCGGGCAGTTGTTGTGGCCATCCTGTACCTGTCACGCAGGTGTGATATTCGGATGTACCGATCCTGTGCAGGTGTTGTTACACGTGGTCTTCCACTGCGAGGATGATCAGCTGTCCTTCCTGTCTCCCTGTAGCGCTGTCTTAGGCGTCTCACAGTGCGGACATGGCAATTTATTGCCCTAGCCACATCAGCAGTCCTCATGCCTCCCTGCAGCATGCCTAATGCATGTTCACGCAGATGAGCAGGGACCCTGGGCATCTTTCTTTGGGTGTTTTTCACAGTCGGTAGACAAGTCTCTTTAGTGTCCTGCGTTTTTAGAACTGTGACCTTAAATGCCTACTTTCTGTAAGCTGTTAAGGTCTTAACGACCATTCCACAGGTGCATGTTAATTAATTGATTATGGTTAATTGAACATGCATGGAAAACATTGTTTAAACCCTTTACAATGAAGATCTGTAAAGTTATTTGGATTTTTAAAACATTTTTGTTGAAATGCACAGTCCTGAAAAAGGAACGTTTCTTTTTTGCTGAGTTTATAAAGCATAGTCTGTATGTATGTATGTGTGTATGTATGTATGTTTGTTTGTCCGCCATACAAATCTGCACTGAGCGTCCGATCGCCACCAAACTGGGCATGGGGCTCCTTTGTGACCAGGAGGAGGTCATGGGGTATGTTTTGTTGGGAAAAATGTCCGTGGTGATGGACAGGGCACCTTTTCACTGACATGTTTGCCACACGTCCCCATACTTATCATCGACAAGATGACCGCACGTTGCAAAAGACGTTCACAGTGGCGCCATCTAGCGCCACGTTTGGTTCCTGTCCATCACTCTTTACCCATGTTTCTTTAAATTGCCAAGAGATCGTGGGAGTGTCCAAGTATGAGAAGGCCGACTGCTTTGATCGGGTGAAGGGGAACTGCCGTATGGATATAAAACATCAACGACCCAGTACGCATGACTGGCTCACACACCCGCGTTTCCGCAGGTCACACTCCCACACGCACTGATAGTGCTGTATTTCATTCGCCAACATCCATTATATCGCAGCACGTTTGAACACAGACTCGCCTTAAAAAGACAGCAACCTTCCCCCACCATTTTCCCCACACGCACCAGCAGTTGTATGTCACTTCTCTCTGTAGTTACCATCGCGAACGTCCATTATTTTAGCTCCCAAGAATAAATATTCACATCCACCAGATGATTCCAGGCAGCCCTACAAATTACAAATCTATCTACGCTGTCATAGACCCTGCTGAAACTGTGTTGTTTCCAACAGAGTTTCTTAATTCTTTGGAGCCAGCAATAGTTCCCCCGCACAATTTCTGCCTTATTGCTAGATCACCTGTCATGCTACTTCGTAATCTTGATCCTCCAAAACTGTAATATGACTTGCCTTTGTGTCAAGACTCTCTATCCAAATATTATTGAAGCAACTATCATGACAGGTTCCGCAAGACGTGAAGATATTTTCATACCAAGAATACAACTGATTCCGAATGATTTACCCTTTGATTTCAAACGACTACAATTTCCTGTTCGTTTGGCTTTTGCTATGTCAATTAATAAAGCTCAAGTGCAATCACTGCAAGTTCCAGGCATCAATTTGGAAAATCCATGCTTTTCACACAGACACCTCTACGTAGCATGTTCTACAATGGGCAATCCTCAGAATTTGTTCATTTTCGCACCACAAGTGAAAACAAAAAATATAGTGTATCCAGAGGCTCTAGAATGACCCACTTATATTACCTATTACAATAAAATGTGAATCAGAAAACTTTTTGTTCTATTTCTATGTTCTGTTTCTTTCATTTGGGAAATTCACCAGTTATAGATTCCCGGGCAACGCCAGGTACTCCTGCTAGTGTGTGTGTATGTGTATATATATAGTAACAAAGGCGCTATATAGGCGCCTGACCCGACACGGAGGCACGTATAAAAACACAAAGACTTTATTTTTTCTTCCCCGTGACCCACAGGCAATACACAGTTCAACACACACTCTTCTTCCTCTACCACCACTCCTCCACAAGCTTCGTCTCCTTCCTCCCAACTCTGGCTCCCCGAGTGGTGGTGGCTGGGCCCTTTTACGTTTTATGTTGGAAGCAGACAGCCCCCCCTAGCGGCCACCCTGGGCCCCAACCAAGCGGTGGAGGACTCCATTTCCCATGGAGCCCTGCAGGTGGTTGGGGAGTCACCGTCGGCTGGGAAGCGTCCCGGGGGAGATATTGGACTGCCCATGGTGGCTCCCCCGGAACATAAGCAGCAGGGGCGTCCCTGCCGGGCATGGGACCTAGCTGTCCTTCACAATATATATATATATGTAGTATATATCTACACACACAGTACAGTGACTACGTGATAATGAATTTGTTTGTAGTTGTCTACCAGTTAATTGCAACTGAAATTTACTAGGACAAAATATGGTGTTAATGAACATTTTATAATTTTTTGGTCTTGTAGGTCAGACTGCACTCCTCAAGAGTGACCAGCCTTTCCACTTCATCCTGGGACACAGTTATGGCACAGACTGGGTGGAGTATGATGCCAAAGGATGGCTTAACTATGCCAAACAAATCCCAGTCTCTCAAAATGCGGCTGCCCTGCTGCAAGACTCTCAGAAGTAAGTGAGCAAACCAAGTTGTTTATCTAAGTGCATGACCTAGGTAATCTGTAGTTACCTTGCAACAATGTTTATCAGTAGAGAACTATAATGATATAAAAAGCCACCTGTCCAAATATATTTGTACAAAAATTAAAACTTTACTATCTTAAGTTACATTGGACAGAATTCTCTACATATTCAAATGCTATAAACTGATCTCTGGCTGAAATCTACAAAGAGTTTTAAAGTTCAGTCACAGTATGCATGTATGCATGTAAGAGAGAGAACTGTTCTTTAATTACAAACTTTTTGATATTTTTTATTGAGAGAGAGAAAGATGCCTTCTGCTTCCGGGACTATTGTTTACTATATAGGCTTTCGTAGGGGTACCTACTTTCATCACATACAAACATATCCTGTGATATAGTACAAGTTGCAGCTTATAGTTTTAATTAAATTGGGGAAAAATGCAAGAACACATAAGAAACAAGTCTTCCAGCCACAGGATATAATATGCAGATAAGCACAGAGTACTCCTGTGATAGTCAAATGCAAAATTAACATATCCCAGTGCTCCTTTAGTACTCTTTATTGTATTATTTACACACATATGTTAGATCAACTTGCATACTGAGTATGTTACCTATAGCAGTTTTGCCAGCTGCATTTTAATTTTAGCTTGTAGATGTCAACGCTGATGCATATACCTCAAAGAATTATAATCAACCAAAGCTTAAATTGTATTCCAATAACTGCCTTTTTGTTTTGTAGGAAGAACATTAGTAGCTTGTTTATGGGCCGTACAGGAGCAGCCACTGTTCTTTCTGGATCCATTGCAGGTTTAGAAGGTGGCTCTCAGCTGGCTTTGAGAAGAGCAACAAGTATGAGAAAAACTTTCACCACTGGTGTTGCTGCTGTCAAGAAGAAATCACTGTGCATTCAGATAAAATTGCAAGTGGTGAGTTAGTATGATCCTATGGTGATACTAACAGTACGTCTGCAGAAATAGCTTTGAGCAGAATTTCAGTGACTCATCTTATTTTGCCAATTTTGGCTGTTCAAGACTGTAAATTCTACAGTGTAACCAAGTAGAGTTTCATAGACTAGTGTTTGGTGTAGTAGACTAAAAGCTGTAATTGTTTTGCTCCTTTTCTTAGTTTGCTATGGAATAATTAATTTAATCACATTCTCCCTGCTCAGTACTACAGATTAAATCATATCATTCATTAGAGTTTAACTCTGCACTCATAGTTCTAGGGTATCAGTTTGGTCTTAAATGTATTTTTAACATTTTAATTACTATTAACCTTATTAAGGATATGTTTTTGACTCCTGCAGGATGCATTAATAGACACTGTGAAGAAGTCCAGGCTGCACTTTGTGCACTGTTTACTTCCCAAGTCTGATGCCCTTAATGCAGATATCAGAGTGCCTACTGGCCCATCTCCAAAAGGTGGAGAGGGGGAGGCATGTGATTCTGGACTAATGCAACTGGATGTGCCTCTGCTCAGAGCGCAACTGAGAGGATCGAAACTTCTTGATGCTCTCCGCATATATCGTCAAGGTTGGGTATATTTTGAAGTATCCAAACAAAACAGAACATTCTAAATTAGTAGAAAAGTATTTGATAATAAGAAAGTATATCCATTTATTTATCTTGTCTGACTAGGTTATCCTGATAACATGGTATTCTCCGAGTTCCGCCGTAGATTTGATGTTTTGACTCCACATTTGACCAAAAAGCACGGTCGCAACTACATTGTAACAGATGAAAAGCGGGTAAGTCATTGTATATAGTTAAAAGAACCCTAAAACAAAAGAACCAGCTTGTTAAAATCTTAATAAATAAAGATATATTGTTGGCGTAATTCTAGAGAGCCAATGAAATCAGTCACCATGATGACAGAAGAAGATGACGTGTTGAAAATCTATAAGTAAATGAGGGTTTATATGAACAATTGACCGGATTTTGTAAACAATGCAGACCTGATTTTGTATTTTTTAAGGTGCTTTATTATATGTAACAGTCTGCATGCATGTCCAACCAACCCATAGCTGGAGTGCCACTCTGCACTTTGGTCTTCTTGAACAGCAGCTCAAGGGATGCAAACAGATACTTAAGTAAACTGAAGGCCTACTGCATTGCATGAGATTTAAGAGAGACAGTGGAAGAAAAGAGGATGATGGCAAAATTAGAGGCCATCGTGATTACCGCTATCCTTGACATGATAGGATGTAGATGTATGAAATGCTATACTGAAACATGTTTAGCCTCTGGCTCCTTTTCCCATGATTTAAAGACACTCCTGGTGCTAAAAGAAACTACTGAAGCTTTTAATGCATACATGTATTAGACTGTATAATGTATAATGCCATTATGCCCATCTTCACCATTGCCAGTTACAACATACTGTACAAAATTTAATATTTTTTTTTTGAGACACTGTACGCTAAATATACACTGGGTATTTTGAAGGAATAAACACATAGAAACTCAGGTTAAGAGTTGGGGATCCTCCCCGTATACTGGGTGTAGGGTCAAGTTCAAAGAAAAACATTTAACAAAATAAAGGTCTCTCTGGATCTTTTATACAAAAAACAAAGGAAGTGCAATTAACGGGGAGGAGGTGCAGGGGAGGCTGAAGCTGACGTCAAACGTAGTGGCCGGAGATGACGTCAGGATTGAGGCTGATGGACTGTAGTCATCGGGGTCGTTCGGAAATATGGCAACCCCATGGAGCCAGCCATGGGTCTTTTAACGGAATGGGCCGTGATGACTGGTATGCCGTTTTACTGTGGAGTTAAGGAAAGAAAGGCATTAGTACCTCGTCTTATCCTCCTGTCTTTCGATCTTTCACGCACGATCAAGCCTTTTGACTGTCCCGAAAGCGCGCACGTGTGACATGAAACTTCAGCCCAGACCCGAACCGAGAGGTTGTAAATCCAGGACAGAGCATCGGCGTTAGCTTGGAGAGTACCTCGACGATAAACGACCGTGAACCTCTAGGGCTGTAGGTCCAAAAACCACCTAGTGACACGAGGGTTCGATTCTCTATGCACGGCCATCCATTGCAGGGCAGCATGGTCCATCACCAAGGTGAACTCTCGTCCTAGTAGATAGTACCTCAGTTTGGTTACAGCTCATTTGATTGCCAAGGCCTCTCGTTCTACCACCGCATACCTTGTCTCCCGATCCTGCAGTTTCCGGCTCAGGTACCTCTTCTTTGTTCAATTAGTCAAGGGTGCAGCTGTCTCGGAGAAACGATGTACAAACTGGCGGTAGTAGCTCTCTAAACCCAAAAAAGACTGTATCTGCTGCTTGGTTATCAGTCAGGGCCAGTTCAGAATGGCAGCAACTTTGGAGCACTGTGGTCGAATTGTTCCCCCACCCACTAGATAGCCCAAGTATTTGGCCTCGTTCAACCCGAAAGAAGCACTTCTTAGGATTGATCCGCAGCCTGGCTCCAGCTACTGTTAGCAAAACCGTATAGACCTGCAACACATGCTCCTCCCAGGTGCTGGGATAGATGGCTACGTCATCCAAGTAGGCGGCACAGTAGGAATTGTGGGGCTTAAGCACTCTATCTACCAGATGCTGGAAGGTCGCTGGAGCCCTGTGAAATCCAAATGGGAGGACCTGGTACTGCCAGTGTCCACTCGGGGTGCTAAAGGCCATCTTTTCTTTTGCGGAGTTCATTAAGGGAATTTGCTAGTACCCTTTCGTCATGTCAAGAGTAGTTATGAATTGGGCATTCCCTACCCTCTCGAGACGTTCGTCTATTCGGGGCATGAGGTATGCATCAAATTTGGAGGCCTGATTGAGCTGTCAGAAGTCATTACAGAACTTCCAACTCTCATCAGGCTTAGAGACCAATACGATTGGACTGGACCAGGAGCTATGGCTTTCTTCAATCACCCCCCAGTTCCAACATTCGTTTGATCTCCAGTTCTACTTTGTTCTGTTTTGCCTCCAGGAGGCGATATGGGCATTCCCTGACAACAACCCTGGGTTCCGTAACAATCTCATGCTTAATCAGTGAAGTACGGCGTGTTAACTCACTAACCACTTCAGGGACAGACAGGATAGCTGTTTCCAGCTCCTGTTTTTGTTGGGAGGTCAAATTATTACCGAGATAAGATGTTGGTTTATACGAGAAAAAGGGAGTGGGGTTGGGCGGAGGAGGGATCGGCGTCCCTTTCCTTCCACGTTTTCAATAAATTGACATGATAAATCCGCTCTCTCGGCTGACGATTTGGTTGTTTAACCAAATGATCGACGAGATCTGTTCTCTCCTTAATCTCATAAGGGCCTTGCCAATGGGCCAATAGTTTTGAATGCGAAGTGGGAATGAGGACCATTACTCGCTGTCCCAGGAGAAATTCTCTGAGAGCTGAGTTTTTGTTATAACGCCGGGCTTGTACTGATTGGTCCTTATCCATATGTTCTTTTATTATAGGCCTAATTTGCACCAATCTATCGCGTAACTGCACAATATATTCCACTATATTTGTGGATGGGAGTGCATTTCCTTCCCATCCTTTTAGTATATCTAATATACCTCAGGACTGGCGCCCGTACAGTAACTCAAATGGGGGAAAACCCAGTAGAGACTTGTGGCACCTCCCGATAGGCAAAAAGGATGAGGGGGAGTAGCTGATCCCAGTTCCTCCCATCCTCGCTAACTACCTTGTGCAACATCTGTTTCAGGGTCTGATTGAATCTTTCTACTAACCCGTCTGTGTGGGGATGATAGACAGCGGTTTTCAGATGCTTAATGTGGAGTAACCTTGCAACCTCTGTGAAAGTCTCCTAAGAGAAGGGAGTTCCCTGGTCCATAAGGACTTCTTTTGGGATTCCCACTCTTGCAAATACCCAGACAAGTTCCCGAGTGATATTTTTCGAAGTAGCCACGCAGGGGAATGGCCTCTGGATAGCGAGTAGCGTAATATACTATGACCTGGATGTATTTATGTCCTTTAGCAGAGGGTTCTAACGAGATCGATCCCAATCCGTTCAAAGGGGACGTCTATTAAGGGAAGAGGAATAAGAGGAGCTCGGTCCCTTCGGGGAATCTGTCAAAGCTGGCACTCAGGGCAGGAAGTGCACACAATTTTCTCCAGTGTTTTCTCGGCCCCTAGGTGGGCGCCTAGGAGGTGGGTATGTGCCAGTTCACACACCTCCCGCCTGTAGGTACGTGGCACTAACAATACGGACCTTACCTCTCCCTCGTGTTCCGCTATTCAGTATATCAGATCGTTTTTCAAAACAAAATAGGGTCCCTGTGGAATGGGATCTCGAAGGGGTTGCCCTTCTACTGATACAATTGCATTTCTCGCGAACTTTAAGAAATCATCATTCCATTGTTCTCTTTTAAAGGAGAACAGAGTTCGCCTATACTGATAATGCAAGGTCGACAGAGGATTGTTGCCGACCTCAAGGGGCGAGGTTTCTGCCCCCTTGACCTACCCGGTAGGTGTTTCCTCCTTCGGCTCAACCATCATGCTGGGGGTCACCTTGCCTACTGGGCCTGCGGCGTCGCTCCATCCCCTTCCACTATAAAGCCCAACCTTTCTTTAGGAGTGGAAAAATCATGACCGCATTTTCTTTGTGACCAGTCTCACCCGAGAATCACCGGAAAAGGAGGGTTAGGCAACACCTCCACCAATAAAGTTTTGGGTGTGCCTTCCCATGTGATGACGCAGTGGGCGGATCTGTAATGCCTGGTCTCCCCATGTATACTCGTAAGACTCGTCATAGACTTTTTGAACTGTTGCGGTAGGATGAAACAGCGAGCAACAACAGACATGTTACTCCCGATATCAAACATAGCAATTACCTGGTGTCCTTTCACTAATACCACTCCTGTGGTAGGAAGAGACAGGGGGTTTGACAAAGCACAATACCTTTCTTCCCTCTCCCAGGTGCAGTCCATTGGCTCCGTAGAAAGGGGGCAGGCGGTTATGATGTGTCCCAGTTCTCCGCACTTGAAACAGTGGGCGGGCTCTGGATTAGCGACACATCCCTGTCGGGCTAAGCGAACAGACTGCTCAGACCTCTCTGTCCGAGATGCCGCCTGGTGGCGCTATATAACTTCTATCAGGGTGTCCATGTTGGAATAGGACTCTCTATGAACCCACTGGGCGAGATGGTCAGGCAGCGCAGTTACTAAGGCCTCACATGAGATCTGCTCTACAACCTGTCGTGCACTGTTAAAGTTGGGGCATAGCCACCTAACTATTTTGTCCCAAATTTAAAAGGCTTGTTCCCTGGCGGGACGATCGGAGTCAAATCTCCACTGCCTCCATTCCCTCGCCTGCTGGTTTGAGGTGGTGCCATAGCATCGTAGTATTTCCAGATCCAGGCTGTCATATATAGTGGCATCCCTTTCGAGTAGGTAGATCATGATAAGTCCGCTGCGCCTCGCCTTTGAGGTACGGCGTGAGTATGTTTGCCCACTCCAACCTCGGCCAAAGGTTACACAGAGTGGTGCGCTCAAATATCAGCAAAAAGGATTCAATAGTGGAAGAGGTGGAGGTCAAGCGGCCTCCGGCTTCATCACCTCTGCAGCAGCGACTCGAGCTCCTATTTCCACCAACTGTGTCCAGGTCTCTCCAAGCTGCAGTTTTAGCGTCTGCAGTTCCATCAGGATAGTTCCAAGCACGGTATTGAGGTCCTGTTCTTCAGACATTGTTCGAACAGTCAATCCTGCCAATTATGCCAATCTGTGAAGGAATAAACACACGGAAACTCAGGTTAAGAGTTGGGGATCCTCCCCGTATACTGGGTGTAGAGTCCAGTACAAAATAAGAGTCAAGTTCGAAGCAAAACATTTGACAAAATAAAGGTCTCTCTCTGGTTATTTTATACAAAAATAAAGGAAGTGCTATTAACAGGGAAGAGGTGCAAGGGAGGCTGAAGCTGGCGTCAAACTTAGTGGCCGGAGATGACGTCAGGAGTGAAGTTGATGGACTGTAGTCATCGTGGCCATGCAGAAACATGGCAACCCCATGGAGCCAGCCAAGGAGTCTTTTATCGGAGAGGGACGTGATGACTGGTATGGCCGTTTTGGTCATTTTTCTGTGGAGTTAAGGAAAGGAAAGCATTAGTACCTCGTCTTATGCCCCTGTCTTTCGATCTTTTGACTGTCCCCTAAGTGCACGTGTGTGACAGCATATAAAGCATTGTGCTCATTCTTTGCCTTTCTATAATCATTTAACAATTAATATTCATTCATTGAGTCTAGGCATGTAATTGTCTGTTATTTTATAGGTGTTTGTGAATCTTTTTTTTTTTATTCTGGTAATTGGATGAGTGACATTGCGTGACCATATACTTTCAAAACTGACTGTTAGCAATTTGCACAGCGTCATGCAGTCTGTTTAATATGATCAACATTCTGTCTGTCTGGCAGTAACATTCTGTTTGTAAATTCAGTATTGTTTGTAATGTGTCATGTATTAGAATGTATTATGTAATGCATGTAGTAGTAAATCATTCCAATAGATGGCATAAGAAAAACATTACCACTGATGTTGAGAATCCTATGCCAAAGGCAGCATGAGGCAGCAAACTGACACTATAGCTTAAAGTAAATTTTAAATAGAAAAGAATAGGAAATAAAAAGGAATGATAGATGAGGTACTTGTCTCATTTAAGAACAATGAATATTCTCCTGATCTTCCTTGATTAATACAGCAAAATGAGAGCAGGATTAAAACATGTAAATAATAGCAAATTCCATTAACAGCTCTAAAGAGAATAGTCTAGCTTCTCAGGAACTAACTTTATGACCCCAGTGCTTATACCATCAGCCGCTTTCCTCTGTGTGACAGTCATTGGGCTCCTGAGCTATTAGTACTTTGCCTATAAGCCTTGTTTATTTCCTCTCATTTTTTCTATTTAAACTATCCTTTATTATGTTATTATAGTGCTCTTTATATATGCCATCTGTTGGAATGAAAAATGATATGCATTTTATTAGTAAATCTGACAAAACACCTTTGAATGGTTGTGCCGTGAGTACTGTTACACTCTTTGGAAGGCATTTAAATTAGATGATGGTTTGGCAATTCGATTTTAATGCTAGATCAATAATCCACTATTTAGTTAGGAATGTTTGTCCCAAAAAATGGTGGATCTATAGTAATGTCAGAAGAACAAAAGGGCTACAATAATTTGTCCTGCAATGGTCTGTCCTTATTTTGTAACTTTACATATTTATAAATTCACCACTTTTATTGTCTGAGGCAGAAGTCACGTTTTTGAACATCTCTTTAATATCCCTTTCCAAAATCCGCTTAAAATCCTGTTGTCATCCCTGCAGCCCACAAAAGTGCCTCCATAAAGTTATTGAGTGACGCTGAATCCTTGATTGTAAAAAGCTGGAAATATGAAAAAGTTGCTTTTTTACAATCTACATTCATCTTCAGTCATATTTACTTTTAATTCAACTTATTCTTGACAAGGTCACTTCTGCTTAACAGTCTAGCATACTATACAATAATAAAAGATATAGTATGGCAAAAAAGTAACAGACAAATAAAAATGTCTTTAAAATGCATATAAAGGATCAAAAGAAATAAAAATCATTTTTAAGGTTGCAACAATTGCCATCACTAGACTCTGTCTCTTACCCTCAGAAGCTAATGATAGTCTGCTGGGCCACAGCCACTCTGGTAATACAGGATGAACTAAAATGAAGTACCACATGCGCCGTTGCACAATTTTGCATTGTAGGCCCTATGTTTTTGAGGAGGGGGAGCAACGGTCACCATCACTTCAGAATGTTACATTGAAATGCTGGAGAATTTTTTGCGGCCCCAACTGGAAGAAATGAATGTGGTGAATGCCTGGTTTCAACAGGATGGAGCAACAGCTCATACAACGTGGAGATCCATGTAAGTTTTGCGGGAGATGTTTCTGGGGAAGCTGATCTCCCTGCGCGGCGATGTTGGATGGTCTTCACGTTCACCTAATCTCGCTCTGTGTGATTTCTTCTTGTGGGGTTATGTCAAGTCGAAGGTATACACACACCGACCTCAAAACCTTGAAGCCCTCAAGGAGGCTATTTGCCTTGAAATGGCCAAAAGAGTCATGCAAGCATTCAGAAATCGCCTAGAAGAGTGTGTAAGAAGGCCACCAACTTGACGACATCATTTTTAAAATACAGTGAAAAAAATCTATATTGTATGCCCTTTCTTGTGTTGTAATGAAATGTATTTTATTTTTTGCTTTTGTAGAATAAATGTTTGAAATGTGGTACTTCATTTTGGCTCACTCTGTATATTGCTGGTAATGTTTTGTATGCTTTACTACATAGCTAGCTTCTTTATTACATGAAGCAGGAAGACTCAATATTTTAATTTTCAGATTTTTGTTGAATATTTTTTAATTAGAGAAAATGGAAAGCACATAAGTGTATTGATAGGTATTAGTTGAAAACATGCAAGTATGGCATTGAAAACATGATTTGTTTAAACAACAATTTCATATGTTATTATTTGGAAAGTGCCCCTTTTTTAAACAATGACTTTGGACTATTCAAGTATGTATAACTACCTGTGTATTTATTATTTACTAGCAAAATAGAAAAAGAAAAGGAAACATTTTAAAAATAATGTAACATGGTTGTCAATGTAATTGTTTTGTGACTGTTATGAGTGTTGCTGTCATCAAGGATTTGATTATCATTATTTCTTTCAATCAGAGTCGTATTTGGAGGATGTGTTGTGTTCAAGTTACATTCCGTGTTTGCCTAGTCTATCCCTGACCATCTCATCTTTGTTGTCAACTGTTGTAAAGATAACAGGTTTCATTCATCGAAGTGATCACCACCCAAATCGGTACTCGTGAATCTAAGATGTTTAACAGGCATTCCCGGTATTAAGTTGTGGATTTGCCTGCGAATATTTAGCGGCAGCGTGTCTATGAACGTAATTTAAACTTAAACTTTACACCTTGCTTTCCTATTAATATGTCTACAAAGGCTTGTTCAGCGTCAGAGGGTTGTTCCTTTCCTACTGCATCATTAAACAGCCCGTCTTCCTCTTTATCTGAGTCATCACACACTGCATGCACGGGTTTACCTTTCCCAGTCCTGCAAACTTTAGCGAAGTGCTTCAACTTACCACATTTTTTACACTGTCTTCCTTTAGCTGGACATTGACTTTTTCCACCGTGTGGTTTGTTTCCGCAGTAGGTGAACTTATGAATATGCGTGTATGCATCCGTCGCTTCATATTCTATTACTGCCGCCTCAATTGTGTAATGTGTTTTTTGTTCAGCACTCTTTGGAGCTCTTGCTTGTTCTCTGCGTACTGCGTTCACAGTCAGTTCACGTGAGCCGCTCGGAGTCCATGCATCGAAGGTTCTCCACTGTGCTTGTGCTATCTCGTGCAATCTTGCAATGTCCACGGCTTTATTTAATGTTAGCTCAGACCCGGCACTTAAAAGTTTCTCTCGCACTTTTGCTGATTTTGTGCCAAACACTATTCTATCCCTGACCATCTCATCTTCGTTTGCATAAACACAATCCTTCACCAGCAATTTTAACTCCGTTACAGCAATTTTAAATCCGTTACAAAGTGATCAAAAATCTCATTTATACCCTGCGTTTCCTCATTAAACTTGTATCTCGCGAATATCGTATTCGTCGTAGGCATGACAAACGCCAGTAGCAGCGCGTCTATGAACTTAATTTAAACTTAAGCTTTACACCGTGCTTTCCTATTGATATGTCCTCAAAGGCTTGTTCAGCTTCAGAGGGTTGTTCCTCTCTTACTGCATCAATAAACAGCTCGTCTTCCTGTTTATCTGAGACATCTCACAATGCATGCATGGGTTTACCTTTCCCAGTCCTCCAAACTATAGCGAAGTGGTTCTCAGCTGTGCTTATGCTATCTTGTGCGATCTTGCGATGTCCACGGCTTTATTTAATGTTAGCTAAGACCCGGCACTTAAAAGTTTCTCTCGCACTTTCGCGGAGTTTGTGCCAAACACTAGTCTATCCCTGACCATGTCATCTTCATTTGCATAAGCACAGTCCTTTACCCGCGAATATTTAGCGGCAGCGTGTCTATTGGATTGCTGCTGATGGACGGCCTCATATGGGCAGGCACTCAATTACGTGGGTGGCGTGATGATGGGGGACGCAACTTCGCCTCACACAGCGACCGAGCTGCAGGCTATGGCCGTATATATGTACGTAAGTAGGTTCCAGTTATGACCGTTATGCGTAGAATTTCGAAATGAAACCTGCTTAACTTTTGTAAGTAAGCTGTAAGGAATGAGCCTGCCAAATTTCAGCCTTCTACCTACACGAGAAGTTGGAAAATTAGTAGTGAGTGAGTCAGTCAGTCAGTCAGTGAGGGCTTTGCCTTTTTTAGTATAGATTTATACTAGACACATTTATTTTTACCAGGTTAGAAAGAGTATCTCCATGTTTTCTTCTAAGATGAAAAAATAAGGCTAAGGTAATCTCTGACATCATAATAGAGGCACATACTGGAAATGTGTGCTGATTATGAGTTTGACTTGCATAACAGCAAATTCACCAAAATGATCTATTGCCCTTTATTTTTCCTAATATTGCTTTTCCATTTTTTTCTGTTTTTGTAGGCTGTGGAGGAGCTGTTGGAGTCTTTGGATTTAGAAAGTAGCAGCTACCACATGGGAGTGAGTAGGGTAAGTACAAATATTAATCTTATTCCTTTCAAATAGACTTCATTGTGGAAAGTGGACACCTTTTAAAATATTAGTGAATCTGCTATAGCTCTTTAGCCTTCTCAAATAGGGATGCAAAAATGTATACAAAGTACATACATAGTACACTAAAGTACTTCATGACTTCAATAAATTAAAACTCTCTGAATTTTAAAAAGGTTTAATGGTATCTTGTTTCTCTCTTTTTTTTCATTATGCAAAACAAACAGCTCACCTGCAATTTGTTAAAACTTCACCTTCAAAGCCTTGCTCAACACTGATCTATTAGATGACATTTTGAACAGACAGTCAAACTGTGTTGTAGATTTAGTGCTTTAGGGGCAAGGAATACAGTGGAAAGTATTGCTGAGGAGATCTAGCAGCAAATTCTTTAAACCTTCACTTTTTCCTTTTCACAATTTAAGCAGACCTCATGCAATACATAGATTCACCAGCAATAACTTTGTTTTGTACAATGAATGATTTTCATTTTACACATCCACAAAAAACTACACACATTTATCAGACTCGCATTCAACTATTAAATGAAAATGCTGAAATATTAGTCATCCTTGATAGTTAAGAATATATTGAAAGAACTTACAGCAGGGAGGCTTGCTGAAAGGTAATGTGAAATGGCAAGGTTTAAGTTGTCATTTTTGAAGAAGTAACTAGTATTTTCTTTAGAAAAAAATTAATGTCTAGCAGTACAGTATTTGTCACTGTCAAAGATCTCCTTGATGGTGACCATTTTGTTCGTCTTCAACTCTTTTGTGTGTTACTAAGTTAAAGTACTAGAGAATAATTTTCACCCACATGCAGCTAGGTATAAGTGACTAAACTAAACTAATTGAACTTTCCTCTTCAGTCACACTTCCCTTTTCTAACCTTCTCACTCAATTACTGTGTTGTGGTGAGCTGGTGCCTTCACTTAAACTGTTAAACAGTCACTAAAGAATGCCATCCTGTTCGCTGGCTGTGCTCTCTGCTAGAGGAGGCAGTTTCTTTTTTTATCATGAAGTTGTGAACTGTTTCAGGCTGTCCTTTGCAGAATGCAAAGTGATGTAAGTGGCTTAAAATGTCAGGCATTTTTGAGCTTCTCTCAACTGCTAAAGGAAGGACAATGCTTTTATTTCTTTCGTCTCAATTGAATATGACCTTGGCAGTATTCAACAACACAAATGTCTTTTTTGCTCTTGTCGCCTACACTAATAATTTGTATGCACAATGACAGAGGGAGGAAAGTTTTATTTTCTCTAGCAATTGTTACATTTTTTTGTTTTATTCAGTACTTTTTTGTTGTTTTTGTATTTTTTGAGATTTCTCATAAAAAGAGCTAAGGGCATCATAAATTCTGAAAAATTTATCATGTTGATTCTTAGTTGGGTTTTAGAGAGACCTTATGGTTTGAACATAGTAGACCGATAGGCTATGTTTTGTATAGATTTCATATATAGTCTTGGCTTGTACAGGACTGTTTCTTCAGAAAGAAAAAAATATTCAGCTGTGGAGATTGGAAGGTAGGTCATTCTGTAAAGTTTGTTTTTTGTAATTGAAATACATTTCCCTTCCTATCTTGACTGTTTGCCATTACATACAGTAATGCTGTGGGACATGGTGTGAAGTGGGATGAGTGTTAATACTGAAAAAGCCATTATCAATCGACTGTTTTTTGTTTGTAAAATGGATAGTGAGCAATAGTCTTAATAGTTTTCTTAGTAATATCTTAGACAATGTGTTTAATTGGAGCTAGTCTCCTTTTTGTTTGGTTTAAAAAAAGTTTATATATATAATAAACTTATGTTTGGCTGACAACTTGATGATAAATACAATTAGATGAAAAGCTGGAATTAACTGTAAGGAAGAGGATATATTTACAATTCTATCCTGTCTCTTCCTTTTCATACTTGAGCCCCAGAAAAATGTGAGCTGGACTGTCTTCTTAATAGGCTAGTCATTGGCTGTTATCTGATGCTATGTATATCATCTCTCGTATTGTTATTTTGGTTTAGCCCTTTGCAGTTATTTCTGTCAATCTTGTTGGTGTGTTCTTACTATTTTATTATAATTCATTTTTGTTTATAAATTTGTACATTTCTTTGAACATGAGCATTGGTAATTAATAGTAACAAAAATAGTTTCTGTCTAGGTCTTTTTTAGGGGTGGCACCTTAGCAAAATTGGAAGAGCAGAGAGACAATCAAACTAGAAGGAATATCAGTCTTTTTCAGGCTGCATGCAGGGGTTATCTTGCCCGACAGGCCTTCAAGAAGCGAAAGGTAAGATGAAGAATTTTTGTGTGATATGCGCAATATACAGCATAACTGCATATGTTTTTAGATGTCTCAGAAAATATTTTCTGCAAAAAAAGTATGCATTGAACAAAGGTATTGTTCATTAACTTAACAGTTCATTTGTTACCTGCTTTTAGACATCTGTCTTAAAAAAAGAAAAATTAAGCCTTTTATTAAAGGTATTTATGAAATTCAACATTGGTTATAATGTAACCCCCATGGAAAACTACATAGAAAAGACTGTACATTAATTTCAGTACAAACTTTACAGTGAAGTACTATTGATTACTTGACTAATTGTTTGTATCAAGATGTTGCATGGTTAAAATAAAAATTGCACAAGTACAGTTCTGTCTTGCTTTTGTTTCAAGAAGTTCCCGATGTCTCTTTTTTTTCTCTACTTTTTTAAAATATTCTTGGGTTATTTGCCCAATACATTCATTATTTTAGAATGTAATCATTTATCTTGAAAATATTGTGCTCATTCTTGTCTGTATCAACATATTCCCTGTTTTTTCAGCGATTATAAAAAGTATATTTGTACATGTTGCAGTTTACCTGCATGTTTGTATAGATTTCTTTTGTGTATTGTGGATTCCTTATAGTGATATGCAGTTAGGATGTCAGCTAAGTTTTAAATTTATATGGTTTGAGTATGTTCACAACTTTAGTCTATTTGTTTGGTTCCAATCTTTTCCCTGTAGCTACTGGAGTAGACTAAGGCTCCCCCACAGTTTGCACAAGTTCAGAAAATCTATAGATGGCTGGATAAAGTGCAAGAGGTGGCCTTTTCATTCTGGAATGATTGAGTAGGGGACTTAAATTAATTTTTTTAATATGGTCATACTGGTTCGAGTACTTCAGCCTGTAAAGACTCTGTGTCTAGGAGCATTTTGTATGTGTTTTCATTGCTTGCTGAGACTTTTCAGTTTACTGGGGTGTTAAACCCAAAACAGTAAGCACAGTAGCAGAAGATATTTTAAATATATTCTCACATCCTTAATTGTCTACTGTTAGGGTTAATTAGCAGTTTGAGTTTTAATGATTCCAAACTGCTTTTTGCCCGCTCTTAATGATTGCGGGCATTTTCACAGGAAGAAATTTAGTCTCTTGTGTCTACAACATTTTGCAAATTATAGGGCAGCTTTAATATCCTTTAATCATTATTTAATTAAGAGTTAACTTTAATGTTCAGATTTAACCAATAATATGCAACTTTCATCATTACAGCATGTTTACATCTCCAGTTACTAAAGAGTCAAGTCTTCTGTACATTCATGGATTTAAACACTGCAGGTGACACCTTCAGAAATACAAAGCTACAAAATAATTAAAGTTAAACAAAACAGTTTCTGTACCATGATTTGATGTATAGCCTGACAGATATTTACCCTGAGAATAGTATTTCTAAGTAATTATTTAACTGCTAAAAAAATACTTTTCATAGAATTTTGCTTAAAAAGGCAGGTTACAGATAGGTCTAAAATAGTCTTGAATGTCTTGTCTTGGATAATCTTTCTTGAATAGAGCTATTAAAGTCTTTAACAGGTCTATATTATGAACAGTTTACTATTTATAGTACACTGTCAATTAGCTCACCAGAAACTTTTCTTGTTGGAACTGAATCAATGGCAAAAGTGGACTGTTTTAGATGATTAATTATTCCACAAAACACAGGTACCTATTTTTAAATAATAAGTTTTAATTCACTTTATTAAGCATGCTGGTATTCAACAAGATTTGCTTTTGAGGGCTCTGTGATATTAGATGTTATGTTATTCATTTTGTTCTTTAAAGAATGCTAGAAAAGACTGCGTATCTGCTAAAGCTTTCAAAATCCATTTCATCAGTCATTACTATGTAAGCTGTGGCCCCCAGTTAGCATTGAAATGTTCCACTTCACATTAGGACAAATGACACAGCTGATTAGGGAAAGGAGAGAAGACTTATTCCAGTTGATTTTGTAACTTTACATGAAATCCTGGTGCTTCATATCCTAAAGTTAAAAACAGGACGTTGCCTGCCTCCTAAGGAAATACATTTATCTTATGTTTGGCATTTCCTCTTGAAAGGGCCACATTGCATAATGGGCAAGAATCAGCTTAGTAAGAGTACAGTGATCCCTCGCTATATCGCGCTTCGACTTTCGCGGTTTCACTCCATCGCGGATTTTAAATTAAACATAACTAAATATATATCACGGATTTTTCACTGGTTCACGGATTTCAGCGGACAATGGGTCTTTTAATTTATGGTACATGCTTCCTCAGTTGGTTTGCCTAGTTGATTTCATACAAGGGACGCTATTGGCGGATGGCTGAGAAGCTACCCAATCAGAGCACGTATTATGTATTAAATAAAACTCCTCAATGATATAAGATATGCTTCCCGTGCGGTGCTTCGAAAACTTAAAAGCTCTAACAGCCCGTATTGATTTTTGATTGTTTGCTTTTCTCTGCCTCTCTCTCTATCTCTGACATTCTCTGCTCCTGACGAGGGGGTGTGAGCAGAGGGGCTGTTTGCACAGAGGTTGTTTGCTTAGAAGATACGGACGCGCCTGTAAAAAATGCTGAAAGACTACCTTCACATCGATCCCTTCATTGCGGCTGCTTTATCGCGGTGCTTCCCATACTTAAAAGCCCAACAGCCCTATTGATTTTTGGTTTACTTTTCTCTCTCTTTCTGACATTCTCTGCTTCTGACGTGCGCACTCCTTTGAAGAGGAAGATATGTTTGCATTCTTTTAATTGTGAAAAAGAACTGTCATCTCTGTCTTGTCATGGAGCACAGTTTAAACTTTTGACTAAAGGGTGTTATTTCATTTCTAGAGGGCTCTAACAATGTTAAAAAACGTATTTAGAAGGTCGTAAACAGGTTTTTTATGCTCTAACTGCAAAAATATTAGATTTATAAATAAAGAATCCTACTTCGTGGAAATTCATTTATCTGTCTGGAGCGGATTAACCGCGATAAACGAGGGTTTACTGTATAACTGTGCGGAGAATATTTATAAACAGTGTGGGAGAGTTTCTGAAGGCTTAAAATATATAAAAATAACCATACAAACATATGGTTTCTACTTCGCGGATTTTCACCTATTACGGGGGGTTCTGGAACGCAACCCCCGCGATCAAGGAGGGATTACTGTACAGATAAAAAAATACAGTGTGAAACAAAAGTCATATAGACAGAACTAGAAGGCAGTAATGCAAAATTAATAAAATATAAATATTCATATTGATAAGCATAATAAATTCCACAATATGTATCAGGGAGCATAAAGACATATAAGGGTAGATCAGAAGGTGCATTTCCCAAATAGAACATCATATGCATGTAAATAATATATTTGTATGAGTGAAATTTTCAATTTCATACAGCAGCAGCAAGAGGCTTAAGTGAGATTGAAAAAAGAAAGGGAGAGCATAGCCTCTGTCTGGTCCTCATTAAAGAATGACTTGGGGGAAATTTATGAATTAGTGAACAAAATAGAAGATGGAGATGAATAGAGTGTTTTTAATTAAGTTGATAAATGTTTACCCAAAGCCCATTATACTCATGGCCTCCCAAAGGAAGCACTACTTTCCATCAGAAGCCTTTTCTAAAATTTAAAGTAGGTAGCGATGGTGTCCATGAAAGAGTTGGGGGCAGCTTGGATGATATAAAGAAAATGGTGTATGCATACTATCAATTACACAGAAAATGGTGTATGCATACTATCAATTACACATTGGGTCTTCGTAAAGCTTGTTTGGTTAGCGTGAATTAGGGCTGGGCGATATGGCAAAAAAAAAATCTAGGTTTTTTCATAAAGTTTGACCGATTCACGATTTCGATTTCGATTTTTTTTATTGTGTAACTAGTCAACTTAAAACATTACAACAACATGACTTAAGTAACATTCTCTTTATAAGTAACTTGAAAAACCATCTGGTTAAGGAACATTGTATGTGTACAAGGTGTAAATAAATGTAAAACAATGTAAAACAAATTCACGAGTTAAATATCTTTGCAGAAGATTTGAATGAAATATGAAAGTAAATATTGTGCAATTTGAATTAAACATTAAATACTTCTGAATATATAGTAAGAAAATAACCATTTTAACCAATGTAAACATTACATCAGTCAACTCAAAAAGTTATGCAAATTTTCAACAGTAAACAAAAAACAAACAAAAAAAAAACTACACTTTGTAGACCATCGTGCAAACATAAAGCATGTTGTTGATAAGTCACATGTAGATGTTCTTTACAGGTTTCTTGAGAGGAAGACCAGTCTGTCTACTGTTTCAGGCTTTAGAGATGCTCTGTGACAGGTTATAATGTTCCCACCTGCACTGAACACCCTCTCAGAAGGGGCACTGGTTGCGGGAATACAGAGGTATTTTTTTGCAAGTTTGCTGAGCCTGGGAAAGATTGTCTCATTAGCCTTCCACCAGTGAAGTGGGTCTGTGTCTGAATCTACATCAGGAGACATCAAATAGGCTGTCAGCTCGGCTTTGACTTTGTCTTCTTCTGATTGAATGACAGGTTGTGATGCTGGTGCCGTTTTCTTTAAAAAGCTTGCCAAGGTTTTCTTCCTCTTAGCCCCAGCCTCTGTTCTCTGTTCTTCCTGCTCCACGTCCTGAGTCATCTGAACTGTTGTCTCAAGATTTTTGTCTGCCAACAAAGATATCAGCTCTTTAACAACTTTTTGCTTGATTCCCTCCAACTTGTCATGTTCGATGTAAGTTGTACGGAACCTGGGATCCATCAGAGAAGCTATGTTGAGGAGTTCATCTGTGACTGGGTCGCTGTATTTGCAGTTGAGGTACTGCAGTATGGTGCTTTTGATGCGTTTTGTTAAATCTGTGTCATCGTCTTGTGCTCGTAGAATGCTACTGTTAAAGAGATGGAGCACTGGTTTGAGGTACGAGACACTCACATATGCTTCACCTGACAATGCATGAGTGAACTCTTGCAGAGGGCTTACAGCTTTATTTATGGATTCCATGACATCGATGTCTTGCCATGTTGGAACAAGCTGCCGAGTTTTTTTTATCAGAGCCAAGAACCCGAGCTATGGCTTTCTCCTGTTCTAAAACCCTCTCGATCATCTTTTGTCTTGAACCCCACCTGGTGGGGGTCTCCGTAATGAGTTGATGAGAAGGTAGGCTGAGCTCAGCCTGTGCAGATGCAAGATCTCTTCTCTTTTTCCAGCTGAAGGAAAACACACTTACAACCTTCTTGCACACTGCAACTGCACGGTCAACTCTGTGGTCTTTCACACCATGTTCTGTTAAAACAAAGCAAAAAAAAAAAAAAAGATTTGAAATAGCAGTTCATTGTACTTTGACAGAAATATTGTAAAGAGCTTTCTCCTTCATAACTGCAGAATATGAATCTATAACCAACAAACTCATGTTAAGTGATTGGCACTGTTATTACAAAAGCAAAACAATAATAATCATCATCATCATTTCAGCTATTAATGAAATAACATCTGAATAACTGCGATTTTAATGCTTGAATTATTAATCATACTTACCAATGGCATTGTGAAGACGATGTCCAAAGCACTGAAGATGGGTCCAGTCGTTCATCTTCATTGCTTTGATCATGTTCGTTCCACTGTCAGTGGTCACGCACACCTGTCGATCCTCCACAAGCTTCCAAGACGCCAGCACATCTTTAAGCCCATGACCAATTATTTCCCCAGTATGATCGTCAGGAAAATAACATGTCTGAAGGCAAAAACTTTGCAGGTTCCATTCTGCGTCAACATAATGGGCTGTAAGGCTCATGTAAGGCTGAAGAGTACGACTACTCCACAGGTCAGTCGTCGTAGAAAAAAAAGATGCCCTTTCAAGCTGCTCCGCTACTTTTTCATGTGTTTCAGTGTACATTCGGGGAATAGCTACGTCTTTGAAATATTTGCGGCTCGGCAACTTGTATCTTGGATCAGCAGTGTGTAGCATTTTTATGAACCCTGGCTTTTCGATGGTGTATATGGGAACCATGTCCTTAGCGATATGAAACGCCACAGCATCTGTCATTTCTTTCCATCGGGGCGCCTTTTTGTCGTATGGAACGGAATTGGAAAATGATACCGCTAATGACATCTGGCGTTTTGCAATTTTAGGTGGACCTTTTGCACTTGGACTTGGCTTGTTTTCATCTCTTAACTTTGAGCATTCTTCCCATTCAGCTTGGTGCCTTTGTCGCAAATGTTGGAATAAATTAGTGGTGCTGCCACTGCCTGTTGAAACTGACTTTCTGCATATTTTGCATTTGACAAAAGTTTGTTCGACGTCTGAACTCTCAAATCCGAACCATTTCCAAACCACAGAGGAAACGTTACTACCTTTCTTTGGCACAAGGTCATCCTGACGTGAAGAGCCGTCCATCTCTATGATATTATTTCTGTAGCTTATTACGTTCCTTCATAGAGCACTGTACTCACAGGTGAGAGGTTAATTAGGCGCGCCATCATGTGTTCGGAGTCGGACAAGCCTCTTAATTATTCTGCCATAGGTGCAATTACAATGTATCTAATTTTTTATTAAAAAATCGCGATACCTTGATTTAATAAAAAAATAAATCGTCTTAAAACGTAAATTCGAATTAATCGAAAAAATCGCCCAGCCCTAGCGTGAATTGATTTATGCATCATTGACTATAGGCAATAAGCTAGTACTTTAGCCAACAGCTTGACTACTGATTTCATTAACAAAATTGGTCAATCATTTTGCACATTCTGTCAGGCCTTTACTTATTTGGGCAGAGAAGAGATAATTGCCATATTAATAGGTGGGTTAAAGTGGGAAGTGGGAGATGGAAGACAGAGGCAGACAGCTGCTTCCAAAAAGCATTTCTGGGGAAAACTCATCAAGCTTGGAGATTTCATAGTGTCCAAAATCTGGCCTGTCAAGAGTGAAGGCTTCTTCAGTGATACCTGTTAGTGGAAGGTCTTTTCTGAAGCAGTTGATACCTGTGGAGGGAGAAGTGTAAACTGACGTATAAAAATTAGAATAAAACTGGATAAAAAAAAACAATTATTTATGTCACAATAGTTATTAGTAAGGAGACCTATTCTAGTTTCAGTAAAAGTGTTGTATATTTTCGGCTTATGGTCCAAAAATTTACTTGACTTAGAAATACAGGTAAAATTCCATTACAACGAACTCCCAGGGACCTAAAAAATATTACTTTGTAACGAAAATGTCGTCGTAATGAGATTCTGTATTTGTTACTATAGTGCTTTCTTTAACTTCTGCTCAGAAGTTTGCAATAATTTCAATAGCTTCTTTCGCGTTAATTTTAATCTCCTCCTGCCTACAAATTATGCTGATGAGACTTTTTCTCAGCATTTCCTTGCAATAATACACTTTTTCAGGGTGCGAATGATGCCCAAATCCAATGGCTGAAGCACTGCCATGCAATTGAGTGGGAGGAATTCAACACGAACATTATCTAAATGTGGAAGCATGTTGTGGGCAGCACAGTTATCAGTCAGGAGCTGAATCATCCTTCTTCATATTGTGAGGTTTCTGAACTCTTTTGAGACCCCCCACCCCCTACCAAATGGGAACGACACACTGAAGTGCGTCCCGAAGCACGATTGCAGCGTCTGTGGAAGATTGTTTGTCCATTGCTGGGGCAGGGCAAAAACAGGCTCATAGTGGTGCAGTGAAGCAACACAGCAAATCATAAAAGATCAGGGTGTGACGATGCGGGTTCAGGCTCCACACTCCCATCTGCTGTTTGGGAACCCTTGAACCCAACACCGTCGGTAATGTCACCGATGAGCTAGTCAGTGAAGGCAATAAACAATTGAGCAAGGGGATGGTATAAAGTGCAAAAGTGCTTTTATTAAAACAATCAAAAACAAAGTGTCCATAAAGTGCAGTGATTCCCAAAAAGTTCAATAAATAAATAATCCATTAAAAGAAAACGTGGAGGTTAAAACAAATAATAGAAAAAAAACAAACCTTAAAACCAGAGGTTAAAATGATCTTTCAGGAAGCAGTCTTTAAAACAATAACAACAAATCCGGTGCATCGTTTCTGTTAGCGTCTCACCTGCTTATCCCGTTTAGGCTTAGCAGTAGGCAAGACGCTTTCTGCAGCTGCCCTCCTCTTACACTCACACGTGAGACTGGAGACCTCCCGATCCCTGGCTTCGGTCTGGCACTCATCCCAGTCCCCGAGACTTAGTTTCCACCAATGACCAGGACGCACACATTGGGGACTCCACCACCAAGCCTCCCGACTTCCGCTGCCTTTCCGCGGCCCTCTGCGGCTCGTCGCTTTTCTCTGGTCACTCCCGCTACCTGATCGCTCAGCGGGAGCAACAACAACTCTAACACCTGGGTGTCGGCCTAACACCCAGCTTCCTCGCAGCTGCCCTCGAGCGCTCATTCGCTCGCTCACACGCTCCGCGTGTCTGTCTCTCCTGCACCGCCTGCTTCCTCACTCACTCCCTACAACCTCCGTCTTTTTCTCTTCCTTTCTTTTTTCCTCATCTCGTTCTTTTTTCATCCCTCCTTAACCGACTCGCGCTTCTTTTTTATAACGTGAGGGGCCATAGCAAATTAGCCACGGGAGCAATCACGCATGTGGGCAGTCCCTCACCTGTGCACTCGGTGAGAAACGCCCACACTACGGATCGTCCCGCGGCCTGCTACGGTGCAACGCCCACTCACGAAGCCGCTTCGGGTGTGGTGATTATTTATTTAAAATGGCCTTTGCTCAACGAGCTGTGGACCCATAACACCACACAGGGTCACGCTATAAGTCCCTGTCTTGCACCCCCAAAACATGAGGCTGAGTCTCAGTACTTTAGCAAAACCAGCTTTATTCAGCATGAAACAGGAATGGCACACTTAATTATTGCAGCGTGATCTGCCACTCTACTGTACAGAGACATAGCAGTCAGGCAGGGTCGTGGCCAGATCAGTGATCAAGTAATCCTTTTAACTGCATTTACAATGTTCCTTGCATAACCCATCTATCTTTTCTGTTTGCTTTGGCAGAGAGATGCAGCATAGCTTTGAGCCCACTGTTGCCCTGGCAACAGATAAACAGTCTTCCATAGACGCGGAGATCAGACTTCTGGACGCTCTTCAGCGTGCTCTCTAGTTGGGGGAGGTCATAAGAGAGTTTACAAACCTCACATTTTCTTGAGTGAGTGCCACATTAATAGGAATGTTTCTTTCAAAAGGTATCACTTAAAAGCACAGGAAACAAAAAAGGCAAAAAAAAACAGTACAAGGAAGGTTCGAAGAAAGAAAAAAAAATTACAATGTTTCTGTTTGGGGATCGTTGTACACAACTGAGCTGTGGTCACAGAACTAGCTGCTCTGTGGATGATTCATTCAGGCATTTCAAGGTCTTTTGGTCACTTCGTTGTAATGAAAGTATCTGCTGAATGTACTTCGTAGTAACTAGATTTCTATAGACTTGCATCATATGGGGAAACTGTCGGGACCATAAAAACACTTCGTTGTAATGAAAATTTCATTGTAAAGATATTCGTTGTAACGGAATTTTACCTGTATAACGATGTGCCCAGGTGTGATGTATCATAAACACTACATGGCATGACAGCAAAGAGTTCAGTTCTGCTCTAGTATTAGCAATGAGGTGGTAATGTCACTGATTAACCACAATAGTGTGAGAACTCTCTAAAAACGAAAGACAGGTTTCTAAATTCAAAATCAGTTAACAGGAGTTAAACACCAGGTCACTAGTAAAAGCAATTGTAGCATTGTGAAGTAAACCCTTAATGGTAAGCCAGACAAATACCAGGTCCTAGGTAGTTCCATTATTAATTGAGATTAACTCCTCTAATGTAAGCTCAGAGAGCTCATGAAACTGAGAACCATGTTCATTGTAGCACAGAGAAAATGGAAACGTCAAAGACAAGAAACAAGTAACAGAGAAAACGAGAAACTAACATCTTTCCCCTTTTAGCTGTAATCTGTGACCACTTCTGACTCAAACTGTCTTCTCCTACACTCATCCTGGAAAACAAAATAAAAATAATAACCCTGTGCTAGTAACAAAATGCTCCACTAAAATTAAAACTACAAAATCAACATTCAAAAGGTGCCTCACCATGCCTCACCAAGCTGTGATGATTTAATAGCACAGGGAGATCTGGGAAATGTAGTCCAGAAGCCTACAGAAACCTAAATATATGTTTTTAGAAGGATCACTTTTTTATGAGGCAAATTGGATTGATTTCTATCATTAAGGTTTTGGCTAAATTTTACAGCTGGATACCCTTCCTGGAACTAACCCTCTCTATTTATCTGGAGTTGGGACCAGCACAAAGTTGGGCTGGTTTTCCTCGCAGTGGCTAGAATCAGAAGAAGGTGGGTATAGAAAGAAAATGGTAAGTTAAAGATAAGAGTGGGCACCCTGAATGGACAATGACTGGGAAGGAAGAGAGTTGATGAAAAGGAGGAAAGTAGGAATACTGTGCTTGAGGCTAAATGGAAGAGTAATAAAGCAAAAGAGATAGGAGACTTTAAGTTGTATAATGGAGCAAATGAGCAAGGAAGAAATAGTGTGGGTATAGTGATGCACGATGCAAGATCTTAAAAGATAGTCTTGTCAGTAGGAGTTGTGATAGGGTGGTGAGAGTCAAGTTGGGCCTTGGTAAAACTGTAGTTAATGTAATTTGTGCATATGCTTCTCAAGTGGGCTGTGAGAAAAGGAGGAGGACATTATCTGGTGCACAACTGGATGAAGTGTAGAGCAGGGCAAGAGGGAGAAGAGGGGATTGTTGGTGTTGATCTAAATGGTTATTTGGGAAAGAGTAGAGAGAGGATAGAGAGGGTACGTACAGGTTGGGGAGTAGGGGAGGGAAAGGGGAGAGGATAGTAGAATTTGCCATGGAATCTGAATTGATAATAGTTAAATCTTTTGAAAAAATGTAAATCAGCTTGTGACATAGAGCAGTGGAGAAAGAAAAAGCCAAATAGACTTTCTAATGTGTTGAAGATTATACTTGAAAGAGTTAAGGCATGGTAAGGCCATAAATGAGTTGACATTGAGTGTGATATTACAGCATAAAGTGGTGGAGATGGACTGGGAGATGAGAAGCAGCAAGAGAATAAAACCAGAGCAGGCAGCACCAAGGATAAACTGGTAGAGAGTTAAAAGGGGAAGGCCTTAAAAACAGGTTTAGAGAGAAAGTTTAAAAGAGGTGCAGTCATTTGAGAGTGTGGAGGAAAGGTGGGAGAAGAAGTGAAGTTGTATTAAGAGTAGGAGAAGAGGTGTTGGTAGGATGGCTGGATGAGCCTTTTTTGGGGGCAAAGAGACATGGTGTTGGAAGTAAAAAGGTGCAGGATGTGATTAAAAGGGGCAATGAAGAAATGGTACCAATCAGGGACGGAAGAAAGAGTGAAATGTATAGGCATACAAACAAGGAGACAAAGAAGGCAGTGGCAAAAGCCAAGGCACAAGCTGTGGAGGAGGTGTATGAAAAGTGGGAGACAAAATAGTGAGTGTGAAGGATTTTTAGAATAGCAAAGGCTAGGAACAAGGCTGAAAAGGATTACAGTCAGATAAAGCAGATTAAAGGTGAGCAAGGTGTGGTCTTTAGTGTGCATAATAGGATGAAACATAGACTGAAGAGGTACTTTGTAAAGCTGTTTTTATGAAGAAAATCCAAAGGGTAGTATTTGGGGTGGAGTCCTAAATGATGGGCTAGTACCAAGAATAAATGGAAGAAGTAAAGGAGGCACTGAGAAGAATGAAAAGGCAACAGGACAGGATGAAATTCCAGCAGAGGTGTGGAAGAGTTTAGGATCTCTAGGGTCTGAATGGAGAGGAGGCTTACAACCGAGCTGTTTGGAGAAGGTCGGTTAAGCACATTCACACTATATATAAGTGGGAAAACATGAAGAAGCAGAAGTTGAATT
>JANRMT010062814.1:91021521-91032256 GCA_026402145.1 Polypterus bichir lapradei | reverse complement strand
ATATATATGACAGTAACACTCATCACTCACAACAGTGACAAAACAATTACATTGACAATCATGTTACGTTATTTTAAAAATGTTTCCTTTTCTTTTTCATTGCTTCTTTAACACACTACTTCTCCGCTGCGAAGCGCGGGTATTTTGCTAGTACACTAATAAAAGGCAAAGCCCTCACTGACTGACTCACTCATCACTAATTCTCCAACTTCCCGTGTAGGTAGAAGGCTGAAATTTGGCAGGCTCATTCCTCACAGCTTACTTACAAAAGTTAAACCGGTTTCATTTAGAAATTCTACGCGTAACGGTCATAACAGTCAACAACATCCCCCATGTTAAACTTTTTTATTTATGGCCCCATCTTCACGAAATTTGGTAGGCTGCTTCCCTGCGCTAACCGAAACCGATGTACGTACTTATTTCGGTGGTATGACGCCACTGTCGGCCGCCATATTGAACTTTCCAACGGTCTTTTGTTACCTATGGGCCCATCTTCAAGAAATTTGGTATGCGGGTTCCCAACGCTAACTGAATCCTACTTACGTACATATATACGTCCATAGCCTGCAGCTCGGTCGCCGTGTGAGGCGGCGTTGGGTCCCCCATCCCCACGCCTCCCACGTTGTTGGCTGCCTGCTTATATAAGGCCGTCCGTCGCTCCTGTCTCTTCATTCCCTTCCTGGCTTCGCCATGGTATTCACGTCTCCCTGCTGATAACTGCAGCCTTTTTATTTAATCCATGGCTTCTCCGCTGTTTTATTGTTCGTTTATTACGATTATAGTTATTGTATAGGTATTTTAGACTTAGTTTACATTGTTCAGGTTCCCATTTCCTTTATCGTTCCAACCGTACCCCCATTAACATGTCTATCGAGGTGATCACCATCGATCAAAGAACTGTCACTTACCGAGTGGTTTCCATGCCTGGATATGGCGCCTGCCTTTTCCATTCTCTGTGTTACATATTGCACGGCCATATCAGGCTCACTCTTGATATCCGGAGGAATGTTGTGTCTAATGTATCGAATGACTAGGACAGGTTCAAGGTGTGGACTGATGACGGTACAGGAGATAATTATACTACACAGAAGCACTATAAGAGTGAAATGCTTAAGCCCTTCACCTATGGTTCTGCATGTGAGTTGATGGCTGCCGCTGAATTGTTCGGTTGTCGCTTTCAAGTGTACCGAAATGGCCAAACATTTTACACCTTTGGACAACCGCCAATGTCTCTTAAACATCTTAGATTCACAGTTGACGATTTGAGTACTGGACACTTTGATGTTTATGAATGTTTAAACTCTCAAAAGCTGGATGTGAAGTTATCGATGAAACCAGTTGTATCCTTGCAACGCTTGACAGATGCTGAATGTCACTTCAACACAACATGTCCTGCAAATACTAACGTAATTGAAACAAACCATGAAACTCAAACTGATTATGACAGCAGCAATCCAAGCTGTGAGATTTGAGGCAAGATTGCTTTTCACATGGCCAACTGTACGTTGCATGCTCAAGAGTAATTATAATTACTGGTATATTTAATTATAATTATTGGTATTTTTTCCCTCAGTTTAAAAAGGTTTACTTTTCTTCTTAATAATAATAATAAGGCAGTACTACGCCGCTGCGAAGCACGGGTATTTTGCTAGTGATATATATACATGATTTTTAGAGGGCAAGGAAAAGCTGTAAAATATAAAATCCAGATCATAACAGTTGACTTTCAGCTTATTCTGTATATTTCCAATTTATGACTTGATACTAAGCATCTCTAGAAAGAGAAAGTATACCTTTCTCCGACACATCTGTGTATATAAAGTTTTTTTTGCTTTTGTTAAGCTGGAAGAACAGGTCAGTCGTCTTCAGCGTGAGAAGAACGAACTTCAGTCTCGTCTTGAGGAAGACCAAGAAGACATGAATGAGCTTATGAAGAAGCATAAGGCCAGTGTTGCACAGGTGAGATCAACAGATTACTCTTGACAGTCAGTGTCTCATTTTAGTTAGTACCATTCACCATGTCTTTAAAACTGTAGATTTTAATTGATGACATTCAGGCCTTTGTGCTATATCCTAAACATAGAAATCATTTTGAAAACCTTGCTTGTACAGTGTTTATAACTGTATTTGAACCGTTTTGGCATTTAAGCGCACATCCATAAAACATAAATGTGCTAAAAGGTGTACTTACAAAGTCTGAATTTTAGTGGAGACTGTTACAGTACAATTGTTTTTAGCTACCCAATATATTTAAAGCTGCTTATCTAGGTTTGATGCATCAAACAGACTACATGACTTTACAGTATATATAAATAAGATTTGTTACAGTAAAAATGTAAAGGGTATTAAGATGTTAGTTTTTTCAGTTTATTAAATAATAATATTTAACTTGTTTTTATTTTAGGATAATTTAGATAAGATGTAAACTGGGAGATTAAGACATTGACTATAATGGGAAGCTCATAAGGAAAAAATTACTTTTTTTTTTAGAATTACTTGTAATTGTCTGTATTTAAACAGAAGTTTAGAAAAAAACAAATGTAGGACAGTAGGCCTTACTGTCAGGCGATGACATTATGGTGTTGGGAGTAGATGCAAAGGCTACATGAGACAGAAAGGATGGATTTACAAACGTTTTAGAGATTTTGAAGACATTGTGGATCAAGCCTGAGACCACTTTAGAAAAGAAGTCCATTAGATCAGTTCTTCTTTTGATTCATCAGCTAAACTAATTGATGGGAATAACAAATGTGATTGAACTGACCGTTGAATGCTGGGAGGCGTGCAAATACATGAGGTGTAGGAAAAATGTAAAGCAAACATTAAAAACAAATGTTAATATCTGTTAGAATGTATATGTTTAAGCGCAGATAAACTAACCAGAGTGTATATTATTGTAAGAAGTTGTGAAATAGGGGCTTTTGGGATCTTTGTTTAATTTGAGTCTCATAATTATCTTAAACTAACTTTGACAGACCATGGGGAGTTTTCAGTTCTCCAATTTTTGACTGATATCACTTGCTAAAAATAGCAGTCAGCCCCTAGAGTAGAAGAAAGCACTTCTGTTGGCATGATGCAGACACTGTATCGCTTTTGAGAGAGGCTGGTGGCATGTAGCTTTTAATATAAGGAGATGACATACTTCTAATATGAGAAAGATAAAATGCAGTGTGTGGTATGAAAAGAACAAGGGTGTGTGACGCACTGAAATATCATTCTGTCAGTGGACGAAAGTATAATGTCCCAAAAATGAAGTAAAGGACAAAGCAATATTTATTTTAAGGATTGCCTTATTTTTAGAATTTTTAGATTGCCTTACATTTAGAAGAATAGACAGACATCTCTGTCTCGGTTATATTGAAGCAAATCTTGTTATATGGACATTGATTTGAACTGTTCAGGTTGTACAGTATGTTTTCTTCTACTTTTAACTCCAAATATTTGATGCCTGGTTTCTCTGCAAATAAGCATAAGTAATGATTAAAGCTTGAATATTATCTCACTGAAACTTGCCTTGTTTATTGATATTATCAGTCCGAGTGAAGAATGTATTAGCAAGCTGTGCTTAATTGAGTGATTTTGTAGCGATCAGGAAACTGAAAGATAAAGTTAACCTGGCAGGACAGCCTCCTGGCCTGTGTCAGAGTAATTATGCAGCTCCTTCCACAGTAACGATGAAGGATCCGAAGGATATCAGTGTCCCACTGGCCTCTTCTAAGGTATTGAACCTGAGGTAGTCAGCCTTGGCCATAGCTAATGTGATTTGTGTAGCCCTTTTAAAAGAAACTATTTGGTAGCAGAGCCCCACACCTGCAAATTCTGGCAACATGCAGCTCTTGAAATCACTAAGGTAGTTTGGAAATACCTTTTCAGGGGAAACAAGTCAGATGCTGAGCTATACAGTCATGCTGACAGGAGTGTGGCTAATGAGCAGAGCATCGTCTTACTCTTGCTACGGTATTGAAGCAGAGGTAGCCGGATTTGGCTATTGTTGTCTATGATGAGAATGAGTGATGAGTGAATGTCAAACAGGTAAGTATTGCAGGATGTACATGTAAATCAAGGCTAATAATTTAGGCATTTCCTGTATTAACTTGTCCACCAATATAAAAAGAACCTTAGAGGTTCAGTTCACTGTCATGAACATTTTTACTTGATAAAACAAAAAGTAACAAGAATTTGTTGCGTTTTCATAAATCTATTGATATTTTGTGAGAGAGAAACATACATTTGTGTTCTGAATGTTTTCTCAGTACACCCCCAATCAATGCAGATATTTGTTAAATTCCATCCAAAACACTCTTTTATTTGTTACCAGTAGCACCTGAATTAAATAAAAGAGTAAACTAATTATCAGAAGCAGGTACACTAGTGGTTGAACATAACAAATAATGTATTTGATGGTAACCACCAATGCTTGCACAACTCAAGTAGGAGAGGTGTTTGAAATGGCTATTGTAACACAATTTTTGCCAGACCTTAAAATCATTGTTTTGTGCAGAGACATCTTGAAAGAAATGACCTTGTATATAGTGTGTTTTAGCCAAGAAACTATTTCTATAGAAGGACAGCAAGCAAAACATATGACAGTGTGTGAAAGATCATAAAGTATAGAAGGACAGTCACTCTCAGAAAGTCTTATGAAGCAACAAATCCGAAAACTGGATTGTTGGGTTCACAAAGATGCCAGTATGTGAAAAGAAGAATTGACATGCAGTACTGTGATGCCTGACAGTAAGTAGCCTTCCACGAATCCTGAGGTACAATATAAGGGAGATAGTCCAACATCATGGAATGATTCACTATGCAATAATTTGTGAAAATAACTTACTGGCAAAATTTTTTTTATTGTTTTTCAGAACAATAATATCCCAAACATACTGTAAACATAATTAAGATCTACTTGAAGTAGAAATCTATTGTCTCACGGCCCTGGCTGCAACATATTTGAAGCCTGAAATCAAGGAGACCTTGGCAAGAGTCTAGGAAGAATTTATCACAGGTCTACTCAAACAAAATCATGAAGCCATGTACAAAGCAAACTGTTTCAGTTTTACATTATAAGAAAGCCACACAAAATACAGATTTGTTGCTTTTCATTGTATCAATGATTATTTATGGTTTTCTAATATGACAGTGTTTTCCCAAGCATAAAACACTGCCTAGATAAGTAACTTTAAAAATAATATTTCTGACTTTTGCACAGTACTGTATCAGTTGCCTTTTTGTATTTTTCCGTTATTTCATGGGTGCTCCTAATCTGTTCTCTACAGTTGATGGAAGCTGAAATATAGAGTTGTATATTCTTTTATTAATATTTATTAGTGTTTTTCTTTTGTAACAGTCTTCAAGAGACCTGGCACAAATTAGTGACTTGCAAGGTCAACTGGAAGAACTCAACAAAGAAAAACAGGAGATGCAAGAAAAGGTGAGATCAAACCCAGAAGTAATGCATTTATGCTATGGAATTAGATGGGTTAACTTTTGAGACACAGCTTTTGCCAAAGTATTTGACATTATATGACATCATCATTTTATAGTGTTTTTTTTCTTTCCCAATTCCTTTATGTTTCTTATTAGGTTGGTATTGTTTCTGGCCTCAATTGTCAGAAACTGATTTCTGCTATTTCTTCAAATTCTGAATACTGAATATTATTGGGTATTTAACAAATATTGTATCTGTTAGCAACACTCTCAGGACTGATTTGGTCCTGTCACAATATAAAGCAGTGCTTTTTAAAGCCTCAATGCCTCTTCCTGTGTTTAACCATAAATGTAATATTTCCTTAAAAAAATCCGAAAAATGTTTATTCCTTTAATTTTTCTCATTCCATTTCAGATCTTTGTCTGTCCCCCTTATTAGCAACATTAGATAATCTTGTTTACCACTTGAACTACAGACTCTACTCAGGTTTTGACAAAATAGCTACTTTGAAACACAACAAGAACTCTTTTCCACATTTGGCCCGGTGGTATAATTTAACACTATGATCTATGAAAGCAGTTGATTGACATTTGGATAACTGGTCGTGTATGACTGCCCCTACTGTGCATGTCCATTCTCTTTATAACCATCAAAGGGGTTACAAAGATGCAATAACCACAGCCAGGGATGTATACTATGGCAAAAAGATTGAATGTTGTCTTGATAACCCAAGAAATATGTTCTTTGTAGTTAATATCATACTTCATTCCTCTATCAGTTTCTCCACTGCAAATATATCACTTTTTACATTAAAAAATTAAAAACTTGAATGGTTCAACTAGGACTAGTTCATCATCCCCTTATAACACCCACTTTCCCCTGTCATCCCACTGAACTCACACAATGAAATCCTTAAAGCTCTGTCGCTGGCTGTCAGCTTCTGTATCTACAGTATGTGCTTCACCTTGACCATACTAGTCATAGCTTTGCACTGGGTTATTATTTTTATGTGCATTGTGCTCAGCTTATTTCAGGGTTTAGAGTGGATGTTCAATAGATATTCACACATGGAATTGAAAAAAATGAAATGTTCAATTTAGTACAACTCTTGAGGGTTTTTGCCCTCATATTTTCATTGTCTGCATGGGCTCTTGGTGTTATGAAAGGTAGGAAGAAAGAATATTTAGCTCACATAAACAATATTAAGAAGAGTTCTTAGATATTCTTCCACCACATATTCCATGTTCTCTCATTTCTCCCCTTTTCTGATAAGCGAGGCTTGTCCATGCTTTCATCACATCCGTGCCATCTAATCTGTTATCTCGGCTCCAGCTGGTTCAGAACCATGGTACAAGAGTCTCCACTAAGGCCCATAGAAGTAAGTGCATACTTCCAGCTCTGTTCAGTCTTCACTGGCTCCCTGTGCCTTATGGGATTAAATAAAAAATTCTGTTACTAACTGATAAAACGTTAAATGGCCTTGTGCCAGACTATATTAATACCATCAAGCAGTACCAGGGTCCTGTTTGCTTCCTCCTGTCATCCCCAAACAAGTGTGTGAAAAAGTAATAGTACCCCAGTTAATCAACCATATTGAAGAGAGTTTGAATCAACTGATTAAACACTACTAGAATTGACTACTACTACTACTACAAGTAGTCCTGCCCAGTATAAATTTTTGTTCTGAGCTTCCAGCTCAAACTATAACAATACATACAAATTTCAAGTATGAGTATCCTCCAAATGGAGCCTCAGACTTTAGTACCCGTAGAACTTAAAAACAAAATGACTTAATTAGGCATTGCCTTCTAAATCTAGCCTCAGGCTTCTCTGTGCCCTAATCTACAAAGTAAGATTTTCCCCAAACCAGAACACACAAAAGGACACAAGCAGAATGGATAAATGAGACAAAAATGGTAGATGGCATTCATCCTATTATGCCTGGCATAAATCAAACCCCATACTCTACAATAAGAATGCTATACCCAGGGTAACTATAGTTTTGCCTTTTTAGTTTAGTTTTTATTTCTATATTATCTCTGATCTTACTTGGAAATTCAGTTTAGTTTTAATTTTCCTTCATCGTGTATTTCTAGTTATTTATTTTTTATTTCACAAAGACATTTCTGTTTTATTTTTATATATATTAGTTTTAGTTTTAGTAATTATGCTATTGTTAAATAGCTACTATGGAGTTTAGTTTTGTGTCACAATCAGACAGATTGATGGGTTTGTATATTAGTTTAAAGTTAGTGGAAGCTTACTATACACTACATGGTTTACTTTCTGGTATTTTTTGTCTGGTAAAAGCAAGCATAATCAAAACCAGATATCAAATATTAACAATTTATAATTTTTTAAAATATTTTCTATGTCATTTGTTCTGAACAAATGTTGGCACTGTTCATCTTTTCCTTTTCGTGCCTAAATGGGCCAATTTGTGGTGAAATGTAGGTGAATTTTAAGGTTTGAGGGGTTTATACTCTAAATGTCTACAGCACACAACATATCCCTCTCCAAGATGTGCTTACAATGAATGCCTTTAATATTGTATTCAAAAATCTCCCATACTGGGCTTTGTTATTTTCTGCCAGCCATATTGATCTTTGATTCCATCTCAGGCACATGCAAATTATAGACAGAATTTTACCACCTGCAGACACAAGAGAAATGAATTGAAATGTTACTCACTCATGATTTTTCTGTCCATATGGTAAAGGTTTTGTTGACAAGCACATACTTGTCAACAATTTTAGGCATTTGTATTACATCTTCATATTCACAAAGCGCAAGGAAATGTGTCCGCTCATTATAACGGACATCAGATTCATGCAGCCTGGAATTTGGCTTAGTGTGTACTGCTGCAATAATTGCTGTGTACATATTGTATCTTGGGCTCAGTCAGAATTACAGCTAACATGCTGCCATTTATGAACAGACTGAAATTCTGTAAGAGATTATCTGTATCTATTACTTCTCTCTTAATCCCCAGAGCTCTAGTGAATGGCAGCTTTGAAATCTACAGAACACATTCAAAGCAAAATCATCACCTTGGTATTCTTCACTAACGCACAGACTGTATCATGCTCACAGTCAGCTCCTGCAGAACTATCATTATTGTCACAAAGTAAATCACTTTCTGTTTCACACACTTTATGCCCCCTATTTAGCTTGCTCTGTCACTGCAAATGCTGTGTCAACACCCGTCCTCTGTCACCAGCAGCCATTCACTGGATGAATATATGCAGACGGCTTCTGGTGGATGGCTTTCTGTTTTAAAGTTAAAAATTATAAGGGTTAAAGACTAATGGCGGGAATCTTTATTCATAAAACAATATGAAATTCTTATTAATATATTTGATTAATTTCAGGGACCCTGCAGCTCAGTTTAGCCCTTGTGTAAAGTCTGGTTGTTACAAAAGCAAAAAATATTTTTAGTAAATTATTATTTTATTTCAGTTAGTCTTCAGCTACTTTAATAGTTTAATTTAGTTTTAGTTTTTCATTTCTGTTATGTTAATTATGTTATTTCAGATTATGAACATTTTTTTTATTAACAGTTTCAGTTTTGAGTTTAGTTTTCGTTAACTACTGTATAATAACTGTGGTTATACCAAGGGCCAAACAGTTGTAATACTGTGATGGTGTGGGGATGATTTACTGCCTCGGGACTTGAAAGACTTCCCATAATTGAAGGCACCATAAATCTCCTTTGTCTCAGAAGATTTTTAAGTAGAATATCCAGTTATCTTTTCATTAGCTGAAGCTGAAGTTTGCTTGGTTTATACAGACAGTAATCCAAAACACAAAAGCAAGCCAACATCAGAATCACTCAAAAGAAGAAAGTATTAAAATATTTGACTGACTTCAAAAGTCAAAAACTTCAAATTCAGACTTAACCCCTTTAAATATACTGTTTCAATGCCTGTATTGAGCAGTTTGTATTTGAAAATCTATCAGTATTTCTGCTTAAAAGGAGTTCTGGAAGGAATAGTGGACTGAAGTTACTCCACAACAATATGAATGACTGATATTGAATTATACGTTCTGTTGCAGTAATTTTAACTAAAATTGTCAGGACTTATTATTTAGTATAATGGGGCCATACGTTTTTTTCTCACAGGTCCCAGTTGATGCAGGATAATAAGTACAAAAAGGTCTATTTATTCACTTAGTTTGTTCCGTTTATCTAATATCAGATTTTTTAAAAAAATCTGAAAACATTCAGTGTTACAATTTTGAATTTAAAGAGGAAATTAGGGAGGGGCAAATAAATTTTTATAGCACTGTATCCTGAATAATTTTTTTTTATTATTTTAAAAATAAATCTCAATCTCCTTGTCTCCATTTTGTTATGTGGTTTACAAATAAAGAATCTCAGCTGGTAGAAAACCTTTTTTTTTCTTTTTGTGTGCATCTTTGACAAATTTCTACAGTCTTGACACCAAGTAACTTTTCTGGTGTTCTTGTAGTTGCAAGCCATTCAGAGTCAACTTGAGTTTATGCAGCAGTCTATGGTGGAAAAGACTGTTGTTAGTCGCCAGGAGGCCAAGAATCGAGAGCTGGAAACCAAATTGGAATTTGAAAGGACGCAGATTAAACGCCTTGAGGTGGGTTTGTATAGATTATTTAAGAGACATGCAGTTTAATGAGCTTCATGGTGCAGATGTGGCAATGGTTTTAATACATTACTAACTTGTGTACTGAGTGTAGAAATTATTTCCAGGATTAAAGTAGCCTTCAAGTAAAGCAAGATTTATGCAAATAAAACTAGTAATTTGCTGAAATTATCACAATGCATTCAGACTTACCTCTGTTTTTGTCAATGCCTGTATCTTGCCTGTGGGACTACATATTTTAGAGGATTTTATTTTTTTACCACTTAGTTGTCAAAGGTTTGTGTGACTTGCTTTTGTAGCTGCTTTCTAAGTCCAAATATTTTATCATAAAGAACCAAGTGAAATATGTTGCTTTAACATAGAAAAAACAATTGTAATAAATATTAACCATATAATATCTCAGGACAATAGTGAAAATTAAATGTTTTGTATATATGTATCTAAGTTTATGAAGAAATAATGTACATATATCTAAATCTCATTATGTGGTGCCTCAGAAATATTTTTAAGCAACTTCATGTTTTTACTACATGTTATGAATTTTTTAAAAAACTTTTGCTGTGCAAGGTGTGATTAAAAGTAAGCCACATCAGAGGCATTATTTGTTTTTCAGTGGAAGAGTACTTAAAATGGTAACATTAATGGCAAAGTGTGTATATATATATATATATATATATATATACACACATAA
>JANRMT010062814.1:90916713-90955654 GCA_026402145.1 Polypterus bichir lapradei | reverse complement strand
GTCAGTAGCAAAAGTACTAGATAAGCTATAGTAAACAGAATAAATACAGTTTGCTATGGATGAATCTTTGAACTACTGAATGCTGGAAACAAGCCCAGAACCAGGATTACTTGAGAAAATAGGCACCAGAAATAAGAAAGGACACAACTACTTTCACTGACTATAGTTTATGTAGTTTTATAATTGAGAACTACATTGCACTGCCCTTTTATTAGCATTTAGGAGGATCCAAGGGCAGTAGGTACCAGGAAAAATTCATTTTTTATCTGAAATTTTGAGGGTAAGCATTAATGTTTTGGTTAAAACAGAATAATTGCAACTCCATTAGTGAAACTTTACTTTGAAGTATACAGTAATGAACTTTATAGTCAGTTTTACTTTTGTATCACCAGTTCCCCTAGGTGAAAATTTTGAAATTTGAACTTAGTAATATGAAGCAACTAGGGAATCCATTCCCGGATGGGTTTATCCATTCCCAGGAATTCGGGTATCCCGCATGTCATTCCCGGGAATCCCGCCTCCCGGGGATGACACAGTGCACGGGCATCTCACATGTGAACGGTTTTAGAATGACCGACACTTGTTTTTAATAAAACTACTGCAATATGTTGACACCAATAAAAGACTAACCTTATCTACAAGCAGTTCATGCTGTCATATAAGTACATGTATCTAGTTCAGAGGTGCCCACACTTTTTTGGCTTGCGAGCTACTTTTAAAATGACCAGGTCGAAATGATCTACCTACATTAAAAATGCTATTGCATAGTTTTACTGTCAAATAATGCAAAGAGTACGCGACAGATGTTTCGCCCTTTACGTTGCGCCACGGCGTGTGGTTTGTTTATTTGACAGCATGTGGATCGGGGTAATTACATTCATGGCATTCGTAGTCTGAATCACAATCTGATTGTATGGGTGGTTACCTACCAGGTAACACTTGTGTCGGCAAACATCCGCCACAGTGCCCTCTTCAGTTGCGAGAAGCAGATCATAGAATGTTGCAAAGTTTTACTGTCAAATAATGCAAATAGAATGCAACAGGGCCTAATTCTGGGCTCATCAGGCGTACACACTCACTGCACCCCCTCTCGGGAATCGAACCTCGGACGTCAGAGGCGAAGCCACAGCGTGTGGTTCGTTTATTTGACAGTTGTATCAGGGTAATTACATTCATGGCATTCATAGCCTGAATCACAATCTGATTGTATGGGTGCATGTGGAATGACCAGTGTGTTAGAAGGAAAAAGATCTCAGACTGGCTGCCCTGTATGTCAATCAAGTGGCAAATGCCATAGGGAGGATATATGATAGACTAACATTTAAAAAAAAATTTTTTTTGAATGCAACACGATCTACCTGATCAGATACTGATACACTTGTTCTAAACGACGCCCGCGCTTGCCGTTGCTCTGAAACACCTCCATTTTAGCTTTTACTGATGCATCCAGTTTCTTGTCATCATTATGTGATGGCAAGTTTCTTGGCACAGATAATGCGGATGCCACACACTGACGCATTGCAATTTCAAGTTGCTGTTCAAAGCTGTTGTCTGGCAGACTTCAATGAAGTCTGCCCTGTCTCGGCATTCATGAGTTGCCAAGTGCAGACTCCTCCCAGTCCACTTCCAGACCACTGTACTCCGTCTTAGTCGGAGCCGGGAGACTGATGACTGCTGCTGGTTGACAGAATTAATCTGCAAAACACCACACCGTGGGCTAAAAAACCGTGCCACTTAATTATTTTCAGCTATAACTCTGTTATTTCTTGATCGACTTTTACACTTTTACACGCTATATATGCGAGCTTGGCCGTTCCCAGTTTCCCGGGAATTACAGCAGTTTAATTCCCGGGAATGCGGGAATTAAATGTCTGGGAATCCCGGGCTTCCAGTAATTGGGAGCCCGGGAATAGATTCCCTATAAACAACATTTTGTAAGTAAATTATGCTAACTTTAGAAAAGGAGTGTTTCCATAAAAAGTTAAGTATCTGGTTAATTGCTTTAGGCAAATTAAAGCAAATATAATGGCTAGGGGATTAGGATATGGCTAAATTTTCCTCTTGGGATAAATAAAATACTCTCTCTTGCTTTGTCTGTTTGACTTCATTGAGTTCGTAACAATGCGGCTTTCCTTACATAAATTAACTGACATGTCCAGGTTGTAAGGAATAGTTGTTATAATCAATGCTTGTGGACTCTTAACATCATCAGAGTCTAGTGAGTCGCCTGAAAGAGACAATAGAAAAGCTGACAGAAGAGCGAGACCAACATGTTGCTGCCGAAACTCGAGAGAAGGAGCAGAACAAGCGACTTCAACGGCAGATCCGTGACATCAAAGAGGAGACTGGAGAGCTTGCCAAAAAAGAAGCTGAGGCTAGCCGCAAGAAACATGAGTTGGTGAGTGCCATAAAGTGATCAATGATACTGAGACTAGATTCAGTGGGCAGATAAATGTTGCTTTTGTAAAAAAAAAAAAATTAAAAATAGTAGTAAATTATTCCTATTACAGAGTAGACAGCTCTTAAGGTCACTATGTAAAGACATGCATCTCTTAGCTTGTGAGCAAGTGCTATTTTGAAATCCATTTGTCCTGTTCAGTTGTTTACCAAACAGGAGGAGAGTTAATTTAGAGTTGGGGATGCATTTATGAAGCATTTCAGGATTAGGGCCAATTCAGTACATTTTTGCATTTCATAGAGAAAGAAACAAACCACTTGTGAGATTTATAAATGGATAAAGGGCCTTTACATTATTTGGAAAATGTTTAAAGTGGTGAGGTGTTCATTTTTTACAAGATAACTTTTTCTTTTTTTAAATTAAACTTCTTGTTTCTGTAAAGTTCTTTCAGAGCTCATATGCTTCTGCCCTCAGAATTGGGAAGCTGTTTAGAGACATGCTTGTATAACTTAGAAATGGGGTTAGAAGAAGCTCTCTTGTGCTTCATCCAAATTTCATAAAACTAAAATCATGTTTTCAAAATCAGCTGCTTTAGGCCACACTTCTGACAACATACTTGGGAGCCAATAGCACAGCACGTTTGTATAACTTAGAAACAGCTTTTGAAACCATATGTGCATTATGGTAGCATTTCTGTATTATACATTTGATTTAAACCAATTCTTATCTCCTGTCATCAAAAACATGCATAACCAAGTAATTCCTCAAATTCCCAGTACAGCAGAGCTTATTACACTTTGTACTTAAACTAATTATCATCATATTCAGGTAAGTTTTACCCAAACAGCGAAGCATTAATAGACAAGGTACATTTTGCAGTAGCCCAGTAACACGACCAGCTGTTTAAACTGTTTCAGCATTAAAATAAAGCATCTTTGTAAATGTCCACTTTTAAAATATTACAAGAATAGTTCTGCTTATGTTTTAAATTTAATTTAGCAGGTTAAATTATTGGCTATACCATCTGAATGTAGGAATGAGTCAGCCATTTTTGCAATATGGGTCACTTAATTACCATAGAATAAACAAATTAATATATTCAGTTTAAAAAATAATTTATCTTCCAACTTTGTATAAAAAGGACTAAGCGCTAACATATTAGAAGCACTCAGTAACCGAGAACAGTGTTTTATTATTCAGTCCTACTACACCTAAATTTACTTCATAACTAATGTTACTTTTTGGTAATGCTTCACTGCATATTCTAATAGTTAGTTTGTTTTGCTTTGTTGGTTTTGTTTTGTAACTTCGGTTTTAAAAGATGCATTTTTTGTTTTTTTAGACATATAGCTCCATCTCAAATTTATGAAATGAACACAATGTTTTTTTTAAATGTGTAACAGGAAATGGATATTGAGAGTTTAGAAGCAGCCAATCAGAGCCTGCAGGCAGACTTGAAACTTGCCTTTAAAAGAATTGGGGACCTGCAAGCAGCAATTGAAGATGAAATGGAAAGTGATGACAATGATGATCTTATTAACAGGTACAATATAGTTCATGTTAATGTCACTATTTATGAGTCAATCCTAATTCGTAACATTATTTAAGTCATTGTAGAACTCTAGGTTCTTAAGCAACTGTTGGTGTAGGATTCTGTGGTAGTAGAAAAGACATACCAGCTCAAGAAGGTGTACAGAGTAGAATAATCAAAGGCATCCCAGGACTGAAGGAACAGCATGTTCTGCTTGGACAGACTTACCAAATTGAATCTGTTTAGTTTTGAGGATAAAAGCTATGTGATAACCTAATAGAGGTCTTCAGAATTCTCAAAGGCATCATTAAATTTCTTGATGCAAAAAAATTAATTTCGATAAACAGTGATTCATATAATTAAGGAAACCAGTACAAATTGATAGGACATGCGTTTAAGATTGAATGCTGGAAGCACTTTTACAGTCTAGACCAGGGGTGAGCAATGTCGGTCCTGGAGAGCCACAGTGGCTATAGGTTTTCATTCCAACCCAATTACTTAATTATAAACCAATCCTTTCCAATCTCAGACCTTATTTAATTTTATGGTTTGTTAGTCTGCAATGTAAAGTTCTTATATTGTAGATTTTTTCCTTTCCAAGAATACCATCAAAATGACTTAAAGCCTGTCACATTTTCTATTAAGTGTTTTAATAAATTAAACAGTGCATATTGAACACACAGAGATGTAAACCTAAACAAGCTAGATGGTGAACTGCTGACTGCTTTGTCATGTACATCTTATTGCTAATAAGGAAACATTAAAACAGTAAATGCATTTGTTTAGGATTGAAACAAGCAGTTAAGGGGGGGGGGACCTTAGCAAATAAGATTACTAAAATGAAGCATCAAAATGTCACTTAAGCAATAAGTGTTTCATCAGCAGTAACTGACTTATCATTAAGAAACTGGGTTGGAACAAAAACCTGCAACCACTGCGGCTCTCCAGGACCGACATTGCCCACCCCTGGTCTAGACTGTATGTAATCTGTTTTCAGGATTTTACTTAATGAAACACATACTGGTAAAGTAATTTGGAGACTGTTTATGTAGCATTTAGATGTTAGTGTGCTTATCAGTGGCACAGCTTATGTAATGTGCTTTATTTTCATTTTTTGAGAGCCACAGAGATATCTCAATGAAAACTAAATTTTCCCAACAATTTTCCTTGAAGATGTAAAGACTAAAGCCGAAGGCACACTAACAGATATGCAAACTTAACAACTGCAGCTCCTGATCTCGTTGCCTGAGGATGTCAGGTTACATGACTAGGATATCACAGGGCATGACAGACTATATGACTCTATGATGACTTTCTATTGCAGGTTTACAATTTAAAAATATCCCTTTTTCTGACAGCCAGCAATCTGCTGCCTGACACGACTCGTGCTGTAAAACTGCTTTCTAGGTACTACACATTCAGTTGTTTGGTCCTTTTTCTTTTTTTCATTCTGTTATGGTAAAACAGAGGATAACAGACAGACAAGCCTCTTTGGTATTTGCCAGGTCCAGAACACCCATGTTCCCCATTCTTTATAGCTGCATTATGTGCACTAAACTGATAGATGAGTTACTCCGCTTTGACTTAAGACAAAATCAAACTTGTTTGACATTGTTGGAGCAAGTCACATGACTGTTTGACTGAGTCACTGGAAATGTTAGATTACACAAGAGTCAGTAAATGGTTTGAGCGACACACTCACTAAGATTATATAAATGAAGTTTGAAAATCACTGGAAAAGACATTTAATGTGAAGGGAGCCTTTCGTGTAAAATAATTCTGTCACATTGTTAGTTCCCCTTCAGGGTGCATCTTTTAAATGTCAAATACTGTATGTTATTTGAGGTAGTAAAGTTACGTTTTCACAAAAAAAGTTATGTTTGCCATGGAATAACTGGTATTCTGTCTGGATTTGACTCTGGCTTTGGACTCAATACTGTGGGATACGCTCTGAAATCTCAAGATTGTTTGTTATGAATGCAGAAATAAAATTTCATGGATTGAGTTTGTGTCCATTCCAGTTTAACATATAAAATTGATTAATATCAAATATCTGTATGAACTAATCTTTACATTTTAGCTGATAGTGTCATTATTTTTGTATTTATTCAGGTTAGTCTTGCTTTCTTTCACTGTTACATGTTACAGTTGCCTTTCAGCATTTTTTTTCTTTAACCATTAGTGCATTCTTTCATATTTTACTTTCTTCTGTTGTGTTTCACCCATTTTCATTTCCAGTTTGCAAGACATGGTGACAAAGTATCAGAAAAGAAAGAATAAAACGTGAGAAACCATTCAAGCAAATTCCCTTCCCAATACCCATTGGCTTTTGGAAAGATGTAGCATCTCCTAAACTGCATGTTTTATTGTGTTCTTGTTCCAGATATCAATTGATAAGGACCACTAGATTGAAATAAAAAGTGCTCTATATAGTTTCTAAATTTCCTGTAAGGCCTTTTAGTCTGTGGCTCATTTTGCATTGCAGTAAGTTCACAAACAAATCTAAAAGTACAGGAGAAATTGGTTTATTATGGTAGTAGCACAGTAGCTGCTTTTCATAGCAGTTACTATTTCTGTAAAACTGTTAACTAAATGGTAATATTGATTTGAATTTAAATATTGGCCTTAATCTGAAACTCTCTGTCATTAAGGTTATAAATATTTATCTTTGTCAAAATATTAAATGACTGTTGATCAGCAGCTCTTTTAAATGTTTATTAGTCTCTTTAAATATAGTTTTCACATTTATTTTTAAAGTAATGGAAATATAGGAGATGCTGCATCTTTTTGCTTAGCATTGCACATTATTAACCTGATATGTTTTTATTCGTTGTTTTAATAATTTTGCATGAAATTTGACATGTTCCTTTTTCGGAGTAATTTCTTAACATATCATTTAGCTTTTTACTTGTCACTTTAACGGTAATTGCAAAAAATAAAACTTGGAAACTTGCTCAACTGAGTTGGTGAGACCAAAATAAATTTGCACATCAGAGTACATGTATTACAATTTAAAATTTATTTTTTATAATGCTTTTATCAACGTATGTTGTACTATATTCTGAAACACAATAATTGCAATTCAAAATATTGTACATACATTATGGTATAATACAATATGAAACACATATTGTTTTAAAAAAGATCCATGTTGCAAGTGTACTCAGGCAATAATACATTTGTAAAAAAAAAGAAAAAAGAAAAATGACATTCCAGGTTTGAGTCTTTTGAGCTCCATTTAATTTATTTTTACTAATTGTACTGCTGTAGCAGTACAATGAGTTTTAGGTTACAGTCACATGCAATCTGTTAATAGTGCATGACAAGTTAGAAAATGTACACTTGGTATTCAGGTGTATTTAAGGACTTGATTAATCTCTTTGAAAGTGGAAGCATTTATTATTTTTGTTTATTTAATTTGAGACAAATCACATTTTTATTAAATAATTTACAACAATGAGTTCTATCCAAAAATAACAGTGATAACAGAATATAATTACAGTAGCGTTTGTTTACATACATGTGTTTAATATCATTCAACAATATTATGTAGTTCAAAACTGAGCCCAAATAGGCTTATGGTAGCTGAAACAGCTTTTGTACATGCCACATTCCAGCTCAAGTGTTGCTGAAGTTGCATTTTTATTACTATTGTTAGTCATGGAGAGCCTGTTACTAGTAGTAGTTCATATATCTTAAAACATAATATTTTTGAAAGATAGACGATGCAGCCTTAAAATCAATGTTGAAGTCTCAAGTGGAAATTGTTGGCTGCAACAGACCAGTTATCGTTTACTGATACTGTAGCTTATAATGTCAAAGAAATATTAAAGTATTATAATCTACTAATGATTCAGCTGTGAGGATGTATATTCACTTTTTGCATAATGGCTTACATAGTCTATTTTCTGTTCAGTTCATTTCTAAATATGTTAAGTGACTTTTAGCTTTCCTTCCTTGCATTTTTTTCTTTTATGGTTCCATAGATCATTTAACTGACCTGGTGTGACTACAAACAGCAGAAAAACTGACTTGATGTGGCAGATGTTCACACAAGCATCATATTCTTTTAAATGGGATTCTTTCTGATTTAAATAATTTATAAAGTATGCTTTGTTTGAGTCATCTCAAAGAAAATTGAATTTTACCACATTTCCTTAAAGAATAAGTTTACCAAATTTCAACAAAATCAGTCCACTGAGAGTGGGGTGTTTCAAGCAGACAGATATAATAACAACAAGAAAAAAGGCTGACATCTTTTAACTACTTTGAAATTATGTGACTGATTTCTTTGTTCTTTAATCTGGAAGAATGAAATCAATCAGTGGATTGCACTAAGATATATTACAATCACACAGCATGGGATGCCTGTCTGTCATACCTTCCTGACTGACTCAATACTGATCATAAACAAAAAGTACATATTCTGTGGAGGGTTGGTGCCCTGCCAAGGGTTTGTTTCCTGCCTTGCACCCTGTGCTGGCTTGGATTGGCTCCAGCAGACCCCCATGACCCTGTAGTTAGGATATAGCGGGTTGGATAATAGATGGAAAAAGTACATATTAGAGTGATTTATTTATTTATTTGTAGAGTTTTAGCATTTTATTTAACTATAGTGGTATTTTACTTTGCTTCATTACATGTAAAAAAAAGATTGCTGTATATGTAAGATATCATGATGTAGAGTGATATATTTAAATTGAACATGACTAATGTAATTTTTGTGTAAAGTGCTAACCTCTGAATGATTTATCAATATTTGGCCAACAAACTTTGGTGCTCTAACTAAATCTATTCATGGCTTTTTTCCTGTAATTATGGGTGACATTCTATAGAAGCTGATCACTTAGTCTCTATCTTTTCACTGATAAGTAATAAAACCTTATGAACATTTTTAGTAAGAACAGTCTATTCAGTCTCACTTAGGTCAAACAGTTTCTATTCATTTAACCTGGAAACAACATACTACTCAAATTTGAAAGTTCTTTAAGAATTAATACAAACTACATTGTCAGGTAACTTTAGTTTCCTAGGTGTTTCTTTGGGTCTTTGCATTATATAATTTGTACTGTTTATGCTAAAGTGCGTGCTCTTTTTAAAGATACCATTTTAAATTAAAATCTAGCATATACCGTTGTTACTGTCTTTCTTATACTTACTGTATTTCTTTAAATAAACCGATCAACCTTTATTTGCATAAATTGAAAAGATTTGACTCTTTGGATCTTTCCTTGTAACTCATAATCTGCAGCCCTATAAAAGAGCTGATCTTTCTCTAGCACTGTTGGCTAAATACATGCTGTATTTCAGACGAGGGATCGCAAGTGCATTATATAACTTAAATGTAACCTTCCTTTACTTGTATTCAACACAAGACATTGTGTAACAAACCATCCTGTGAATCGATTTAGTTGCTTACAGTAAGTACACTGTATGTTTGTGGATGGTGAACAGTCTGCTATAAACCCCCAAGTCCTCCTCATAAGAACACATGCTCCCTTGTAATATCTAATACTTTCACCTCCTATTAAGTTTATATCTGCTCAAGACTGAATACTCTACGGGTGTATCTGTCATGATTTTGGTAACTCTTCAATCACTTTAGTTTAGTGTCTTTTGCAAAAAATATCTAGCTTTTTATTCTCATTTTATCTAGTTAATTTACAATTTAAAAAGCAGTGACTCCTACACTGATTCTTAAGGAACCCCACTACCAACTGTTTTTCTAGTTTCAATATTTTTTTTTTTTGGTTTTTATTTAGTTTTTTTCTGTTTTTGTTTAATTTTTCAGCTTTTCCTCATTTTCTAGTTTTAGTTTTACTTAGTTTTTCATTTTGTGTTTTAGTTTTTACTTTTAATGGATGGATGGATTCATTTAGTTCAAGAAAAATATCTCCACAGATGCTGCTTTGCAAGTCTAAAAGCACAATTTTCTTTAAAGTTGTTTAATTCTGTATCATTAATTTTGTATACCTGTCAACCTATCTTAGATTTCTCTTGATAGAGCTACATTTCAAGGCTTCCAGTATAATACAAAATGTAGCAATCAAATAGGTAATATGCTGTGATGTCATTAGTTAGTTTGCCTGCAATAAGTTTATGCAAATGTTTAATTTCAAAAACACTTTCATTTTTATTTGTGTGAATCCCTTTATGAGCAGTGACATCACCGCACACATATATACTCTTTATTTATATATAAATATAATATATATTCTTTTTGATGTTTGCTGATGCTCTCTATATCCTTTTCTACACTTTGAAAGTACATTTTATTATCCGCTAATTCTTTCTTGGCTTATTTTTTTTGAATACTAAGTCATCACTTGAATTGTACAGTATTAATGAAAATAAAAGAAATATAGGTGAACTTTTTTCCGTGTATATAGAGCATTTGTACAACCATAATTACTTAAAATAATGAACATCAGCTATAGCAACATCCAAAACTTGGGTAGGTCTCTATAAGCCTAAACTTGGCAGAGCTTATTTACTCCACAACACAGGTAGAAATAAACATATTTTGTCAAATGAGAAAATAATGACACATCTTGTATATCCATCTGTAAACCAGGTAATCTTTTGCATTTAGAAGAGCATGCAAACTTCTTGCGGATCCTAACCATGCTAGCAATCAAACCTGAGCTCATTGTTCTGTGCAACAGGAACACTGGCTGTGCACTGCCACTTTGCCTATGTTAAAACATCAGGACTAAATAACCTGATTAAAACTAAATGTACACTTGTGATGTTGGCTCAGTGAAAACATTAAATGTATTCTACATGTCTGCTCACTCAGTTACTCCAATAAAACCTCCAGCAAGCAAGCATTTTTTTGCTAAATAAGGCAATTCTGTTTTCTCTTCTCCAAGTGATATGAATTTAACCTCCATAGCTAACTACTGCGCTCTCATCCACACACTAAGAAATTCAGGGATTTCTTTATTCTTTCATTTTACATTGATTTGATCACTATATATTATTATGTAATATTATAATTATGAAGTTAGGACATCAAAATATGACTTTAAAACTTTTTTTCTTGCAGCCATCAATTTTCATAACTTGGAAGTGCAGGCCATTGATGCTGCTTACTGCACTTCCTACCTTTTTTGGCATTCAAAGATTACACTGTTAATTTTTTCCCCACTCCAGTTTTACTACTGATCAGATTTGAAGCCATGAGTGGTCACTTGCACTTGACAATTCTGCCAAAGGAACAGGATTGCATGTTTTTAGCTCCTTCTTCATGACATTTAGTTAAAGGTGCCACCTACTAACAAGTAGCGGAACATCTGTGACTAACAGTCAGTTATGGTACATGAAATCCTCAGAAGTGGTCTCTGACTTTGGTTTTTACTCCCAGTCCTGACTGATAGCTCAGAATGACCAACAAAATCCACAGAATAGACCAGCTGTTCACAAAACTCCCAAGAACTGCAGAAGGAGTACTTGCGCACATGCACAAATGAATGTCTTTTTTAAACAAAATTAATGCAGTTGTAATCAGTATGTCGACAACTGCACACAAAAATCAAAACTACAAAAATATTTATTTTTGTTTTTATTTACTTATTTTCCTTTTTTATTTTCTAATTTCCTTTTTGTTACAAGTTTCAGACAATTTTTAATTTTTATTTTAATTTTAGTTAGAGGAATTAATATTTTTTGTTAACGAGAAAAACACTGTTTCTAACTTCACCTTTTTCTGAAAAAAATCTTTGCAACATAATGTTTTTCTTTCTGTATTTATGGCAGTGTTGCAGTTTATTTTTTAGAGATTGGCCACTTATCAAAGCATATTGAAAATGAAAGTGAAAATTTTTATTTGTCCCATTAGGGACAAGTGTTTTTGATGCCTCCTCATGGAAATTCTACCATATTAGTGAAAAATGATTTCCTTTCAGGCTTCCCTGCTTAGGCTGCTGCCCCCACAACCTGACCTCGGATAAGCAGTGGACGATGGATGGATGGATGGATTTCCTCTCTCTAAGTCCAAATTTACTGCTTTCTTATAACACAGACTTGCTTTTAACATTTACCATAATATTCTATGGCATGCTTAATCCAAGGCAGGAGTGCAGGGAAAAACAGCTTGTCCTTGCAGGAAAGAGCCCTAGACAGAGTACTAGACCATTGAAGGGCTCATTTACAAACACAGGCACAGTTAACCTAACATGCACACCTTTATGGATATGAGGGAAAAAGTGGAATGTGTGGATAAAAACCAACACAAACATTTGGAGAACATTTAAACTCACACAGACACAAACCAGGCCTGAGATTTGGTCTGTAAAGCATCAGTAATAACCACTTTGCAGCCCGTTTAATATTTGATTCTATTAATTTACTTGCAGTGAATTTTTACTTAACGTGTCTATAGTTACTAGCGTTGACCTATCCACCTGTTCTGTCTAATGGATATTTGCTAGGTTGCAGCCTTTAGGAATTTCCCCATTATGCAAAGAGTTCTGAATAATACATGGCAAGGATTAATATATAGTTGTGAGTAAAAAAGGTTTGCGAGCCCTTATGAATTTCTTGCATTTCTGCATGATCTGAACTTTCTGTAAGTCATTGTACTGAATAAAGGAAGTATGATTTTTTAAAAAAATAAATAAATAATGCATGCAAAATTACGCAATCATACATCTTATATTGAATATATTGTTTAAATATTCAAGGAAAGAGGCAATTGGAGTCAGGTTTTCCTGCCAACAAAGTAAAATTGATGTGTTTTTAAAGTATTCTGCTGTGTAAAAAAAAAAAAAAAAAGTTTCATGATTTTTAAAAAATAGGGGCTCCAGTGGCCGAGAATGTGGCTAAGTGAACCATGACAATGGCGAAAGTAAAAACTCAGATATGGAAGGAGTTTGGTGAGGTCATGGACAATTTCTTTTAGTTAGCTTCAAAGTGATTCTGGCAATCTGTCAGGTAAATGAAGAGGGAGAAGGTGTCCTTTGTTCGTCCAGTTCATAGCAGGAATGGAGTGGGGACATAGAAGGAACACTTCAAGGACCTTCTAAATCTCACTGACACACCTTCCTTTTAGGATGCAGTATTTGGAGGAGAACTCTCCCATCACTTGAGCTGAAGTCATTAAAGTAATTAAGAAAAAAATAAAATGTCCTTGGTGTTAGGGCTCTGGGAGTGGATGATATTCGTCCTGAAGTCTTAAAGGCTCTGGATTTTGTTAGGCTCTCTTGGCTGACACACCTTTTCAGAATTACATGGAGGTCAGGGACATTGCCTCTGGATTAGCAAACTAGGGTGGTGCTCCTCTTTCATAAAGATCCAACTTTAGTGGATCACTCTCCTTAGCCTTCTTGGGATGGCCTATGCCAGGGTTCTGAAAAGGAGGATCTAGTCATTGTAAAGCCTTGGATTCAGGAGGAACAATATAGATGTGGAACACTGGACTAGCTTTTTATCCTTACAAGGATTCTGGAGGGTTCATGGGAGTATGCCCAGCTAGTCAACATGTATTTTGTGGGCTTGAAAGAGGCATCTGACCATGTCTCTTAGGGTGTCCTCTGGGGGGTGCTTTGTATTAAGAGTATTGGATAACAGGCTAGCAATCTTGGGCTCTTCTGTCCCTGTACAACCAGAGCAAAAACCTGGTTCACATTGCCAGCAGTAAATCAGACTCGTATCCAGTGGGTGTGAGACTACAGTAGTGCTGCCCTTTGTCACCAATTCTGTTTGTAATTTTTATGGGTAGAATTTATAGCCACAGCCAATCAGTGGACGATGTCCAGTTAAGTGACCTCGGTATTTCATCTCTACTTTTTGCAGATGTGCACTGGGGCCGTGTTTGTGGCCAAGTCTGAGGTCATGAAAAAGAGTGGAGTGCCCTCTCTGGGCTGGAGGTGTGGTGCTGCTTTGAACTGAAGAGTTTGAGTATCTTGCGAACTTGTTCACGAGTGAGGGAAGAAGGGATCAGGAAATTGAGAGGTGGTTCTGAGCAGGATTCTGCAATCATGCAGGAATTGTAGCAGCCAGTAGTGGTGAAGGAGGTCAATCTGCATTCCTGCCCTCACCTATGGTCACGAGCAGTGGGTAGTAACTGAAAGTAGATTGTGGATACAACTGACAGAAATTAGTTTCCTTTACAGCATGTCTGAGCTCAGCCTTAGAGACAGGGTGAGAAGCATAAACATTTAGGAGGAGCTCAAATTAGAGCCAGTGCTCCTCCATATATTGAAAGGAGCCAGTTGAGTTTGTTTGGATATCTCAATGGGATGCCTCTCTGGGGAGGTGTTTTGGGCATTTGCAACCAAGAGGAGACCTGGGCCAGACCCAGGACACAATGAAGAGATTACTTGTCTCATCTGGCCTGGGAATGCCTTGTTATTCCAAGGGAAGAGTTGGAGGAGGTGATGGGAGGAAGGAATATCTGGACATCAGTGCTTAAACTGTTGTCCCTGCCACCCAGACCCAGATAAATGGGAGAAAATGATTGGATGAATAGACAGATATTTTACAATAGAGAAGCACAGCACACCTTGCTAAAAAAATTAAGATGACCGTGGAGGAAGGGTTGTTAAATTTCCTAAAGCTGGAAAGGGCTGCAAAAATATTTCTAAAGTTCTGGGCCTGCATCATTCTGTAGTTAGTACTCAAATATTGGAAATTCAGTACTGTAGTTGATAATACCTGTTGCCAGACAGTCCATTATTAAAAAAAAAAAAGAATGAACTTTAGAAAAATGTCTTATGTCCATTTGCTGAGTGGTCCACAATATTACAGGAACAATGTTCTATGAACAAATAAGAAATGAGGTGTATTTTTCGATAAAAGAAAATGGAATTAAAAAAAAAAAAAAAAATGTTGAAAGCCAACACCAAAACCTTTTTCCAACTCTAAATAATGGTGGAAAAACCATCTTATTGTGTACCTGCTTTTTTCACAGAAGACCTGGATGGCTTGTACAACAATGAGAAGTCTTATCAGGAATGTTTAAAGAAAACTTGAAAGGTTTCATTGTCCCAATTCCCAAGTTTTGCATCTGCGTCTTGGGCAGTTTCAGTGTCACACCCAAATGATATAATGCAAGACCATATTGAAAATGCAGTACCTCTTTCTGTTGACAAATGTGTAGAGAGCAAAATGGTCTCTAGGAATAAGCTCAAACTTGTATGAAAATAACGTAAGGCAATATGTCATTTGTTTATATTTTGAATCATCAGTAAGGCAAATGAAATTTACTGCAACTTTTTTTCTTTTGATACTGTATATTACATTTAAAAAGGGCACTACTTGCTTGCATGCAGAACACTAGGGAGTGCCTGGGCTGCTGAACTTTTACTGTATAGATTTGGACTGCAGTGCTGCAAAAATACAGACAACTGAATTTAAAAAAAACACACACTATTCTTAACTTTGTCCAGACGTCACTGTACTTAGACTTTTATCCTATGGTCCACCTCAGTTTTCCATTTGTATAGTTTTGAAGGAATAATTTACCAGTGACTTCTTACTAAAGGCCACTGTGAAATCTGTGAGATGGTTACAGAAAACAGGAATCCATAGCAGCTAATGATAAATGTAATAGTGTGTAACAGAGATATACAGCCACTGGAGTCCAATTGTCACATACAATTAATGTCTTCTACTGCACATTCTCTGTTTGTTTGCTCCCTTGGGCTTCAGAACCAGTTAACTAATAGTATGCAGCCGAGAACAGAAATTGTGTGTGACATAGTGTGTAATGCAGTCGATTACAAATCTCAACCAGGCCACAGTTTTGCTTACATGTTTGTTCAAGGGAGGCCTCCTCACATTAAGTGCTGTTTTAAGAAAATCGCCAAGGTGTAGCCTCAAGCCAGTGGTTTGTGCTGATGCCTGCATGACTCGGACAGAAATTGCCCGGGGGGTGGAGGGGGACAGGGTTTGTAGTTGACTGGGGGTTTTTCTAGAGGTGTGAGCCTCTGTGAGAAATGTAGCTCTCTCTGACCCATTCTACTAATATTTCAGTATTTTTGTCCCTCAGAGTTGTGAACTCCTAAGCAGAAAATGATATCAATAAACTTGAATTTCGGCAAAAGTATTCTGAGCGACACAAAGGTTGGTTCAGGCAGAAGCATCTTTCTTTGTACAAATTAGCAAGGAATATTTGCAAGCATGTGTAGATGTACAAAGGCATTATTCTCTTTATACATCCAAGGAAATGTCCTAGCTGGAACTACCGTTTGTATAGTTGAATTCTGCAAATGAAGCACCACAATACAAAATCAGCTGGTAGGTTTAAGGATTGGTATTATTTTGAGCCTTTTTCCTTAGAATGTTAAACATGTTTTGAATGTCTTTTTTCTAGTTTGATTATAATGACAGTACTATGCAGAAAGACTCATAATTAGGGGTATGCAAACTAGGTGGCAGACATGCACAACCTGGCCTTTTTTAAAACCTGTAATAATTTTTGCTTGCAGTATCTGTAAACATTCCAAGCAGTTCTTAGGCATTAGTGTCTGCCACAGTCAATAATGACTCTTCTGTTGATTTCTAAGAGAAGCTAATATCATCAGATTTTTAGTATTTTTACATTAATGAATAATATGAATATTAATCTTCTGTAATTTGGATGGTTAACGTATCGTGCGAGAACTGAATGCCTTTTCATGCATCAAAAGTGATATTTCTTGTATCAGGAAAAACTGTATGCATTTTTTAAGAGTTCATTTGACTCCTTTCTCTTCCAGGTCAAGCACCTAATAATTTATCACAGATTCCTGTATGTTCTCCTTATAGTCAGTATGTCAAAAATGTTTCCTACTCCCATGGGCTGTGATTCTCCTATTCATTAATGCATTTTGAGTTCCTCAATGAGGAGCTAGGCTTCCATTTTTCCATAAAAATATGTAGCAACAATTGTGGCGCTTTAATATATTTAATTTGGTTTGCACAGTTAATTATAGCTACAAAGGAAAGATTTGCATCCCACGCAGCATTAAGACACAAAGAGCTTTAGCTTGGACAATTTGAAATAATTATGTACTTTAAAAAAAAAAAATTACACTAAGTGCATATTTTTATTTAGAAGTGGTCCATTAACTAATAGCTATTTTCCCCTGGTAAGATTGGTTTGTTTATGTAACAGGAACAAATGCATCCGTTCAGGGTGTGAAAGGTTATAGTTCACTTATATTGATAGTGTATCTTTAGCAGTTAGAGCATTTCAGTGCTGCTATTTGACTTGTTGTATTGATGTACATTTACCAGATCCATTCTACTTTGCCTACAATATTCGTTTCCTCTACTATATTGTGCATTATATCTATTTTAATTTTGAAGGAATTTAGAAAGAGAATGAAGACAATTTAGAAAAATGCATGCCTAAAGCCTTTTTCTGTTATGCAAGCTTAATCTGCTGAAGTTGTCAGATTCATGGGAAATAAGGATGGAGGAAAACTTAAAAAAAAAAAAAAAAGTTTGCTTTACTAACAAAGTACAGTAGTACAGAGGTTTGGAAAATGCGCACTGGCCATTGTTTTTGTGCACCTGATGCTGCATGCTATTCTGTTACTAATCCTTTACTCCTGATATACAGCATTATTGCCATACTTTTGTGACATCACATTAGATTTTCTTATTTAACTACATTTTAACACTACATCTTATCCGCAGTGAGGATGATTCAGAGACTGATTCTGAAGTGGAGGACCGTGTTGATGGAGTCAAGTCCTGGCTGTCAAAAAACAAAGGCTCTTCAAAAACTCTCTCTGATGATGGCAGTTTGAAAGGTTCAAGGTTAGTAAAATACTTGAACAATAGTGGTGCCAGTAATTATATTCTCTGTTAGGGAAAAAGAAAACCTATTCCTGAATCTCACCAGAAAGTGTAGCTTTTACATTGGGATTAAAAGGACTCCACAATTCATCAGGTTAAGAATTCTTAAAAGATTAGCACCTTTAATTTATGCACTTACTGCCACTGTTTCAATGTCTACCTTTCTGTAAGTATAGAAGAATATTTCTTATAATGGTTAATCACTTTATTTTCACATTTATTTATTCTTTTAATGAATGGTGTTTGAATAATTTAAAGAAATGCCCATTCAGCATTGTGATTATATTAATATTAATGTGCTCTTCCTACTTTTTTCTTCCCTTTATATATTTTTGTTCTGTCTTCCACCTCCAAAAGATTTGCTGCAAATATTGATGCAAAAGATGCGAAAGAGTGGAAGATTGGTAAAGAAGTAAAAGAGAGCTGTAAGGATGGTAAAGAGGTGGAGGACTCCAGGCCTGTTTCAGTCATGAGTTCTCTAAGTTATAGGAAGCGCTCAAATCTTAAAGATTCTATTGGTGGCACAGGAGATGAAAACTCCCTGTTTACTACTTTGAAAGAGAGATCAGATTCCCCTGATAGGTCTTTCCGAAAAACAAAGAGAAATTCTGATAACCCAGAAGACATTTACTCAAGTAACTGGAAAAAGTGCCAACCTAGTGATGACCTAGATGATTCTGGATCCATTATATCTCAGGCTTACTCTGAAGCCACTAGCAGAGCTCGAAAAGGTTTAGATCGTAGATGGTCTATTGTTAGCCCTGATTTTGATAAAGAGTCTACACTTTCTTTTCCAGTTAGTCGCGCTTCTACTAGGAAAGGATTGGATATTGAAGATGATGTTAAGTCCACAACCAGTTTTGCACTTTCTGGTTCTGTTAGTTTGAGACAAAGTCTGTCCCGACTGGATGATGGTCGTAGTGAGACCATTGGATCATCCAGTCCTGCCCTTAGTCGTAGATCAGAGTGGAGTCCTCCTGCTGGAGGACGAAGTGACTCAAAACTTTCCCTTTCAAGGAGCAGAGCAAATGAATTTGATGATGCAGCAAGTGTAGCATTCAGTGAAACTAGATCCACATCCTATAGCCCTCATTCTCTAGGCCGTAGTTTTTCAGTACCTCCAAGATCCAGAATCTCACCTTCTGATGAGACTTACACTGACATTAAAGATATCAAGCCTGTTGTACATAAGAACTATCTAGATGCAGATCTGGAAGCTGCAATTAATGAGGTCCTCAGCTACAAACCTATCAAATTCAAAAGGAAGAGCTTGGAAGCAGATTCTGAAGAGGATAATGATGATGAAGATGATAAAAAAAGTGTACACAGTATGAAGAATGTACTTGTAGACGATGAGGTACGTTGCTCCACAAATCTAAGAAGGTCTGCTTCTGCCATGGACTTCTCAAGGCCAGTTAGTAGCTGTAGCAACAGAAGTAGCCGGAGCAGCAGGAAGTCCAAAAAGAAGAGAAGCAAAAGTTCTGAGTCTGGAAATTCATCTGAGGATAACCACAAGAATAAAAAGAAGGGCTCAAAAAAAAAGTCAAAGAAGAAGTCACGAAGAAAAGATGTTTGTTCTGATTCGTCCTCTGAGTCGTCATCCTCTTCTTCCTCTTCATCATCTTCAGGAGGATCTACCATTTCATATAGAAGTTCAAGTAGCATTAAAAAAGGTCCTCGAAAGCAAGCCATGGTCTCAGAGGAGGACAGCCTCCAGCCTAGCAGAACAACAGAAGAAGGTCACAAGTCTAAAAAGGAGGAGAAGAAACGTAAAAAGGAAGTGGACAGCCTGATGATGAAATACCTGTATAGGCCTGAGAGTGATTAGAGGATGCAGTAGGTCCATTAAAAACTACCTCATGTTTGCATGGTGTGAAACTAACTATTCAGCCTGGAGTGTTTTGGGATGTTTATTTCAACAAAAAAATGCTTGCCATCTGACTTCAGTATGACCATAAAACTCTTAAAACATCACTATGTTTCCCTTGCTTATTTACACAGTGATTTGGCGAGACAGTATTTTCCTGTTTTGGAAAGCCAAAGAAAAAATATGATCTTATCTTAGCCTTATGTTTCAGTGAAGAAATATTACAATTTTCATCATGTAGAACTTTTTACCTTTTGGTCACAGATTAGTGGCCCTTTACTGGAGTTGCATCACAATCATTGTATATGCTAATTTGCTGCATAAAATTGTTTTCAAAAGTGAAGCATCTTTTTAAAAATTTTAAGAATGCCTCATCTGTTCTTGCTGCTTACAATGGACCCGAAGGGTACAGGTCTTAGGTAAATGAAAAAGCCTTAAAACTTAAGAAATATGTCCACTTTGAAACGGCAAAGATTTCAAATTAAGAAAATGTTTCTTCTGCGTTTATTAGGCATACTTATGATAATGAAAAGAAACTATGAACAATTATTTTGTTATGTATTCTTGAAACTATTTTTCTTGAGTTAGGAATATATTTCCTGTTCATTTGTCTGCTCACAGCCTCTGTTGTGGGTGGATCTATGACAACCTCAACAAGCTGCCAGAACCAAGGTATATTCTGCCTATAATCCTACTTTTGCTTCTGCAATTCTAATTTTTCAAAAGTTATTTTCTGCCATGGCTTGTAGTAACAGACAGATGCAAACATATATGATTATTTTTCCTAAAAGACACTGCCTTTTCACCCATTACATTCTGTGTTATTTTACATAGCCTACAGATGAGATTCATGCCAAGTGGCAGCACAGTGAAAGAACACAAGACTTTTATTATACTTTGCACAAATAACAATAATTCGAAAGTGAACCAATTAACCTGCATTGTATTTTTAATAAAAGCCTTATATTTTTGAAAGAGCCAAGCCACCTGCACATTGCATGTTTTGTAATGTGTCCAGCACATACATGATAAAGATGAAAAAGGCAAAGTGTGTATTATATCAGACTGAAGCAACACAAACCAATTATCGACTTTATTAACGTGTGATGAGTCACTCTTACTGAGCTAAGTGCTGTCCATGAGCAAGCCAAGGGATCGAAGAAGCTGGCAGCATGTGTCATCGTGTAGTGGGCGGCGATCACTGCTGAAACCAGAAAATAATTTTTAGGGCATGTCACCATCAGAAGGGATAATGTGGCTACTTCCATTCCTCCATCTGTTGCACCACCAACCACAACCAATACCCACCCCCACCTCCAATACCCAGAACCGAGTTATTACAGTATTCACTCTCACTGAAGCACATGCATACTTTATTGATCTAGTAGTAGCAGGATATATCTTCGCAAAACAGTGAAATTAGTTTCCATATAGTGAAAGAATATAAGCAATCGTAAGTATAACGTTTTCAGTTATTATTACATAGTATTCTACAGAACAGAGACAGCTCTTCACATCTGCACTTGCAATATCTGTGATTGGCCAAGAGTTTTCAAGGTGAATCCACACCCCTGGCTCTGAAAGATGTCACAGAGGAAGACAAGTAGTGCTGTAAATAATAATAATACATTTTATTTATTTGTAGGCACCTTTTTAAGCACTCAAGGACACCGAACATGGATAAAACACAGATTATAAACAAAACTAAAATACAAAAATTAAAATCAGACAGAGCAAATTGTAATCAAAGAGACAAAAACAGTCTTAAACAAATGAGTTTTAAGTTTAGATTTGAAAAGTGAAAATGATTCAATATTTCTAAGCTCAGATGGCAGTGAGTTCCAGAGCTGGGGAGCAGAGCAACTGAATGCTCTGCTCCCCATAGTGGTAAGACGGACGAGGGGGACAGTCAAGTGGATGGAGTAAGAAGATCTGAGGGTACGGGAGGGAATGGCAACAGATATGGAGGGGCAAGGTTGTTGATAGCCTTAAGAGTTAACAGAAGAATTTTGAATTAAATGCAGAACTTAACTGGAAGCCAGTGAAGCTGCTGCAAAACAGGAGTGATATGGTGAATAGAAGGGGTTCTAGTAATGATACAGCCAGCTGAATTCTGGACCAGTTGAAGCTTATAAAGAAATTTGCAAGAAAGACCAAAGAAAAGGGAATTGCAATAATCCATATGAGACGTGACAAGGCTATGAACAAGGATAGCAGTGGTGTGGTGAGTGAGGGAGGGGCGAATACGATTAATGTTACTCAAGTGGAAATATGCAGACCGAGAGATGTTATTGATGTGGGACTGAAAGGATAAAGTACTGTCATGGATGACACCCAGATTCTTAACCTGTGGGAAAGGGGAGATGGAGGAATTATCAATAACAAATGAAAAATTATCAGTTTTGGATAATGTTGTTTTTTTTTTTTTTTTACCAATGAAGAGAACCTCAGTTTTGTCACTATTTAATTTAAGAAAATTTGAAGAAAACCAGGATTTGATTTCTGCTATGCAATCAATAAGCGAGGAGGGTGGAAAGGAAACAGTAGGTTTGCTAGTGAGATAGAGCTGGGTGTCATCGGCATAACAGTGGAAGCTAATGTTATATTTATGAAAGATATTTCCAAGGGGAAGGAGGTAAATAATGAAAAGGAGGGATCCCAGGACAGAGCCCTGGGGCACACCTGAAGTAACAGCAGTGGATTGGGATGTGAACGTTTTAAGCTAAACAAACTGAGTAGGATCTGAACCAATCTAGTGGAGTGTGGGTAATGCCAATCGAAGATAATCTGTTGAAAAGAGTAGTGTGACAAATAGTGTCAAAGGCTGCACTCAGATCAAGGAGGATGAGTATGGTAATTAAACCAGAATCAGCTAGCATAAGGAGGTCATTAGTAATTTTTATAAGTGCCGTTTCTGTACTGTGGAGGGGACGAAAACCAGACTGTAAAGTGCACAGTCCCCTATAAACGTGGTTGTATTTTTCAAAAAATGTTGTGGTTTGTTATTTTTTTACCTCCTTAAACTACATGGATACACTGGCAATATGTATGTAATCTCTAGATTCAGATCAACACTCTTAACATTTCTGGCTTGAAAAATTGACGTTTGGTTAAGTTTTATGCTATATTCACCTGTGGACCCATGTATCCTTCAGCCTCATTGTAAGCTACAAGAACAGAGAAGATATTTTTTACATTTATAAAAAAACTTCACTTTAGAATACAGTTTGGCAGATTAATATATCCCACGGTTGTGAAAAAATTGCTTTTTTAAATATAAAATACCAAACTTTACCCTTTAAGGATTCATTACATTTCTGACAATTTAATACCAATGCATGTAAAATGATTGTCTGCAGGTCACTTTTGTATTCACAGTCAAGGTGATAAACTAACAAAAGCACAGTTCACACCATTATGCTTGTCGGTTTAAGTATTGCTGTTTTATTTGGAAAAATAAATATCTTTCCCAGTATGCTTTTGTGTTTATTTAAAAAACACAAAATTTTTAAATTCAAACATTTGCCCCAGGCACTACATTGCAAGCCACTGGAATAACCCTATGAAGTATAAGCCACTAGTAAGCTTAGCCAAAAAAGAAAGTAAAACTTTATTTCAGGGAACAACATTTAACATTTAGGTGTGTACTGCCCATAAAATGGCATTGGCTGCAGATAGTTCAGGGATTGGGCAAAGCTTATCTAATGTACTTCAGTTTGTGGAGCTTGTTAAATTACTCTGCTGATTTCCTTTTTGGAAAGTAAAGAGCAATCAATGTTTACTGTTCATATAGTTTGCCTTTCCAGTTCTGATAGAACTGCAGTATTCTGAACTCCTATCATACTATCTACATAATCTGAATATCCAGCCTAAAATGAGACTGTTTCTATTTGTACTCTTGTGTACACCAATCAAAATTTAAATGAGACCAATTCAAATTACATTTTTTTACCCTGCTCTACAAACATAACAGACCAATCAGTTATAGATTTTTAGAATTTTTAAAGATTGTAAGCATTTAGTGCCTTGGAGATTTTCACATTTTATTGTTATACAACATTGAATCACAGTGGATTTAATTGGGCTTGTTGACAACAGATAAAGGCTCTTTAATGGCAAAGTGAAAGCAGATCTCTGCAAAGTGGTCTAAATTAATTACAAATATAAAACACAAAACCATGGATGGCATAACCATTCACCCCCTTTAAATTGTGATATGTATAAATTCTCACAGGTTCAAACAATTGGTTTTAGAAGTCCCATAATTTAATGAAGATCGATTGTCTGTAGTTAGTTGGGGGGGGGGGGTTTATTTCAGTGATTATAGTATAAATGCACCTTGTCTGGAAGGTCCAGCTTGTGGTGTTGTGGCCTAACATACAAAATGAAGATGAAGGAACACTCTTAATAACTTAATCAAAAGGTGATTGGAAAGCACAAGTCAGGGGATGGAGATGAATGGATATTCAAGTCAATGAAAAATTCCTTGTCGTAATCTGCCTAGAGCAGGTCGTCCACAAATACTGAGTGATCATGCAAGAAGAGGACTAGTGAGGTAAACCACCAAAGAGACCTCTGGTAATTCTGAAGGAGTTACAAGCATCAGGTGAAAAGATTGGAGAGACTGTACAGATAACAACTGTTGCCCGAGGTACTTCTTCCGTTGAAGCTTTTTGCGAGAGTGGCAAAGAGAAAGCCACTGTTTATTAAAATAATGATAATAAAGGAAACGCACATGACATCTCATCTAAAGTTTGCCAGAAGTTACACGGGAGACTGGAAGAAGGTTATGTGGCCTGAGGAGACTAAAATTGAGCTTTTTGGCCATCAGACTAAACGCCATGTTTCAACATTGAACATTATCAAGAACACACCATTACCGCTGTGAAGCATGGTGTGGGCAGCATCATGCTGTGGGCAAGCTTTGCTGTGGTAGGCCATGGAAGGCTTGTGATGGGAGAGGTTAAAATGAATGCAGCAAAATAAAGGGAAATCCTGGTCGAAGACTTCTGCCTAAAGCGAAGATTTGTTTTCCAACAAGACAACAATCCCAAGCATAAAGCCAAAGTTACACAGGAATGGCTTCAAAACAACAATTTTGATGTTAAGCAGTGGCAGAGTCAAAGTCCAAATCTCAGTCCAAATAAAAATTTGTGGCTGGACTTGAAAAAGGCTTTTCACTCAAAATCTTTAAGCAACCTGCTAAAGCTCTAGCAGGTTTGCAAAGAAAAATAGGGGGGAAAAAACTGCAGTGTGTAGATGTGCAAAGCTGATGAAAAAAGAGACCTGTCCACACAGACTCAAGGCTGTCATGGCTGTCTAAGGTGCATCTAATGAATACTGACTTGAAGAGAGTGAATACTTTTGAGATCAATGATTTTTGTTTATAATTAAGATAAACCACTTTGAAGAGATCCATTTTCACTTTGACAATATAGTCATTTTCTGTTGTTCAATGTCAGAAAAGCCAAATAAAATTCAATGTATTTCAATGGTGTATAACAATAAAATGTAAAAACTTGGAAGTGGGTGAATACTTCTTTATAGGCATGGTATTTGTTTCTCCAGTTCTATTTAGTACTGTTTATTCCTTATTGCTGTATAGTTTAAATAGTTCTAAGCGTTTCACTTTTTTTTGGATCAAACGTACATCCCAGTATGTCTAAGTGCTCTTCTAAATATATTTTCTATTATTCCAGACCTAATACCCAAGAAAGATCGGTATCGGTGGCATGGAGTTCGTGGATTTGCTATGTTTTTTTTTTCCTTGTACTACGCATGATTTAAAAATTTAATCACAGAAATAAAATATTTACCGCTATCTTGTGCCAGTTGTCTTATTGTTCAGTAAGTGGTGTTTATTTCATTTATTAACCTGTCTGTTCCCTTTTTTTTTCCCCCCAGCCCCCCATCATATCGCAGACATTTTTCCATTGACAAATCAGATGATGATGATGCTGAGAATGATGCATCCCACAGCACCTACAAGTTCAAATTTTCCCAGAGGAGCTACCTCAGTGACAGTGATGGAGATACCAAGCCTTCAGAAACCACAGCGTAGCTGGCCTTAATGATGCTGTTCTTGTGGCCAGCCAAGAAGCTGCAGTCAAGGAACGCCTCACAAATATAACTCCACTATAACAACACCATTGATCTTTCATGCTTGAGCTGAAATAGCAGGAGACATCTTTTTTTTAATAAACATCTCAGTCTGTACAACAGACATGCAATAGAGACTTTACATAAGGCTGTTTTTATACTATTGCAGGGAACTCAGCCTGGGGCAATAGGGCAGCTGTTGCTTGGCCTAATAAATGCTATTGCCTTTGAGGCGATGAGGCTTTTGACAGGTGCTGCTGTGAATGACTGCTTGGAGTCTACACTCCCAGTTGTATCAGCTTGTTTAATTTGAGTTGTATTGCCTGTGTCTTGTGTTTGGTGTGCATTTCCTTCTGCAGCATGCTGCCATCTACAAAACATCCTGCCCTGTACAGTGTTGAAGAGCCAAAGATTTATTTCAGTTTTCATGCATAGCTTTTCAGTTCAGTATGGCACAACTCTTAAACTCATCAGATTTATCATGGTAATTTCTGCATATTTTGTATGTTTTATATCATCAGGAACTGAGCAACAGGTACTTTGCTATGGGTGTTTGCAGTGTTGCTAATTTTCTACTTTATACCCCATTCTGCTGCTTTGTTATATTTTATTCACTTTTTAAATTATGACACCTGCAGATTGTCTATTACTCACTAAATAGTATAAATCCCTTACTAAAAATACAAACTGGTAAGAAACTGAGAAGGGATGAAATGATGAAATGGAATCCAAGAAGCTTTTAGCATATCTGTGTTTCCCTGCACTGCACCCAGAAACGTCTGATCATTCGGTACAAACCTAAATATTTCAATGAAGACCATGTATGTTGATCATGTAAACCATGCATTTTTTTCATGTACGTCCCCAGCAAGATGCCATTGAGCAGTATGTTGTTGCCTAGTAAGGCCCCTAGCATTCATTCATGTTAATCAAAAGAAATTAAGTAACAAAATGAGTTGCATTGGCAGTTGAAAATACTGTAAATAAAAAGCTGGTGGCTTTTTTCTTTGACTATTTGTATCATTTCTTGGTTTCTCAAAAAAGAAAACTGTTTGATGAAAGTATAGAAAATTTCAGCCTAATTTTTATTTTCTGTGAATGATTTCATGACCTATAAATTTGCTAATACTGTTTTGGGCTTTACTTGGTTGTTTTTTTTTTTTTTTTTTTTAAAAAAAGCAGTATTATGGCCTACTCTTTAATTGTTCATTATTATTAGATAGTAAAATCTAAAGAGACCTCTCATGGAGTTCTAACATGGCCTCTTTTACATAGCCAACAGACCACTTAGTGTTATTCCTTAAAGAACAAGGGTGCAGAATTGGATTGCATTGAAATGATTGCTTTTTTCAGGTTGTAAAGAGTGGGTCAAAAGGTGCTGAAATTATTGCTTCCGATTCTATAGCTGATATTCACACGCTGATCGCAAATACGGTTAAGACTTTTCAACTGCACAGACTTCTTATCTATTTATATTTTTATAGTTAGTATAGTTATATAGTTATCTGAATGGATCATAACTAGAAAAGTATAGAGTAGGGTAAGGCTTGCAACACATAGAATTTAACTTTGCAAGTAAACCACCCAAAGTCCCTGAAAATGCAGTGTGTGCACAACAATTTGAATGAGTTCATATTAATAAATAAATCCTGTTTTTTGTTCATTGTGTCTTTCTGCCCGTGCATGTCCTTTTTGTTTGTTCTAGCGGACGTGTACAAAAAGGCATAGTATGAGAAAGCCAAGCAGGCACTGCTACTGGAAGGAAATGAGGACTCTGCAGATCCCAGATGACTGAGAGGTGTACAGAACAAATCTACAGCACCATTGAGGTAACACATCTCAAAGAAAAAGGGATTTGGCAATCCAGACATCAGCAAGGCAACTGGGAATCTGATGGGTACATGAAAATTGGATCAATATTTAATCCTGTCCAGAAGTGTACTGCCATTGTAAATGGTACTGTAGGTTTTACTGTTCATTTAACTCTCTTAATGTGATCACTATTGTACAAACTCCCTCTGATCAAATGCATATTTCTGGTAAGAAGAAAAAAAAAAAAAGAACTCGGGTTTCAGATTATACATACATTTTTCAGTTTTATAGATTATGTACACGTGTAATGTATAAATAATAGCAATTATATAAAGCAAAACAGTGGTGGTGAAAAAGAAAAACCTTATGAATTTATACCACCCTTTAAAAATAAATGTTAAAGCATTAAGGAAGTGGGACACTTTCAGTTTCACTTTTTTATTGCAAAGGCTGATTTATTTCTGTTAAAAAGAAACAACACTGTAGATTTCTATATTTATTGTAGAGTTAAAGTCTAGGAAATTGGGCTCTGAAATTTTACTGAAGACTTACTGTATAGGCCTATGCACTATTGAACTGTCGGGCAGACATGTAAAACTGCAGTAAGGGCCGAATCAGTAAAATCAAAAGACATCCATTAGAGGTTCAAGTTGAATAATTACATTCTGTATAATGGTTCATTGTGTGTAACTAAAGAGCATTCCAACAAGCACCTTTTTAAAGTGTTTCTTTAACTTTTTCTTTGAGAGTTGTTCTGTTTGAGATGGCTCAAAAATGCACAAGCTTGCCCTTTTACACCATCACCATTGCTACTTGGCTTGCTACTTGGCTTGGCAGGTGTGTGCATTTTAGGACTAAAGCAACAACGTGCTACATTACAAAAAACTGGGTGCTCTTTATTAGTGTAATTTATGCAGCTTTCGGTCTAGTGCAGAGGTCACCACTATGGGCTCCCTGTGCCATTGTGAGCCCCAGAGCAGCTCTGCAGTGAGCGAGTGGTTTGAACCTTTAACAAACAGACTTCAAGCATTTAATAATAATTCTTTGAAAAACCTATCGGATTAGAAGCAGGGCAATGAAGCAGGGCCTTCAACTGCTGTGTAGCATTAATTATTTACTTGGTTGGCTGATCCTTACATTACAGAGTTTCTAGTTTCCAGTTAATTGTGATTCATAGAGTGTTTTAAAGTCAGCCAGCCAGTCAGATCACATCAGCCGCATTTGACCCCGTGTGCTAAGCTTTAGGACGATCCCTCTCCCAGTTGCAGCTGGTGATTTGATTTTAGATGTTTTACTATTTGCTGGCTGTTTTTTCCCACCCATTTACAATATATGTTTAGCTATTAATAATGAAGTACTGTTGCTGGATGGCCTCCAGGTACTCATTTGTTACATCAGCAGGAATATTTAACCTGCCCTTGTAACATCTCAGATATTTAAATGCTGTTATTTACTCATGGAAACCTTTAACACAAAGCTTGAAATCGAGTGAGAACTGTCTGGTTTTTGGCCCTCTAAGGATGCCTACCTTCACTTCAAGGTCTGCGTTTTCCATCTTTCTTCCCTTCATTCCTTTCTGCCATAGTTCTCTACTGCTTTGCTCCTGTGTGTATCAAGCTGCAGTCTCTTGTGCTCTGTCTTAGATTTACAAGAAACATTGTGCTTAGGCGTTGGCTTCTTATCCATTAGTGAGCAAGAACTACATGCAAATTTTGCATTTTCTCTCTCTCTGCTTGCAGCATCATGAATATTAAATAGGTTCATATTGCGTTTTCTAACAATGCTCTGGAAAGCGCCCTGTCAGTGCCCATTTCTTTCTCTGCCATTGGGGTTGACTGCTTCATTAAAGTCTGCCAAATGCCGTTTGCAGTCACAATTGCGGACATCTTCATTTCCTGTAAACAGTTACTCACTGTAAAGATGTCATCTGGTTTGCCTTCTTGGACAGTGTGTCCACTGGTCTTCCCCCTCCAGGTCTCATGTCAGATGATAGACAACTATACTTTGCCATCATGTGGCACGGCGTATTATGCTCTTGACAGTTGATTTAACCAGAGGTTGCACTGACTTAGATAAACAGGCCATAATGGGGTTCTACCATTGGTTCAGACCAAGCTGGCTTTCACCAGATCACTGTTTTCCCCTCCCAGTTGTCCTCTGTTGGTGTTCACTGTGCTGAAACCACAGCAGCCTGTGTGTGGCGTCACCTTCTCAGACAATGTGATGTTGTCTTGGGAATTTTTTTCACCCAGGCTGCTCTCAGTTTGCCCCATGAAAGCAGCCACTTATGGGTTTACAGTCTTGCATTATTACAATTAATATATTGTAATTATCTTTGTCCAACATCTTTAATCAAAACAATGCACAGCATCGAGGGCTGCATTATGAATTTCTATTTTTAACCTGCTGTGCATCAATTGTTAACGCGACCCACTCAGAATCATGACATAATCTGTTGATTGACGTTTTTTATCACCCATACCCAAACTCAAATTGAACAGCTGGAAGATGTGAGGATGTCTGGGTGTCGTTCAGTCTACCGGATGAGCTTGCCTGACAGCAACACTCAATGTGAAGTGAGGGAGGAAGCACCTGCCTAGCAGATGGGTCCCACAGTTCAGATCAGGGGGTTTTGTGCATTCAGCATTGGTCAATGAGTATAAATGGTTTCATTCATCATTTTAGCCAGTGAGGATGGAAGTTTAGCCTGCTATGTCAAGCCCATTGCAGCTCCTTTTGGACTTTCTGCTGCAAGAAGCCTCCTCTTCTTTTTTGTTCATTAATGCATTTCTTTCCCCAAGACTGAAATCTTAAATATGTCATTTGTAGATGTTCCCAATTTCTTCCTATCAATAATTCATTGTGTGACAACGAATCTGTTTCAACAGCATACCTGGGCATCCATCTGGTGTATTGACTTGGCCTGAGCCGTCACTGCCTTTGCACTTTGACATTTTAATTCTAGTATTTGTTCAATAATTTTTCAAATAAGGAATAATATTTTCCAGATGACTCTGATGAACTGACTTGAGCCTTGTGCCCAGTGCTGCTGGTATAAGCAAGTTACAATAGCAATGTGCTGCTGCCTTAGAGTGAACTCTGCACGTTGGAAGATGGCAAGCAGTGTGCTGTAGTGATCAAGGCTTTGGACGTCAAACCCTGAAGTTGTGGATTTAAATCGCGCTGTTAACACTGTGTGACAACAGACAAGTCACTTCACCGGCCTGTGCTATGTTTGTATGAAACAAAAGAAATGAAACCAATTGTATCTTAGATGTTGCTGGTCATCTTGGATAAAGGCATCGGTCAAACAGTAACGTTCTTCAGGTCCACCTGTGCCCTCCTGCCTCCTAAAGATATCTGACAAGCCTGCCCTGTGTGTGTGTGTGTGTGAGAGAGAGAGAGAGAGAGAGCCCGCATTCAGCGTGTCCTATGCTCGGCGGCCACATTTTTAAAATGTACTCATGAATGTCACCCCTCAGCCCAGCTTGTACCAGAAGCGAGCTCGATCATATTGCCTAATTTTAAAATTCTCATAATGGTGTCTTGTGAATAGAACTTTAAAAACCTCACTTTGCTGCTTGCACATTTCAAGTGTTCTTTGGTGCAAATGAAAACCTGGGATTCATTTGCACTGGATGCTGATATATTACCAATTACATGGCAGTGGCAGGAGGACGTGCGAGTAATTTTTAGACGAACAAAAGGAATCCTCGATGGAGAATGAAGCGTGTGCCCCTGGCTAACACCCATGAGCGCCACTGAAAATGTTCTTATTTTTATTTTGTTATGTATCTTTCAAGTTTTCAGCCTCGTGTTATGCGATTCAATAATGGTTATTATTTTATTACAGCAGCCTGTCAGTATTCATAAAAGTATACAAGCGCACTACACGTGAAAGGAATAGGAGAGAAGAGCAATCTCTCTCATGGTGAAGACATCTTGGTTTCAATTATTTGATGTGTCTGCCTTTCAGAAATTCTCGTTTGAAGTTTGTACCTGAGAATTTTGAAGAGGCCTAGATAATAAAAAATTGAGGGGAATAGCCAAAGAAATGTTGTGTGGCCAAAGCAAAGGGTACAAGGTGACAAAGACCATTGTCGCATTTCTGGCAGCCTGGTTCACTCTGTTTTGTAAACAGGCAACGTTTTCATCTAGCAATGTTTCATTAGACTGTTTTTCCCAGGGTACAAAAGGCTTGTGCTTGAATAGCTTGTTTTAGGGAATACTTTTACAGCTACCTACACTTCATGACAAAATCTAAGATACAGGCAGGACACCACTGGAGCTTTACGGGAAACTTTTATCACCTGTGGTAGCACACTGGTCCAGGGACTTGGGTGCAGTTTCTGCGCTGGGATTTTGCATGTGAACATCTGCCATTACTGACTCATAACTGACCTGTGATGGACTGGCAGCCTAGGCTTGTGGCAATTGTGACTTGAAAACAATGGCTTTAAAGGCCCCTCTTTAATTCTCTGTTATTTTACAGTAGGTGGTGGATCATCTAGGATGACGGGAAGCTTTAGTGACGTGAGTATGATAGACCCAAGCCCACAGACACACTTGAGGGCCCTTGGCAGTCGGGTGGAGGCAACTGGAAGAAGAAGCGTCAAATTGTTGCGGTGCAATTTGCTCACCTTTCCAACACAGAAATTGGTCTTTATTCCCATTTTGAGTACCGTATCATCATTTCAAAGAGATTATTCATTCTTTCCACTTGCGTTTGTTTTTTCTTTCAGCATCTAAATTAAAGATGGCCTACCTTCAGGCGCACCACTGATTTTATGTGAGCCGGCATTCAGCTAAATCCTGGCTGCAGGCACTGAGCTTTTCCAAAGCCTAATGAATGCGGCTTATTCCATTTTAATTGGCCTGTTAAGTGTCTTTCAGCCCACTCATATAACAAATGCATTAAACATTTATATTTCTCTGAAAACCTGCCCTTCAATAGTAAAATCTGATTTACGAACTGCCTGTCATAAGCAAACAAGAGTGTTCCCTTCTAAACCAGTAACTGTCATCTAATATGTCAAAGTCACATAGAGACAAAAGTAGAAGGAAAACTTGCCGTCTCATTTAATGAGATTGTGGCTCATATCTGGCGTGCAGCGCCTGCTTTGATTGGCGGCTGATGGCACTTGGGTAGGTTGGCATTGTGGCCTGGTGGCCAAGGTGCAGCCTGCGGCTATTTAAAACTTCAAAACATTAAATTGGAAAAAAAATGTTGCCTGACCAGATCAAATGATCATTGGTTTGGTTAAAAGGAAAAAGAAATTGGACTATACAAAAAATACAAAACCACCTCTCGTTATTGAACAAGAGCTTATTTAGGAGACCAGAGAAGGAAAATCCTTGAGCCTTAGAGCTGTGCTCTAGAGGCCAAGGTGCTGGACTACACCTGCCTAGTGCTACTGGTGCTCTCTCATTTATAAACTGGGTTTGATTAGAGGTAAGCAAGACAGAAGGTCCCAATCATGGCGCTGGAGAGGAGTGACATGCTAACATGATGATTAACACAGTACTCATAACATGTCATACACACTTATATGCGTCGTTGACTATACTGGGCATGTATGACTTATCTGATTTTTTTTTTTTTTTTTTTGTGAATCATTACCCAAGAACAAGTAGCACGACTCTCATTCATTTGATTTGTGAACTGAATCTTTACTCACAAATACTGTAAGTCACATGATTTTTGTTCACTTGCAAGACATAACAGCTTATTATAAGTAAGCATCTTAAATGTGTTGTCATGGATTTTGTAATGTAACTGGACAATGTCAAATGAATCAGCATGTAAAATAATATACACACACATATATACACTGTGAATATATACAGTGCATCCGGAAAGTATTTACAGCGCTTCACTGTTTCCACATTTTGTTATGTTACAGCCTTATTCCAAAATGGATTAAATTCATTTTTTTTCCCTCAGAATTCTACACACAACACCCCATAATGACAACGTGAAAAAAGTTTACTAGAGGTTTTTGCAAATTTATTAAAAATAAAAAAAAACTGAGAAATCACATATACATAAGTATTCACAGCGTTTGCTCAATACTTTGTCGATGCACCTTTGGCAGCAATTACAGCCTCAAGTCTTTTTGAATATGATGCCACAAGCTTGGCACACCTATCCTTGGCCAGTTTCGCCCATTCCTCTTTGCAGCATCTCTCAAGCTAAATCAGGTTGGATGGGAAGCGTCGGTGCACAGCCATTTTAAGATCTCTCCAGATATGTTCAATCAGATTCAAGTCTGGGGTCTGTCTGGGTCACTCAAGGACATTCACAGAGTTGTCCTGAAGCCACTCCTTTGATATCTTGGCTGTGTGCTTAGGGTCGTTGTCCTGCTGAAAGATGAACCGTCGCCCCAGTCTGAGGTCAAGAACGCTCTGGAGCAGGTTTTCATCCAGGATGTCTCTGTGCATTGCTGCTGTCATCTTTCCCTTTATCCTGACTAGTCTCCCAGTTCCTGCCACTGAAAAACATCCCCACAGCATGATGCTGCCACCACCATGCTTCACTGTAGGGATGGTATTGGCCTGGTGATGAGCGGTGCCTGGTATTCACACCAAAGAGTTCAATCTTTGCCTCATCAGACCAGAGAATTTTGTTTCTCATGGTCTGAGAGTCCTTCAGGTGCCTTTTGGCAAACTTCAGACGGGCTGCCATGTGCCTTTTACAAAGGAGTGGCTTCCGTCTGGCCACTCTACCATATAGGCCTGATTGGTGGATTGCTGCAGAGATGTTTGTCCTTCTGGAAGGTTCTCCTCTCTCCACAGAGGAGGTCTGGAGCTCTGACAGAGTGACCATCGGGTTCTTGGTCACCTCCCTGACTATGGCCCTTCTCCCCCATTAGCTCAGTTTAGTTAGCCGGCCAGCTCTAGGAAGAGTCCTGGTGGTTTCGAACTTCTACCACTTACGGATGACGGAGGCCACTGTGCTCATTGGGACCCTCAAAGCCGCAGAAATTTTTCTGTAACCTTCCCCAGATTTGTGTCTCGAGACAATCCTGTCTCGGAGGTCTACAGACAATTCCTTTGACTTCATGCTTGGTTTGTGCTCTGACATGAACTGTCAACTGTGGGACCTTATATAGACAGGTGTGTGCCTTTCCAAATCATGTCCAATCAACTGAATTTTAATTCACGTAATCACGCATTACGTAGAAAACCAGGAAGAGCTACAAAACGCGCTGAAGAAAACATACATTATATAATTAAGAAGGCAGCGAAACAATTAGAAGCGAGCGAGTGACATATAAAACCATATTCAGCGGCTCACGTGAACTGACGCAGTGCGCAGACAAAAAGCAACAGTTCCAAAGAGTGCTGAACAAAAACCGAATTACACTGCTACGCTCAAATAGACAAACCACACGCCGTGGCGCCCAAATCCGAGGTTCTAACCCCGAGAGGGGATGCACTAAGTATGTACGCGCACTTCTCGATTCATTTTAACCTCACATCCCCTTAGTTTGAGACGTATGAAAACGCATGCGGTTAACGCAGAAAGACAGATCACCTATTGAAGTTTCATGAATAATGGATACTTTATTCGCGATCAATGATTGTTTTGGTAAAGCCATACTCAGTGTATTCATTAGATGAACGGTAAAAAAGTAAGAGCGAGGGGACGGTAACTTACTGAAGCACACAAGCAAAACCACAATAGCACGCGGGCTCGATGTACTGTAGTGCGCGTCAACTAGATCTGACTTGCGCGATCACATTCCAAAAAATATTTCTTTTCAAGTTCTATTTAGTCCATATGAGTCAAACTCAAGGCCCACGGGCCACATCCGGCCCGGCGTGTAATTATATCCGACCCGCGAGATCATTTTATATACTGTATTACTGTTATTAATGGCCCGGGGATATGAAGCGCTGGTAACACAATAAACTACAGATCCCATAATCAAGCGCTTCAGCTGCCTTGCCGAACACTTACCACGTTAATCAAGTCTAGCTTATGATGCTACAAGTTATTGCCAAGCTAGCCCACACGATGCCAAAGAGAAAAGGTGATTCTGAACATAGAGCCTTTAAAAACCGATGGGAGGCTGAGTATATGTTTACTGACATTGCCAGTAAACCCGTGTGTCTCATTTGTGGAACGTGCGTACAAAAACTGGGGTCTCATGCCCAGCAAAAGTCGAGCAGCCGGCGCGCGCGCATAGCTGTGCCGGGATTTGAGACGCTGACTGTGCTTCTGCCTTAAGTCAAAGTGAGCACTTTTAATTTTTTTCATCCTCCCCCTGAGCTATAGCCCAGACAAGTGCAAACACGGGACCCCTTTTCTACACCACGGCAAAATAATATTAAGGCGATTCACACTTTCTTTTGCACGTATACGATTATGAGGTCCTCAGCTCGGATTATGAAGACACGCACACGAGTGGAGGACTGACAGTGCCATCACAGCCGATTAATGGCAGAGACGTCTCACCAGTCTACACAAGACCCACCGCGACTGTCCCCAAAAGCTGCTCATAACGTCACCGAACACATCTCTCTATACTATATAAAAGAAAAAGGCAAGTTTCCTTTCTTTACACCTTTTTTCATTTTATCCCAAACCAAAGCCTTTCTCTCTTAACACTACAGAGGACACAAAACAATTTTTCTTTAATTGCTGGTAATACCGGTAAGGCACATTACCAGAGGCAGAAATTTGAACGTTCATATAGAAAATGTAATTTCTATACCACAGCCGTCGTGTAGCGCCTTTCAAAAGGGATCAACTACCGAGAGATGATCCATATACATTTTAGCTGCTGTTAGTACTACTTACCTCTTCTGTTATACACTGTGTGCACAATTATTAGGCAAGTTGTATTTTTGAGGATTAATTTTAATATGGAACAAACACAGTGCTATCAGTCAATCCAAAATGTTAATAAACCTGAAACCTGAATGTTTCACAACGGAAATGTGAGTGTGAACATCATCGGGGAATACATATGTGCGCACAATTATTAGGCAACTATTAGTGTGCAGATTTATTATGCAACTAAAGGAAAAATGAAAATTTTCCCATCTCACTTGTTTATTTTCATCTGTTATAGTGAGAATAATAAACAAACACCTCAAAATTTACAAATAAACATCTCTGATATTTCAAAAAAAATAAATCAGTCAATCAATGACCAATTTAGCCACCCTTCTTTCCAATAACAGTCATAAGCCTTTCCATTCATGGAGTCTGTCAGTTTCTTGATCTGTTGACGATCAGCTTTTTGTGGAGCAGTGACTACAGCCTCCCAGACACTCTTCAGAGAGGTGTATTGTTTTTCTCCACCGTAAATCTAACATTTAAGAAGTGCCCACAAGTTCTTGATAGGGTTTAGGTCAGATGAGGAAGTGGGGCCATGTCATTATTCCTTCATCTTTAAGGCCTTTACTGGCTGGCCACGCAGTGGAGAACTTCGATGCAAGTGATGGAGCATTGGCCTGCATAAAAATCATGGTCTTTTTCCTGTATCACTGTTTGAAGAAAGTATCTTCGAAAAACTGGCAGTAGGTTTGGGAGTTGATTTTGAGTTCATCTTCAATGCAAAAAGGTCCAACTAGCTCATCTTTAAAAATACCAGCTCATACCAGTACTCCACCTCCACATTGGCGTGGAGCTCTGTGCCCATTACTGATCCACAGGTCCATCCATCTGGTCCATCAAGAGTCACTCTCATCTCATCGGTCCATAAAACCTTTGAAAAAAATCTGTCTTCAGATATTTCTTGGCCCAGTTTTGACGTTTCAACCTATGTTTCTTGTTCAGTGGTGGTTGGGTTTCAGCCCTCCTTACCTTGGTCATGTCTTTGAGCACTGAACACCTTGTACTTCTGGGCACTCCAGGTAGGTTGCAGCTCTGGAATATGAAAGTACTGGAGGATAATGGGTTCCTGGTAGCTTCACGTTTGATTCTTCTCAAATCTTTGGCAGCTAATTTGCGTCTTTTGTTCTCAACACGTTTCTTGCGACCCTGTTGACTATTTGCAACAAAATGTTTGATGGTTCTGTGATCACACACCAATATCTTAGCAATTCCAAAAGTGCTGCAACCCTCTGAAAGACTTTTTACAATTTTTGACTTTTCAGAGTCAGTTAAATCTCTTTTTTGGCCCATTTTGCCCGAGGAAAACTAGCTGCCTAATAATTCTGCACACCTTGATATAGGGTGTTGATCTCCTTAGGCCACACCCTCCCTCATTACACAAATACACATCACCTGACGTGCTTAAATCCAATAAGCATTCAAGTTAATACAGCTTGGAGTTGGAATATACACATAAAAATGATGATATGGTCAAAATACTCACTTGCCTAATAATTGTGCACACAGTGTACCGTCTTTTAAAATGTAGTTTACCCACAACCACTCGAGTAGTGCTCAATGTACCTGTACTTATTAAAACGTTAATGTTTTACTGTTTAATAACTAATAGACTATATTTTATTATTTTTCCCTTGCACTCAGTGACCAAAGCTATACACACACACATATAGACACATACATATATATACACATATATATACCTGTGTGTATGTTTGTATGTATGTGTATATATATATATATACACACACACCTATCTACATTATATATATATATATATATATATATATATATATACACACACACATATATATAATTTGTGTGTGTGTATGTATGTATGTGTGTGTATATATGATGTAGATAGATATATATATATATATGTGTATATGTAGATATCTACTGTATATACATATGTATATATGTATATAGATATGAAGATATGTATGTATGTATATATATATCTATATATATATATATGTAGACTCAAACACATTATGACAGCAGCAATCCAAGCTGTGAGAAAACAGTAAAAAGGAGGCGTGTCAGATGTCGTGGTACATTTTCTAATGCAGCTAGACGAAAACAACTTCGTGACGCTGCCGTCAAATACACAAAACAATTACTTTCACAATCATGTTACATTATTTTTCAAATGTTTCCTTTTCTTTTTCATAACTTCTTTAACACACGACATCGCTGCGAAGTGCAGTTATTTTGCTATATATATATATATATATATATATATCACAGCGACACTCTAAACAGTGACAAAACAATTACATTGACAATCATGTTACGTTATTTTCAAAATGTTTCCTTTTGTTTCTCTTTCCTTCTTTAACACACTACTTCTCCGCTGCCAAGCGCGGTTATTTTGCTATATATATATATATAGATATATATATACTCAGCAAAAAAAGAAACGTCCCTTTTCACTTTACAGATCTTCATTGTAAATTGTTTAAACAATGTTTTCCATGCATGTTCAATTAACCATAATCAATTAATTAACATGCACCTGTGGAATGGTCGTTAAGACCTTAACAGCTTACAGAAAGTAAGCATTTAAGGTCACAGTTCTAAAAACGCAGGACACTAAAG
>JANRMT010062814.1:90890541-90916703 GCA_026402145.1 Polypterus bichir lapradei | reverse complement strand
AATATCACACCTGCGTGACAGGTACAGGATGGCCACAACAACTGCCCGAGTCACACCAGGAACACACAATCCCTCCATCAGTGCTCAGACTGTCCGCAATAGGCTGAGAGAGGCTGGACTGAGGGCTTGCAGGCCTGTTGTAATGCAGGTCCTTACCAGACATCACCAGCAACAACGCCGCCTATGGGCACAAACCCACCTTCGCTGGACCAGACAGGAGTGGCAAAAAGTGCGTGAGTTTCTGCATGACAGCAATGTCAGTGTTCTGCCATGGCCTGCGAAGAGCCCAGATCTCAATCCCATTGAGCACGTCTGGGACCTGTTGGATCGCAGGGTGAGGGCTAGGGCCATTCCCCCCAGAAATGTCCAGGAACTTGCAGGTGCCTTGGTGGAAGAGTGGGGTAACATCTCACAGCAAGAACTGACAAATCTGGTCCAGTCCATGAGGAGGAGATGCACTGCAGTACTTCAAGCAGCTGGTGGCCACAGCAGATACTGACTGGTACTTTTGATTTTGAGCCTCCCTTCATTCAGGGACACATTGTGAAACATTTTTAGTTTGTGTCTTATGGTGTTGACTCTTTTAGTGTTCATACAAATATTTACACATTAAGTCTACTGAAAGTAAAAACAGTTGAAAGTCAGGGGACGTTTCTTTTTTTGCTGAGTATATCTTTTTTCACGTTGTCATTATGGGGTGTTTTGTGTAGAATTCTGAGGAAAAAATTAATTTAATCCATTTTGGAATAAGGCTGTAACATAATAAATGTGGAAAAAGTGATGCGCTGTGAATACTTTCTGGATGCACTGTATATGCTGCTGCTTCAGTCTGGACATTTCATCAGTGATGTTCCTGGTATCATCAAGTGTTTTCGAGTCTTTCAACATCATACACTCTCCCCCAAGTGACCCCACTGGGGCTGATCAGCCTGTGTCCATACAGCTTGCTACTCTACTCTCTCATTTTCCTCTTTTCAGCTTCCTACTTTCTCAGAAATCTCAGATCTTGTCTGTAAGTCTAAGCCATCAACCTGTCAACCGGAACCCCCTCCCTACAGTTCTGGTCAAAGCCTGCCTCCCCTCTCAGGTCCCTCTTATTTCTTCTACAATCCACTCTTCTCTCACTACTGGTACTGGCCGATCCGACCAATTTTAGTAATTTTCGCCCTATTTCTAATCTACCCTTCATTTCCAAAATTTTTGAAAAAATAATGGCTATCCAACTTCATTCTCATTTATCTCAAAATAATCTGCATGAACGGTTCCAGTCTGGTTTTCGTTCCCTCCATAGTACAGAAATGGCACTTATCAAAATTACTAATGACCTCCTTATGGCAGCTGATTCTGGTTTAATCACTATTCTCATCCTTCCTGATCTGAGCGCCGCCTTTGACACTATTTGTCACACTAATCTTCTCAATAGATTATCTTTGATTGGCATTACCCACACTCCACTAGATTGGTTCAGATCCTACCTTTCAGGCCGCACTCAGTTTGTTCACCTTAAGACTTTCACATCCCAACCCACTGCTGTTACTTCAGGTGTACCCCAGGGCCCTGTCCTGGGACCCCTACTTTTCATTATTTACCTCTTTCCCCTTGGAAACATCTTTTGTAAATATAACATTAGCTGCCACTGTTATGCTGATGACACCCAGCTCTATCTCACTAGCAAACTTACTGTTTCCTTTCCATACTCCTCACTTATTGATTGCATAGCAAAAATCAAATCCTGTTTTTCTTCAAATTTTCTTAAATTAAATGGTGTCAAAACTGAGGTTCTCCTCATTGGTACAAAATCAACATTATCCAAAACTGATAATTTTTCATTTGTTATTGACAATTCCTCTGTCTCCCCTTCCCCACAGGTTAAGAGTCTGGGTGTCATCCTTGACAGTACTTTATCCTTTCAGTCCCAAATCAATAACATCTCCCAGTCTGCATATTCCCACATGCGTAACATTAATCGTATTCGCCCCTCCCTCACTCACCAAACCAGTGCTATCCTTGTTCATAGCCTTGTCACTTCTCGTCTGGATTATTGCAATTCCCTTTTCTTTAGTCTTTCTTGCAAATTTCTTTATAAGCTTCAAGTGGTCCAGAATTCAGCTGCCTGAATCATTATTAGAACCCCCTCTATTCACCATATCACTCCTGTCTTGCAGCAGCTTCACTGGCTTCCAGTTAAGTTCCGTATTCAATTCAAAATTCTTCTGTTAACTTTTAAGACTATCCACAACCTTGCCCCTCCATATCTGTTTGATCTCCTTCATGTTGTCATTCCCTCCTGCACCCTCAGATCCTCTTCATGCATCCACTTGACTGTCCCCTTTGTCCGTCTTACCACTGTGGGCAGCAGAGCATTCAGTTGCTCTGCTCCCCAGCTCTGGAACTCTCTACCATCTGAGCTTAGAAATATTGAATCTTTTTCACTTTTCAAATCTAAACCTAAAACTAATTTGTTTAAGATTGCTTTTTCTCTTTGATTACAATTGCTCTGTCTGATTTTAATCAGTATTTTAGTTGTTTATAATCTGTGTTTTATCTATTGTACGGTGTCCTTGAGTGTTTAGAAAGGCACCTACAAATAAATAAAATGTATTGTTATTATTAGTCTGACCCCCAGCCTCTCCTCTCCTGAGCCACAGCCATCTTGAAGTTCTCTCTGCCACTTTGATTGTGCTGCAGATGGCCCTGCTCTTCTCTCTCCTTTGATGCCCAAACTACTAAAGGTTCTAACCAAAGAACAGGTCGTGAATCTCCTGCACCCAACCTCCACTGGGATACACCTAGCTCTCCATCCCGACTGCTGACAGATGCTGACCAGTAACCATGAAGTGAAGGTTTCGTTCAAATGATCTTCTCATGGGACTGTTAGCTCCAGAAGCACAACTTGCTTGGTGGATTCAGACACCGGGAAGATATCTGGCTGCAGTATGGCTGGGGAAGTTGAGCTGCCGTCCAAGGTTCACTAATAACTTCCAGTCTCTTGCTGATGCCAGAATGGCTACAGAAGATGATCTCTTGGTGGGATTTGGCTGTTCTCCAGCCCTGACAAAGGCAATGGCCTTCTTGGAGGGTCAGTATCACTTCACCCACTCAACTCCTGTGCTGATTGCTTCATCGATGGTCTTCAAGACCTGATCGTGCCTCCATCAATACCTTCCCTCTCCAGGATTTGTTCTAAGGTTCCTCGCTTGGAACACAGTGGGCATGCTGGTGAATCTGCTATGCCCCTTGTGTGCAGAGTTGACCAGCTTAGTAGCACATTGTATACTGCCTGGATGATAAATCTGATGTGGTGAGGCAAGGCTTTCCACAGCTCAGATCAAGTCACTGTCCTCTCAACTGCATTTTCCCAGGATTTCCCCTCTTGCACAAGGTGGTGCTTTTCCTTCCCTCTGGTGGTAGTTGATCAGGGAGTTGAAAAGGATCCTAATCCGGCTAAGCCTCAAGTGAACACTCCAACCAGCTTCCTGTGACACAGCCTTGCTTCTGCTTTCTGAACCGCATCCTCTGCTCTCCACTTCCTGCCAGTCCTCACTTGCATCCCGCCATTAGCCACTATTGGATCTCTTGAATTTCTATAGTGTGTCACTTCTCTGGAGTAGATACTTCATCTACTACTGGACAAGGAGGTGGAGAAGGCATGGATTCTTTGGATGACTCTTCTTATTGAACTCCTTGCCTCTTGCCTCAAACCCTTTACAAATAAATTAGTTATGTGTATTTTGGGTACTAGTACTCCAGTGGCTGCCTTGCCGCTGACTTAGCCCACAACAACTCGTCTGTGAGAGAAGCAGGTCCAGATGATGGATGGATGCCATGATAGAGCTTATAATACTGTAGAGCCATGTGGCAGGCTGTGAAGGTCAAAGTCAAGACTGACAGTTGATTCACACAAAAGTTGAATGTTTTGTGATAATACCCCCACTAACTCTTTATTATAAGTCAGATAATTGCATGCTGATTTGCAAACAAGTTAAAGAGTATGAACTTTTTAAAAAAAAATGCCTTTAATGTCACTGGTGTGATTCTGGTGTCCCAGTTTCAGATAAGCCAGCCTCCCTCAGAAGTATCCTCATAGGATGAAGCACTGGGGAGATCAAAGGCAGGGCAGCCCAACACCAACACACACGAAGTGATCCCAAAGAAATGATCTATGCAGGTCTTTCTCATTCTTCTTCTGAATCTGCCAAATGTAGTAAAGCATCAGGGAGTCAATCCTTGCAAATATGGAGGTCAAGGCAGGAATCACTGTGGCTGGGGAACATTTTCCAGTTCAGAGGTGCTGATCGGCCTAATGTGTCTTTTGGATGGGACAGAACTGGCCCTGACTCCAGACCAAAATGTCAAGGATTTTTTTTGTTAAATGGACATCATAAACTGTTGTGGGGAGCCACCACCTCCAAATATTTAAAAAACTCCACTTAGATGAATTACATAATGTGAAATAATCATCAAATAAATTGGTTTATTTGCACTACGCTCAGCGCACCTCAACATCCGTTAAAAATTGGTTCTGACTTGTATTTGTTTAAATGCTGTGTGAATAATAAAAAAAAATCTGTGTGAATGCCTATTGTAGCCTATTGTATTGTAGAATTGCATTTTCATTGGTGTTTTATTGGATTTGCTATCCTGAAAAAGACTCGCTTACCAGAGGTGGGTAGAGTAGGCAAAAATTGTACTCAAGTAAGAGTAGCATTACTTCAAAATAATATTACTCAAGTAGATGTAAAAAGTAGTCATCCAAAAAATTACTCAAACAAAAGTAAAAAAGTATTTGGTGAAAAGACTACTCAAGTACTGAGTAACTGATCATAATAAATTATTTTTTAGAAATGTTGTAATAAGACATACAAAAATATAAAATAATTTGCAAATTCTGCTATTTCCAAATAAAATAAAAAATGAGTAAAAATAAATAGCATCTTTACAAAATAAAGATGCACAAATAACACAAAGTTCCAAATCTCAGTCTTTCACAACAAAGCTTTTGAAGCCAATACCTACAGTATGTAACATGTATGTTTGAAAAGTGCAAACTACTTACAGTGAGAAGATATATTGTACACTGACAGTATAATACTGCATATGCACTTGCCCTCCAAATAGAACAGCTGATAGAAAATAACATTAGGACAAGGCAGCTTGTGCACGTACAAGAAGTCTCACTTTACCATGACTGTATGTGTATGTTTGGTTAAAACGTGCTTATTCTTCACTTAGTGAAGTAATGTTTAAGGTTCAGCAGGTGTTGGCTCCCAAGGTTCCTGCAGTGAAGCTGTGGGCGTTTAGCAGTGATCAGGAGCCCTGTACGACTAAAAAGTCTCTTACAGGCTACAGACGTAGGAAGTGTGTGTGGGGTCATGTGACTACATGGCTACGTCTGATTAGTGAAACGGAATCATGTGATTATTGTTGCTTTATATGATTGGTGAAACAGTCATTCAGTAGATCCTCTGGCGACTTCTCTCCGACTAAAATATAGCGTATATAAATGTGTAAATGGAAAAAAGTAACGAGTCAAGTGTTGCCCATATTAGCGGAGTAAGAGTAGTGTTTCTTCTTCACAAATGTACTCAAAAGTAAAAAATATGGTGCAGTAAAACTACTCGAAGTACAATTTTTTTAAAAAGTTACCCAAGTAAATGTAACGGAGTAAGTGTAAATCGTTACTACCCAGCTGTCAGTGCTACACCCCTGTGCTGATGTTGCCCTTTTATAGGGTGCGTCTGTGCGGGCCTTTTTTAAAAAAAAAAATATAACAGTCGCCGGATTACAGCTATGAGTTTTCCCGCTCGGATGGTACTGCATTTGTGCTCTCACAACATATTTCCGCACTGAAGGATGCTGGCCAAATGACAGTCTCTATAAGTAACTGGTATTTTGGCAAGCAGGTTACCTGAGGCTCCCATAGAATTGGTTGCTTTCAGATTTTTCCCCCATATTTATTGCCAGCGAATAGTATTGCTTTAAGTTTTTTTTTGTTTTTAAATGTAATGTGATTGGAGAAACGTCGAGGCACTATCTCAAGTTCACAGTTCACACCCGCCTTTAACTTAACTACAGATGAACGAGCGCGACTTTAAGGAGATGGCAAATTCAAGCGGAGCTTCAGAAATCAAAGAAACTTTGGTGAACTCTTTAATGAAACACCCCTTCGTAAATCGTGATTGAGAACGAGCATATACAGCTCTTGTTAGGACAAACGGAGATAGCTGTATGGGTGCGTGTAAGTAATGTTTTTTTCTTTTTGTTTGTTTTTTGCTTTCTCTGTTTGCTGTTTCCTAGTGTTGGTACCGAAGCGTTGTAGACAACGACGGATATACGAAATCTAAAACTTCTTTCTGAAAAATGCAATGTCTGTTTGGTAGTTTCAGAATCAAGAGGCAGCAATGGTCAGCCCGATTCTCCCACGTCAAGATTAGCAGGAGCTGTACCTGGTAAATTAGGCGTTCAGAGTGGAGGAGGCTTGCGGCCCCACATTGGCTCCACAAACTGGGAGGCAGCAGGTAGCGTGTATGGCCGAATGTTGTAGAAGGGCAAGGACAGGATAAAAGAGAGTCAGAAGTCTGAGATTGTGGCGTGGGTTTCATATGGTGTCTTGCACACTAAGCAGACTCTCTCTAAGCGACGTCTCCTTGTTTAGCATGATGGGACAGGGAAGGGCTAACAGAAATGGCCACAGTGCTATCTCACAGTTCAGAAAGCCCTCCTGCCTGTGTGCAGTTTCCTAATTCTTGCCAAGTCTGGGTAGGCACCTCCTCCCACATCTCAAGGACCCCTGTTTTAGTTTGAGAGAGAATATGATGATGGATTTGAACATCTGAGAAAAAGCCTGAAACTCCGCACTGGCCATAACAGAACACCCATGACCACCTCCATCTGCACCCCTAACTTAATTCAGCTCATTGTTAGTAAAGGGACTATTTGTATTTTGTTACTAGGGGACTTTGCCCCCAGCTTGCTTCGCTCACCAACCCAACACTCTCTCCCCCCCACCCCCCGGCGTGCTCACCAAACAACACATTTTTTAATTCTTGTGAATACGCCTCTTCATTGGGAAGAAACACTACTTTCTCTGATGGCAACACAAATTAGATGATCTACAAGTCTCCGACTTAAAGTTTAAATCCAAACAATATATTCAATCTCTTTTCGCTGTTCCATTATTGCACCGAGTAATAATTTCTAGTGATGAGCGAGCATGCTCAGCCGAACGTGCTCGGCTCGAGCATCGCTATGCTCGGAGTATGGCGCTACTCGAACGAACCCGCACGTTTCGCGGGTTGGAGACAGCCAATCAAGGGGCAGGTAAGTACTGCCCTCACTGTAATGCCATGTGACTCTATACTGTCATTTGTATTGAATGAGTATGAATTGTGGAATTACAACGGCAAATTTAGAGCACACGGAAGGGTGAGGATCAAATGCGCTCTCTCCTGTCGCTCTAAATGTAAATGCTGATGAAACGTAACCAGTAGTCAATGTGCACGCTGGCTGCCAATCGAATAGTAAATAAGCTGCTCTTTTGGGTTCATATATTTGTAAATCTGACGGACTCTAAAGGAGTCAGTGCCTCACCAGCCATGAACCTCACCGCACGTCACTGATCAGGAGGACAATCACGGAATGAGAATGACCAGGAGCAGCGCTAAGTGTCCGGACTTTTAAAACATTAAATATGGGCTTTCGGAGAACACGCCGAACATGTCTATGATGCTGTCCGGCGACTGGCACCCCTAGCACTGCCCAGTCCTCTCTTTTTCTCAAGTCACTCAACTTGTTCTTGTTCCTTGTTAAATGTTGTCTTCCACCTGACAGACCTGCACGACTCCGATTAACACGGGTGGTGTTTCTGGCACTTTCTGACCTTTTCCAATGGACCAGGCACCCTCTCCTCTTCAGAGCAGGGGGTGCCTGGTTGTCTCCCATTGACTTACATTATACTCGGGTGCTCGGTAGAGCACACGAACATCGCGATGTGTTCGGACCGAACACTTTGGTGCTCGCTCATCACTAATAATTTCCTGTTTGTTTGTGCTAATGCGATCTTTACTATCATTTTTTTGAGACTTTTGAATTTTAGTACTTTCATTATCTCTAACCTGCTCTTCATGTGTATCGCACCAACGTTTTTGAATTCTTCACTACACTGTCATCTTCTCTTTTCCGGCCCCGGGTGTCGTTAAATCTCTTGGCACAAAGTCTCGTCTCGTGGGACACGAAAGTATCTCTCTGAAAAAGTCTCGTCTCATCCCAGGATTTTTTTTATTATAATAATGAGACTAGCTACATCACCTATCAAAGACAGGTAACAGAATACATTTTTCAAAATATTTGATCTCTCTTGCCTTATTTGTACCCTCAGCTTTCCTCCTATCCCTTTGTTCAGTATCAACGTGTGTCTTAACCTGTCTTGGCAGCCACTTACTCTCTCTATCACAATCTGATTGTAGGAGGGACCATACACGCGCACACACACACACACACACACACAGTAAAGGCAGGAATTTTATTCTTCAGGAACATTTTTTTAATTAATCGGCATCTGTGTGTGGTTTAGGAGTCAGTATTGTGTCTTTTCGACTTTTCACATGACGATGGGCACACAGGTGTAAATGAAAGAAAATGAGCGGCTGCTTCTTGTGTGTATGGTGCTCTGTCATTTACACCAATAAATTCTGGTGACTGATTTGCCATTTAGAAACAATTAAGGGAGGGAACACCTGCACAGAATGTGAATTATTAACATGACTAAAAGTTCAAAAAGACAACACTTGCCTGCCGTCTTCTTAAAACTGCAGAACACAATCCAGCAAAGGTACCAGCATGGCTCACTGGTGATTGCTGCAGCTTTACAGCTCTAAGGAGCTGGGTTCACCTACTTGCTCATTTTTCTCAAACTAATACCCAATATCATAAACACACAACATTTGGGCTAACTGGTGAATTCTAAACCAGCTCAGTGCCACAGACGAACATCCCGTTGAGGGTGGCACCCCATCACACTTCTCTTGGAAAATCAAATCCACCAAATGGATTGATGGATGGCATGTTTGTGAAGCAGGTGGGAAAAAAAAGTCATCAGACTAAAAACGATTTAAAGGCAGGAATTGGCTTCAGTTTAAATGATACTGGGAACACGGAGAGAACAGGCCCATGTTTTTAACAACCACTTCTTTTGATACAGTAGTGCTTGAAAGTTTGTTAACCCTTTAAAATTTTCTATATTTCTGCACAGATATGACCTAAAACATCATCAGATTTTCACTCAAGTCCTAAAAGTAGATAAAGAGAAACCAGTTAAATGAGGCACAAATATTATACTTGGTCATTTATTTATTGTGATTTATTGTGGAAAATGATCGAATATTACATATTTGTGAGTGGCAAAAGTATGTGAACCTCTAGGATTAGCAGTTAGTTTGAAAGTAAAATTAGAGTCAGGTGTTTTCAATCAATGGAATGACAATCGGGTGTGAGTGGGCACACTGTGTTATTTAAAGATCAGGGATCTATCAAAGTCTGCTCTTCACAACACATGTTTGTGGAAGTGAATCATGGCACGAACAAAGGAGATTTCTGAGGACCTCAGAAAAAGAGTTGTTGATGCTCATCAGGCTGGAAAAGGTTAAAAAAATAACTCTAAAGAGTTTGGACTCCACTAATCCACAGTCAGACAGATTGTGTACAAATGAAGGAAATTCAAGACCATTGTTACCCTCCCCAGGAGTAGTCAACCAACAAAGATCACTCCAAGAGCAAGGCGTGTAATAGTCGGTAAAGTCACAAAGGACCCCAGGGTAACTTCTAAGCAACTGAAGGCCTCTCTCACATTGGCTCATGTTCATGAGTCCACCATCAGGAGAACACTGAACAACAATGGTGTGCATGGCAGGGTTGCAAGGAGAAAGCCACTGCTCCCCTATAAAAACATTGCTGCTCGTCTGCAGTTTGCTAAAGATCACATGGACAAACCAGAAGGCTATTGGAAGAATGTTTTGTGGACGGATGACACCAAAATAGAACTTTTTGGTTTAAATGAAAAGCGTTGTTTGGAGAAAGGAAAACACTGCATTCCAGCATAAGAGCCTTATCCCATCTGTGAAACATGGTGGTGGTAGTATCATGGTTTGGGCCTGTTTTGCTGCATCTGGGCCAGGACGGCTTGCCTTCATTGATGGAACAATGAATTCTGAATTATATCAGAGAATCCTAAAGGAAAATGTCAGGACATCTGTCCATGAACTGAATCTCAAGAGAAGGTGGGTCATGCAGCAAGACAACGACCCTAAGCACACAAGTTGTTCTAACAAAGAATGGTTAAAGAAGAATAAAGTTAATGTTTTGGAATGGCCAAGTCAAAGTCCTGACCTTAATCTAATTGAAATGTTGTGGAAGGACCTGAAATGAGCAGTTAATGTGAAGAATCCCACCAACATCCCAGAGTTGAAGCTGTTCAGTACGGAGGAATGGGATAAAATTCCTTCAAGCTGGTGTGCAGGAATGATCAAAAGTTACCGGAAACGTTTAGTTGCAATTATTGCAGCAAAGGGGGGTCACACCAGATACTGAAAGCAAAGGTTCACATACTTTTGCCACTCACAAATATGTAATATTCGATCATTTTCCTTAATAAATAAATGACCAAGTATAATATTTTTGTCTCATTTGTTTAACTGGTTTCTCTTTATCTACTTTTAGGACTTGAGTGGAAATCTGATGATGTTTTAGGTCATATTTATGCAGAAATATAGAAAATTCTAAAGGGTTCACAAACTTTCAAGCACCGCTGTAAATATTGAATCCCTTTATGAAGTTTGCCAGCAAGGTTAGCTCAGCTGGCCCTTCACATCCTCTTCCTCACATTTCTACCAATGTATTGAATGATGGATTTGGACATCTGCCTGTGGGATGCACATCACTAAAAGTTTGGTTGGAGTTTATTCTATCAGCTTGAATGTCAGACTGGATGTGTGTGTGTGTGTGTTACCAAGAAACAAAACCTCATACTGCAGGCCCCCCACTGCTCATTTGAAAATGCACCCCTTATCCGTTCCTTGCATTGGCAAAAAAACTCCCATAATGCTTTGAAACTTACAGCCTGTTTCCATGGCTACTTGGCAAAGCTACCTGGCACTGCCACCAGCCTTGCACAATGCCATGCAGATGCACGCTTACTTTGTACCAGCTTCAACAATGTATGTAGTTAAAGCTCGGGTACAGAAGCTAAACAAACCCACCTGATTTGTGCAGGGTGGAAATTCAGAACTGCTTTACTCAGGAGCGAGCCTGCAGAGGAAAGATGTGAAACTCCGTGAAGACACTTCTCGCTCGGTACGGTGTCACCTTGAGGAATGCAGCATGTCACAAGAATGGAGTCACTGAAAAAATGAGTGCCATCATGTATCTCTGACCAAGATTAGGGAATGTTCCGCATCCCTTCATTAAAACTAATTTTTACAATGGCAGACAAGGAGTATTTTTTTAGGTTTATAGATTTAAATTTCATTCTTGCATGTGCCAATCAACATGTCATCATTTTTGATACCAAGATTAGTGAGTAGAACTATCTTACTTCAAAAATTTTGTGTTTCTTATCTGGAAAAAAAACAAAACAAATGAGGAATAGTGTGTTCTGTCCAGAGGTGGTGGGTAGAAGTGATAAGGGAAGAAGTACTTTTAGGCAGATTAGAGAGGTGTGAAGGCACAAAATTATACCTTTAGAGAGAGAGAAGATCATTCTGTAGTTCTATTAAGATATTAGGTGGAATGCCAGATGATGAAGAACCATCCGGACAGCATACAGGCTTGGGCAAATTTGTGGCAGATGAAATTTAATGTAAGTAAATGTAAAGTATTACACGGAGGAAGTAAAAATGTTAGATTTGAATACACAATGGGAGGTCTGAAAATCGAGAGTACACCTTATGAGAAGGACCTAGAAGTCATAGTGTACTTCATCATGATCTTCATCAAAGGCAGTGGACAGAAGTGATAGGATGTTGGGCTATATATCCTGAAGTGTGGAGTACAGGTTAAGGGACATTATGCTTAAGTTGTCTAATGTAGTGGTCCCCAACCTTTTTGATACCAAGGACCGCTTTTATAGAAGCAAATTTTTCCAGGGACCGGTGTGTAGGGGAGGGGGGTTGGATTCGGGGTGGGTTCGTAGGGCAATTTTATACACAATTTGCATTACATTTCCATTATTATTAAGTTATAATATCATAATAGAAATTATACAACTTATCATAATGCAGAATCAGTGGGAGCCCTGAGCTTGTTTTCCTACAACCAGACGATCCCATCTGGTGACAATGGAAGACAGTTACACGCAAAGTGTGTTGCTTATTTTCAGTCTACTCTGGAATCTCGTTTTGGTTGCTGTCACTGCAAAAAAAAAATGCTGCCTCACAAAAATAGGATGTTGAAAATGGAAGCAGACTTTTCAGTGCTTTTGTGGCAACCTCAAGATATTCCGCCTTGACTTTAATGCAAAACGTATGGAGATCTGAAGTTGTCTCAAACATACTTTTAAGGCCACTTTATCTGCCAACTTGAACAATGGGCATCTTCTGCCTCTGCCCCATGTGCTGCTGCTCCACCGCTGCCTCAGGTTTTCCTCCTCAGGCTCCTCTAGCACTCCTCCAGCCTGGATGGAAACTGAGTCTGCAGAGTGGGTAAAGGTGGGGTGCCCAAGAGTGCCTGTATGCCTGGAATGCAAATACAAGTAAAATTCTGTTAAAATGAACTGCCAGGGACCTAAAAAAATATTTTGTTGTAATGAAAAGTTTGTAGTAATGAGATTCTGTATTTGTTACTATAGTGCTTTCTTTAACTTGTGTCCAGGCGTTTGCAATCATTTCAATAGCTTCTTTCGTGTTAATTTTAATCTCTTGTCTATAAATTATGCTAACGAGAATTTTTCTCAGCATTTCCTTGCGATTATACACTTTCAGGGTGCGAATGATGCCCAAATCCAATGGCTGAAGCACTGCTGTGCATTTGGGTGGAAGGAATTCAATGCAAACATTATCTAAATGTGGAAGCATGTTGTGGGCAGCTCAGTTATCAATCAGAAGCCAAATCATCATTTCCTTCTTCATATTGTGAGGTTTCTGAACTCTTTTGGGATTCCCCCCCCACCTCCCACCCAACGTCACGCCGATGCACGATTGTCGCTTCTGTGGAAGATTGTTTGTCCGTTGCTGGGGCAGGGCAACCGCAGGCTCAAATCGCTGCAGTGAAGCGCCAGCAAGCAAATCATAAAAGATCGGGATCATGCTATAAGTCCCTGTGTTGCACCCCAAAACACGAGGCTTAGTCTCAGTACTTTAGCAACTCCAGCTTTATTCAGCTTGAAACGGGAACAGCAGGATGCAGCAGTTCACATACGTTTGCAACCCGAGATTTTTCTTCCTTTTTTGCTCAGTCTTTCAGAAAGTTGACAGCATCGATGGCGAAATTCCGAATTCACTGGCAACGTCTTTTTTATTTTTGCCACAATTGAGAGCTGCAAAAGTTTAAAGTTTTTTTTTTTTTTTTTTTAATATGAACTGTTATCGTTTTTTAATGTCAGCTGTTTCTATTGGAGAGTGACAATGAGTTAAATTCCAATGGATGTTTTTCAAATGTTGATGAGCAATAAGCAAAAGGTATCACTGAAAAGCACAGGAAACAAAAACAGCAAAATAAACAGTACTGTACGAGGAAAGTTCGAAGAAAGAAATTTTTTTTTTACAATGTTTCTGTTTGGGGATCATTGTGCAAACTGTGACCACAGAACTAACTGCTCTGTGGATGATTCATTCAAGCATTTCAAGGACACTTCATTGTAATGAAAGTATCTGCTGAATGTACTTCGTAGTAACAAGATTTCTATAGACTTGTGTCATATGTGGAAACTGACGGGACCATAAAAATACTTCGTTGTAATGAAAATTTCATTGTAAAGATATTCGTTGTAACGGAATTTTACCTGTAGTATGTCCTCGTATCTCTCCTCAGCACGGTCTCTCTCCTCTCTCTGTGCTGCTGCAAAACCTCGCCCGCCTAGCGTTCTGAAGAGTGTCCTCAGTGAATGGGGCAGCCATTTTGCTGTAGCCCTTCACTTAGTGAGTCTCCGTTGCCGGCAGTTCTCTCGTGGACCGGCTGTCAGACGGCCACGGCCCAACGGGTGGTTGGGGATCCCTGGTCTAATGCACTAGTAAGAACTCGCCTGCAGTACTGTGTTCAGTTTTGGTCTCCACATTACAAAAAAGACACAGCAGCACCAGAGAATGTCCAAAGGAGAGCTTTGTTGGGCTGAAAGGCCTGTTGTCACCATCCATCCATCCATTATCCAACCCGCTATATCCTAACTACAGGGTCACGGGGGGGTCTGCTGGAGCCAATCTCAGCTAACACAGGGCACAAGGCAAGAAACAAACCCCGGGCAGGGTGCCAGCCCACCGCTTTGCACTCACACAAACACACCCACACACCAAGCACTCACAAGGGACAATTTAGAATCGCCAATTCACCTAACCTGCATGTCTTTGGACTGTGGGAGGGAACTGGAGCACCCGGAGGAAACCCACGCAGACACGGGAAGAACATGCAAACTCCATGCAGGGAGGACCTGGGAAGTGAACCCCGGTCTCCTAACTGCGAGGCAGCGGCGCTACCCACCGTGCCACCCCCTGTTGTCACCAAACATTTTCAAATGTTGTAAAGAGATGAATGCAAATTGTTCAGCAGTAACCTTGTAGAAAATGGACACACACTATTCAGAAGTAATTTGTTGATATATGAAAGAATGATTTTAAACTTCCTTAGCGTTATGTTCACCTCTAGAGAAACAAGTCAAAAACGAATTTCTTTCAACAAGAAAAAGTGTAACAAAGATGTAAATATCAAAACTTCAACATAAACACAGTAGGAAAGGTACGTCTAGTGTCTACTGCTGTACTGATGCAGAGTAGTACACATGCTTATTGCGATTATGTTTTGAAACAGTCACTGATGTGCAGCCCAATGTCGCAATCGCAACAGCAGAAGTGTGTTTCTTTGCATAGTTTTCTTATAATATTTTTTTAGTTGCTTGCACATGAGGGGTTAGGATGACAGTGCACATTCAATGCTCCCCTTGTGTTATTGTAGGCTATCACAGTGCAAGACTTTGTTACTTCCACATTTCCCCAACACAAACAGCAGTTGATTCATTATGAATGGGGGCCTTTCTTGTCTTTCTACTTGATTGCAATCATTTTACATTGTTGTCATGCAGCTACGTGCACCACAGTGTACTTTCAGATGACCAGATACACCAGGCGTATCTTGGCGATTCAGGCATACAGTGCTGTAAGCATCAGCTTCACTATCCGTGTCAATGGCTGATGACCATTTCACTTTGTAATACTATCACTTGACTCAACTAATGGTTCAGTTCCAGTTTATTCTCAGACTGGCTTTACAGCTTCTCCTTTACACGTCTTTGTATTTTGGTTGAAGGCTTTGCTCCATGAATATTGCTGAGTTACCTTAGAGTGGCAGAAAGCCTAGAAATATTCATGATTTTTTGCAGCTTAGTTTTTATTTTATCCAATAGATGGCATCAGAATATTGTTCTAAGAGTTAATCGGACTTTACACTGTAAAGAGATTCATTAAATATCAACCAGAGTCTGGCTAAGGCTTAACCATAATTACACAGAATTTCAAGTCAGAATTGCACTCAGACTTAATGCCAAGGAGGTTAAAGGAGATGGATTTGTTAAAAATGATCTAAGATACATGGTGGCAGAAAGGTTAAGCACTGCTTCATTACAAATCCTGGTCATTACAGTTCTTCTCATGTTGCTATGGGTTTTCCTCTTGTGTTCCCAAAAATTAAATTGTTCATATAATTGGTTACTCCAGTCTTGTCATATGTGAGTCTGGGTGAGAAATCCTTGCAATGGAGAGTTGCTCTGTTCAGGGTTGGCTCCTTCCTTGTACCTATTGCTGCCAAGATAGGTTCTCCACCACACCCTCTCCCTGCAACCTGACAAATGCATACCCTGAAATGAATTCAATAAAGTGGGCTTGAAAATGTTATCTCAGATACTTAAGGAGTGATCTAAATGGGGTGGAATTATTAATATCAAGATGATTGAAGAAGTGATGTTTTTGTATATGAATGGCAGTTGTTCAGAAACTACCTTTTAAAAGTAAAATTTATTGTATAGGAATAAAATTGTTCTAAGATGATCTTTGGCCTGATTGTGGCAGGTAAATTGTTCAGATATTTTTTGTTAGTTCGTGGAGGACAGTCATTTGGATGACCCCTTGTTGAGATAATAAGTAAACAATCTGTTTGACAGTGATTTTAGGAATATTGAAATTAAATATTTAGAAGAGAGCAGAGATAGAAGGAAAATGTACGGAAGTAAGCTTTAAAAAGGTGGAGGAGACTTATTTTGGAAATGATCTCAGTGTGATGGAAGTGGGATGACTTCTTGAAAGAGACGATCATTTAAAGTTAGTCTCTTGGGAAAGTTGAACATTGTTAGAGAAAGATACTTGGAAGATGAAATCTTACTTTTGATTTGGGATAGACATAAGTTTAAAGATCTCATGTTACATGTCTGACAGTAATCAACTACTCCTTGATGGAGAAGACACAGTTTTGAATTTTGGGACGATTTTTGTATGCAGAGCTAACTCATTCCTCCACTTTGTGTTTCAACATTTTTGTGCTAGACTAAAAGAGGACATTCCAGCATGATATCTCAAGTAGTAGCTGCTTATTATTATATCCCATGAAATGATCGGAATTGTTATGTTAAAATGATTTTTTAGGAAACAGAGCCAACCCTGCACCCAACTGCTTAGACTCCATCAGGAGCACAGCTCCTTTGAAGGATGGTAACTTATTGCTTTAGGTGCCACTTTAAGATGGTGTTTGCTCTGTTCTGTATGCTACTTGTCATTTATCCTCCTTTCTTTTGGGTGGTAATGCTGTTTTCTGGTATGTCAGCATCATGCGGCAAGTGACACTGTGATATTCCACACACCGATATTTGTGCGGCTTCATGTTATAATGCAGGAACACCACTAATGATGTCCATGTGGTTCACTCCATCAGGACATTGTCAGGACCTCTGCCTAATATGGAAGGATAGGAAGGACAAAGTCCAAATTATTCCTTTACTTGCCCTGCTTCTCTTTGTACACTTGCTCCCTTTGGGCATAATTGGTCTAATCTCTCACACTTCAGTAATTTTTTTCCTGTTTTGTGGTGTCTAGTTTTGTTACTTATAGGGGCCATTTATTCCAGAAGAACTTAAATATCCAGCATCGAAGTTCTGGTTGTGTGAAGCAGCCTTTGCAGGCTCATCAATAAGGCTTCATTTTATTGTTTATGGCAATGGTAAACACAACGAAAATAGACTTTACTTTGCTACTGTGCCCTTCTCTCTCACTCACCTTAGTGACATTAACTGCACTCTGCTGCTGAATCACGACAGGATCACTCATTCCGCTGGCAAGCTGCATCATAACTAGGAGTGAGTATGTTGTAGGATGACAAAGTTCAGTGACAACAATAACAAGCATTCAGTTTAGTCCCTTTACTTAAAAGACAGGGTCATTAAACCTAAAAAAAAAAGATTATATCATCATGTTAACAAAGATTGTAACTTGTAGCTGGGCTATGTGTCACTCCTGGCCCTAGTAGGACAAAGCCTGACAGCACAGTGAATTGGTTCAAGGAGTGGACTTCACAAAGGATTACAATCTTGATATCTTGAAAGATGAAATGTCATAGGAAGGCTGAGATCCTAGGCTCAGCTCTGACAGGATTTTCCCAATGACTGGTGCAAATTTAAAGCCATGACCTAGGGACAAAAAGGACAAAAAAGTCTAAGCACCACTAGTTGTACACCTGTATACTGTACAAGTCTATTCCTGGGTTGCAATTTTCATTCTTATTCCTGTTAAGCATTCCTCTGTACCTGTAAAAGAGTGATCAGCCTCAACATAATGTTCATCAGCTCTTTGGTGAAGAAATGCCAAGTTAATGTAGCTAGTCTTTATATAGGGTGTTGCCCCTACTTGTGTGTGCAAGGTGACCTTTTACTGGTATCAGAGGTAATGTACTTAAGTACAAATAAGGGCTACGTTGTGGAAACACTGGAAAGGGTACCTAGAAGCAATATAAATGAATCGGAGAGCTAGGAAGCGACACTCTTTATTAGAAATCATAGTACTCTCCTGGGTATTACTCATGAGTGCCTGGGGAAAAAAATAAATTGTAGGTGTCTTGCTTCTGCAAATAATAAAAATGCAATCATGGTGCTGTAAGGTTACCACCAACAATGGGAGTGCACTATCATCCTGTCATGAGTTTGATCAACATCCCCAACCTCTCGTGTTTGAGTAAAAGGCAACACTCACCTATCCAGTACAATGAGGAGGAATAAACTTGTGTATTAATTAAGCAGATGTCACTCAGCTGGGCAGGGTTATATGTAAAGCAAGTCTTATGGTTATTCATTTTTTTTTTTTTTTTTTTTCTCTTCTGCACTTTGACTTTCTAATCCAGTCGCCTAAACGTGTCCCCAGACTTCACCTACTGGTCCAGTTCCTCCTAGCAAGGAAGCTTTGCTGACAGTTACTAAGCCTTGTCCTGCTGACTCATTAGTCAGTGAAAAGGATTTGACTTTGCTTGCAATTAGATGCCCTTTTGGGAATAAAAGTCCTCTGCTACAGAAGAAATAGACAGTCAATCAATCTCATTTACCACAGCAAAGTTTCCATGTGTCAGTGAAAGCCTGGATGAGAGAGAGGGCTAAATTACCTGAGTCGAGACAAGGTGAAACACAAATGCTGTGCCGACACAAACACATTAACTTTGAGAACAGCTGTGGCTCCTCAAAACACCGTTTTACCCACTGGTGACTATGTAACCATAGCAACTTAAAAAAAAAAAAAAAAAAAATCATTGGGAGAAGTGGAATACCAGCCTCCAGCTTTGATCCCTAAGAGAGTGGCGGGGGGAGGGCAGAGTGAAGGGAGGGTCATTTTTTTATTTAATCGCTTTATATGGCAATCAGCATCTGACAACAGCCCGGAACAAGCCAATGACCCGTCCTGCATGTAAGAAAGGGCAGAGGCTGGGATTTTGACTCTGTAGTTCAATCCACATAGGACTTCATACTTATAGTGTACCCTCTTGTTTCATAATTACTTTCTATTTTATGGAAATTTTAACATTTTCTCTGTGAGAAATGTGACAGCTTGAAAATACAACACTATCCACAAATTGTTTCCTAGCTGAAACATTAACACTTTTCAATTCCTCACCATGACATATTTTCAGGAAAATGCAAAGCATTAATTGAACCAGTGAAGGTGGACAGAAGATTTTTCTATACACCAAAAAACAGTTCTTTCCAAAGATAATGAGGGAAAATGTTAGAATTTAAGATCCAATACATAAAGAAAACAAAACCAATTAGTTAGAAGAGACCGTGTTCAGATGATTCTTCAAGCTATCTTTGATGAGGTAGACTTGTACTCACCAACGGAAGTTTGAAGTAAATTTGTGATTTTAAAAAGTACCTCAACTTGAAGTTCGCAAAGCAAGTGAGTGTGTGTGATCTGGCATTATCAAGTGTCAATGTCAACTTTATTTATATAGCACATTTAAAACAACATAGGAATGCTGTGGCCAAAGTGCTTTAGAATAATAGAATAAAAGAAAAACATACAATTAACATGAATAACATAAATATAAATAAAATAAATGAACATAAATAAAATAATAAATAGAAGTAATGTTACATAATCACAATGTGGAAACCACCAGTATTACTGAAGGTCACGGAATGCAAGTGAAAAGAAATGAGTCTTTAATCTCGTTTTGAACAGTTTTAATTGTAGACGACTCCTTTATGTGATGAGGTAAAGAGTTCCACAGGTGAGGAGCAGCAGCTGCAAAAGCCCTGTCCCCCTTAGTTTTACATTTAGTACGAGGGACAACAAGAGACAACTGACCAGAAGATCTAAGCACTCTAGATGGTTGGTGTAAAGCACACAATTCAGATAAACAGGCAGGAGCAAACCCTTGTAAAGATATAAAAACTAGCAACAAGATTTTAAAATCAATTCGAAAAACTGACAGGCAGCCAGTGTAAAGAAGCTATTATTGGAGAAACAGAGTCAGACTTTCTTGCCCCAACCAGAAAGTGAGCGGCAGCATTCTGGACCAACTGTAACCTGCGTATCAGGGATTTGCTAATCCCAGAATACAGCGAGTTGCAGTAATCCAGGCGAGAAAAGATAAAAGCATGAGTAGCTTTCTCAAGATCCCTAGAAGATAAAAAAGGCTCGATCTTACCTAATAGACGAAGCTAGAAAAAGCAACTCTTGACTACAGAATTTACTTGTTTCTCAAAAGAGATGTTACTGTCAAAGATAACACCAAGATTGCGGACTTGAGGTTTGCAAAAGACAGAGAAAGAGCTGAGAAGTCCAAGACCAATTTGGGCTTTAGCTGATGGACCCACTATAGGCACCTCCGTTTTATTTTGATTTAGATCAAGAAAATTATTAGCCATCCAGGATCTTAGTTCAGACAGACAGTTGTGGAGTTGATTTATTGCAGAGTTGCAAACGGGAATATAAGTGGTGTGTACTTACCTGAAAATCCAGCTCCAATGACAATGTTACTGTGGGTGGGATGATGGTCCAATATGAAATCCTTGTCTGGAGTAACCTGTGAAAAAACACCGCCTGAATGACGCGCCAGCATTAATTCCTCACCCTAACATGTACACTTAAATGAAAAATACAAATTCTCACTCATGAATAACACTACAAAAAAGAGTCCTGAGCAATTCTCTTGGATATTGGCCACTCATTCAACCAACTCACCTTCTTGTAGACATGATATTATGCTGTGATAAAGTATGTAGCATTTTGTTCAAAATACATTATCGATCTGATTTTCTGTGTATTGCAGGACATGCAATATTGATAATTCAAATGGTCACACTGAACTTTAGACATATTGCAATTAACCAGCCTATTTAGCTTAATCATTTTGCTGTAAGGAAAAAAAGAAGAGGCAGCGAGCTATCAAAAAAGGATTTTTGTGTTTTTGCTTCATCACTTTCACTCCAATATCAGATTACGAGTACAGTAACCTGAGAATTACAGATTTCTGGATTTGTGTTTGTGTCCTGTGCCTGTTCGTGTGGTCTGGTCTGGGTTGGTAAACGACTATGTCTGTGGGGCACTTCCAACCCCTGCAATTCTTCACATACTTTGCATTAAGGTGGGACAAAATTTTACACTGTATACAGAAAACTGTTCACTTGAGAATTCCATTTATCTGTCACCTACATCTGCATGTAGACTTTGTTTTGTTGTATTTATCACTGATCTTTTTTTATCAGGTTTTGTTAGTTTCTATATTAATTAAGTAATTATTGTCATCTAAGTAATTTGGGTGGGATTTTGGACTTGTGTTGTTAGTTAATTGTTTCATGACCGGGCCTAAATCACTACTGAAGACTGAAATCAAATCACCAGGACAAGATACTGTAATATTTACCCTCGAGTTCTTAAGAAGGGTAGCAAGTATATATATAAAACCCTGACACATTTTTAAGAAGTCACTGTGCACTGGGGAAATTCCAAAGGACTGGAAAATGGCAAATATCATCCCATTATATAAAAAGGGTGACAGGGCAGATCCATGCAACTATAGGCCAGTAAGCTTAACGTGCATCACAGGAAAATTAATGGAAGGAATTATTAAGGATAAGATTGAGCAACACACGTCAAGGACAGGAGTTATTCTGACCAGTCAGCATCAGTTCAGAAGAGGGAGGTCGTGTTTTACTAACATGCTGGAATTCTACGAGGAAGCAACAAAAGGATCCGATCAAAGTGGAGCTTATGATATTATTTATCTGGATTTTCAGAAAGCATTTGATAAGGTGCCACATGAGAGGTTGGGCATCAAATTAAAAGAAGTGGGAGTTCAGGGTGATGTTTTTAGATGGGTGCAGAATTGACTCAGACACAGGAAGCAGAGGGCGATGGTGCGAGGAACCTCATCAGAACTGGCCAATGTTAAGAGTGGTGATACACAGGGGTCAGTTCTAGGGCTGCTGCCATTTTTAATATATATAAATGATTTACATAGGAATATTAAGTAAAAAGCTGGTTAAGTTTGCAGATGATACCAAGATAGGTGGATTGGCAGATAGTTTGGAATCAATTAAATCATTACAGAAGGACTTGGACAGCATACAGGGTTGGGCAGATTTGTGGAAGATGAAATTTAATGTCAGTAAATGTAAAGTATTACACATAGAAAGTAAAAATGTTAGATATGAATACACAATGGGAGGTCTGAAAATCGAGAGTACATCTTATGAGAAGGATTTAGGTGTCATAGTGGACTCTATGCTATCAACTTCCCGACAGTGTTCAGAAGCCATTAAGAAGGTAAACAGAATGTTAGGTTATACAGCATAATGTGTGGAGTACAAGGCCAAGGAGGTTATGCTCAACCTTTATACTGCACTGGTGAGGCCTCATCTTGAGTACCGTGTGCAGTTTTGGTCTCCAGGCTACAAAAAGGACATAGCAGCACTAGAAAAGGTCCAGAGAAGAGCGACTAGACTCATTCCAGGGCTGCAGGGGATGAATTATTAAGAAAGATTTAAAGAGCTGAGCCTTTTTAGTCTAAGCAAATGAAGATTAAGAGGAGACATGATTAAAGTAGGGTGGTATGGTGGCGCAGTGGGTAGCGCTGCTGCCTCGCAGTTAGGAGACACGGGTTTGCATGTTCACCCCGGGTTTGCATGTTCACCCCGTGTCTGCGTTGGTTTCCTCCGGCTACTCGAAATTCCTCCCACAGTCCAAAGACATGCAGGTTAGGTGCATTGGCAATTCTAAATTGTCCTTAGTGTGTGGGCGTGTGTGTGCATGCGTGCCCTGAGGTGGGCTGGCACCCTGCCCAGGGTTTGTTTCCTGCCTTGCACCCTGTGTTGGCTGGGATTGGCTCCAGCAGACCCCCGTGACCGTGTAGTTAGGATATAGCGGGTTGAATAATGGATGGATGATTAAAGTATTTAAAATTATGAAAGGAATTAGTACAGAGGATGAAGACTGTTATTTTAAAATGTGTTCTTAAAGAACACAAGGACACAGTTGGAAACACACAAATATTTAGAAGTTTTTCTTTATACAGAAAACCACAGACGCATGGAATAAGTTAACAAGTAGTGTGGTAGACAGTAAGACATTAAGGACTTTCAAAACTAGACGGGATGTTTTTTTTAGAAGAATTAAGTGGATAGGAGTGTCAAGTTTTGTTGGGCTGAATTGAATGGCCTGTTCTCATCTAAATTGTTCTAATATTCTAAATTTACATACCCAAAAATAAATGGCTATTATTCTACTTCTGTAATAAAGCTGCAAATGAGTTAACAGCAGTGAGTACAGTACTTCAAAATTTTAAAATAAAGTATTCATGATTGAAAACCTATTTTTACACCAATATCAAATAAATAAAATACACACAAAATGGGTGCTTCAGGGATTTCTCTCCAAAATACTAGATTTTACAGTACAAAACCAAGAGATTTTATGATGTACAACCCTGGAATCAATATTCTTTTGTGCTTCAGTCTGTCAGCTATCATTGTGCAAAGTTTAGATGTTATATCCCATAACATCGCAAAGTTTCATTGTTGGGCACAAGGAAAAGGTGGTAAAGCCAGAACTGAATATTACCTGCACCAAGCTGCCTTATTATGTTCAGGACATATATGACACTTGCCACCTTAGAAAGGCAAATAGTATAATTAAAGACCTCAGCTATCCTGTGCGGTCACTTTTCTTTCTCTTTCCTGCGGGCAAATGGTACAGGGCCATTGTCACTTGCACCAGTAGGGTTAGGGACAAGTTAAGTAAGGTTAGTGCATCACCAATCATAACAAATATTAGAACATAAAAAACACTGTGATATTTTGTCATACATGTGCATCAAAGGGGCACGTTCAGGTCTCATCTAAGGTATGCAATACCCTACCAGGATGAGAGGAGGTGCTGCTGCTAACAGGGTTGTCTTTTTTTTTTTTTTTTTTTCTTTTCCACAGCAGCAAGAAGATGCCCATTGAGGACAACTAACACTGCCCCTTCCAGCCTGAGACCTATAAGGATCTGACTCCCCTGTATGTCAGTGTCTCATCTGGGCCCAGATTGCATTTATGATGGGTCTCCAATGCTGAGACTTGCTCATAAAAGCCACTTTAGATAAAGCCAGAAAGGGCTATTTATAATAAGTACTTGAGGGTGCAAAATCTATTTAGTTTATTTTTGCCACTGCAATTAGAAGAGGTGACCTTGCTGGCATCCCAACACTTCATACAGTCATCCTGTGTTCCTTCCACATGTCCTGGACATATATTATATTGTGTGTATATATATATATATATATATATATATGTCTCTTCTGTCACCCACAAAAGTGAGAAAATGCTCACTGAGGGTATTTGACTCAGTCTGAAAAGGCTGGAGGACTATAAAAAAATGGATGCCTCAGAGAATGGTGTCTCATATTGGGCTCTACATTCAACAGCATGGAGCTCCCGCAGATGGCTCAATTGATTGCTGTTAAAGACGTCAAGAAGACTCCTCCTTAGTTTATTTCAGTTGGCTTCTGTATATGACAAGAGCATCCTTTTTGTTTGAATTTATTTACGTTTGGGTTAAAAGATGGTGACCTGGCTGGTAAACCCCAACATTTCTTTGACGTTACGAGTGTTCTTCCAGTTGTCCACAGCATATACAGTATAATACCTAATATCTACTGAGAGCAACACATATTCTACACTTTTGAACCCCAGCTGCAAGCAACTCAGGAATTTACAGGAGTAGAAATTACCACCTCAATAACTGTTAATAGTTCATACATGCAGCCTGACACCTCTGCTACGCTGCTACACATAACAGATTAGTATGTACAAGGGAAAGATGTATGATTTTACATCTCTGGAACTGTAATCAGTATTTTGCAGAAGGTGTACTGAAACCTTTAGTGGGATGTGTATGAAAGGAGTAAAGAATAAATGGAGGGCTGATAAGAAAGACATTCTGAAAATGAAGACATGTAACTACATCTATTTGCGGAGGTTAGTTTTGACACCTGTAACTCTAGAAGTTTCACTCGATGTTTCATTCTTTTATTATTAACTAGACATTAAGCCCGTTAAAATAACGGGCGCTAGAACAGTAGTGCATAAACATTTATATGAACAGTCTATATTGAATGGCAAGGGACCTTGTATGTGGCTGTAATATGTGTCACTGTATTGTGTGCCTTTAATTTTCTCTCTCAGTAATACTGGTTTGTATTTCCGTGAAATGCCTGTAATTTTGCCTGACAGTAATACAGTGGAACCTCGGTTCATGACCAAAACTCTGGTTGTAACCCGATTTGGTCGTGAACCGAAGTAATTTTCCCCCATAGGATTGTATGTAAATACAATTAATCCGTTCCAGACCGTATGAACTGTATGTAAATATATATTTTTTTAAGTTTTTAAGCACAAATATAGTTAACTATACCATAGAAAGCACAGCGTAATAGTAAACTAAATGTAAAAACATTGAATAACACTAAGAAAACCTTGAACAGAGAAAACTAACACTGCAAGAATTTGCGCTATAGCCTTATGACCCGCTCGCTAAAAACTCTTTTTTTAATGAGTTTTAAGCACAGGGGAAAAAATGAACATTTGAAAAATCTGTAATTTAATAAACAACCAAGAAAAGTAACATTGCAACAATGCACGTGCGCGCCTGTGTGTGTGTCTCTCTCTTGCGCGCCTTTGTGTGTGTCTCTCGCGTGTATGTCTCTTAAGCGCACGCCTCTGTGTCTGTGTGTCTGTCTGTCTCTCGCCTGTGTGTGCTTGTGTGTGTGTGTGTCTGTCTGTCTGTCGCGCCTGTGTGTGTGACTAGTGTGTGTGTGTGTGACGTGTATGTGTGTGTGAGTGACTGACTGACTGACTGACTCGCGTGTGCCTGTGTGCCTGTCTCTCGCCTGTGTGTTTGTGTGTGTGTGTGTCTCTCGCCTGTGTGTTTGTGTGTGTGTGTCTGTCTGTCTCT
>JANRMT010062814.1:90869524-90890531 GCA_026402145.1 Polypterus bichir lapradei | reverse complement strand
TGCGCGCCTGTGTGTGTGTGTGCGCGTGACTTGTGCGCGCCTGTGTGTGTGTGTGACTCGTGCGCGCCTGTGTGTGTATCTGTCTCTCTCTCTGCACAGGGAATGCACAGGAAGAGACTGAACACGTGCTGTGTGGCCCCGCGCATGCGCACTTCACCAGAAGACACACACACGGACACTGGACGCACACAAGGGTTTTATTAAAGAGGATGCCCTTAATGGCCAGGCGAGCAGTAATGTTAAACACAGAAGCATTTTCAGTCTTTCTCAGTTCAGAAATTCTGCTTTAGTTTTATTGTGCTTCACAAGGCTCTTGAAACTCACCGTGTACATGCAGTGCTCCACCACTGCTGGGACAGGCACTAGACCAGGAAAATATTTGGAGACAAAGTCAGAAACCATCTTGATGTCCTCATCTGAGGGATTCTTGTCTCTTTCATCTGGCTGACTTGGTGTTCCACTATGAAGGCAAATCTGACAATTTGTTTGTTAACAAAGCAATTGAAATGAGTGATGACATGAGAGAAAATAAATTAAAAACTTATGTAGTGTGCCAAAATAAATAAGATTTCATATTAAGGCAGCCTGAAAATTAAACTAGGATCACATTTTAAAGTATTGTGGGTTACTGAGGTTATAAGACCCAGCAACAGATTAATAAACAGACATGATATCCATGGTTTCACGTTTTATTAACAACAAATCGTGTGTTTCTTCGCGCTGGTCCCAAGCCCGGATAAATGGGGAGGGTTACATCAGGAAGGGCATCCGGTGTAAAATTTTGCCAAATCAATATGCGAACAACAATACAAGAGATGATCTGCTGTGGCAACCCCTAACGAGAGCAGCCGAAAGAAGAAGTAGTAGTCAAATGTTGCATCATGGGAAGCTGAACCTTATCCTGGCTACATTGAGTGTAATGTAGGAAGAACACCAAAAATGGAACATCAGTCCTTTCCAGGGCACATTTACAAACACCTAAATTCAGTCATACTAGACCATCACCAATTAACTGAACATGTACACCTAACATTACCAGGGAGAATTTGCAGACTATACATAGACGCTACTTGGGTTGAAAATGAAGCTCAATTCTGTGAAAGCTGTGCTGCTGTAGAGTTAAACATTTTCTCCCCAGCCAAATGAATTAGCATAATACGTGATGAAGAATGGGGAACTGATTTATCGTAACTGTCAAAATCTGGGTAAGTTTACTGATCACTCTGAGAAAATGAATCAACATAACATTCTAAAGCAGTGTGAGTTATTGAGGTAATCTGAAATACTGAAGAAGCCTGGAAAAGAGATGCTTTCTGAGAAACCGAATTCCCAGAATTCTGAAGAAGCTTGAGATGCAAAAGCAGATGATGGCAATAAATTAGCATAACACTGTGATATAGCATGGCAAACATAATTATTATATGATCCTGAAGAAGCTTAGGACAAAGGAAGAAGCATGACATGCTAAAAAGTGTGAAGTGTTGTAAGTAAATCAGTATATAAAACCACGGAGCTACTGAAGTGCTTGGCATATGTTTCACAGAGCTCCTTATGCAGGGAGCAGGTTATACTATACAAACACAACTAATTGCAAGTGACATATGATTCAAATGTCAATTTAAAGACCTGAAAATAACATGTAAATTAATGGACAGTGGGTATTATGTGTGAATATATTTCCAGGGAGCACGTAAATATCGCAAGATTTAGCTTCCACCTCATTAAGGCTTGGCTCCAAGCTGAGGTTCATTAAGTCAGTCAAAGAATGTGAATTAAAGCCTGACTTAACAGAAGCCCTTGAAGACGAGCAGTACTGTCTGATCAGCACACATGGAGGTTACTGTGGAGATGCCAGAGTATGGGAGAATGATCTTATGATAAAACATCTTAATGTACACTGCAGTGGGCTGGCGCCCTGCCCGGGGTTTGTTTCCTGCCTTGTGCCCTGTGTTGACTGGGATTGGCTCCAGCAGACCCCCCGTAACCCTGTAGTTAGGATATAGCGGGTTGGATAATGGATGGATCTTAATGTACAACTGATTGAATAAAAATGCATTTGCCATTAATCTCTGCTACTGTAAAATTGTGGCATCAACAAAAATGTGCCAGTGTTTCACTCTCTCTATCACACTTTTAACCTGCAATTGCTGAGTGCTTTGAGTAGTGAGAAAAGCGCTATATCAATGCAAAGAATTTTCCATCCATTATTCAACCTGCTATATCCTAACTACAGGGTCACGGGGGTCTGCTGGAGCCAATCCCAGCCAACACAGGGCGCAAGGCAGGAAACAAACCCTGGGCAGGGCGCCAGCCCACCGCAGGGCACACACACCAAGCACACACTAGGGACAATTTAGAATCGCCAATGCACCTAACCTGCATGTCTTTGGACTGTGGGAGGAAACCCACGCAGACACGGGAAGAACATGCAAACTCCACGCAAGGAGGACCCGGGAAGCGAACCCGGGTCTCCTAATTGCGAGGCAGCAGTGCTACCCGCTATGCCACTGTGCCGCCGCAAACAATTATTATTATTATTATTATTGCAAGAAGAACCTCCATATATGCAGCACACCCTCATAGGGTTTCATGCAGGCTTGTTCATACAGACAATATTTTCTCTTTCTTATCATCACACAGGAAAGTTTGGACAAGCCTACTTCTTCCCTAAAGCACCCTGTCATGCTATACTGTATTTTTTAAGCTTAACAAAAAACAAAAAGAGAACAAACATTGTCACTTTGTATTATCTATGGCAACGCACTGCACTGTTTTTTCACACTGTCATAGACCTACAGGAACACCCCCCACCCAACAATATCTAATGACAATTTTAGAAATTGGGTGCACCAAGTGAAGAAACATATAGAGTACCCACTTTTAAAATTACTGGCCATGTTTCAGTTTAAACCTCCTTAGCACATTCAGGAGCTTACTACATTAAAGCAGTTAACCAGAGTGCAGCCTTTGTGCTTTTTTCCCCTGAAAAATGTAATGTCTGTGCCTCTTAGTAGGCACTAAAATATACAGTGTAGCAAATATATATGATTTTATTTAGCTAAAGCATATAAGTGTAATGAGAGAAGGGTAACAGGAAAATACAGCAAAACATAACATTAATCAGAATCCTGCTGCTCCACTGTGTCTGACTACACTTCTAACACCCCCAAAATCACTGGTTGCATTTCTTGTACAGTATTCTGTTTCAATTCTACACTTAATTCCTCTGTGTTAGGGAACTGGAGTTGGCTTCTGGATCAAGTAAATGGCGTATGGGTAAATGGTTTGTCTACACCAGCTCACTGAGCTTTCTGGTGGCTCAGATAGCATTCCAGCCTTGGGCTATGCCCTGTATTCCTGCCTGCTCACTATAGTGAGTTTAAGGGTCCTACCAGTCTCAATCATGATGCCATTTACTGTATGCTGCATGTCAGTTTGTCTGGTCCAACAACAGTCTTCGAAAACTTCTCTTTACTGTAATTTTAATACCCTTGAATTTTTTTTTCCCAAGATACCATTTGCATTGAAGAGGTATACTTGTCTTTGTCAGGTCCAGCATTGACAAGTAGAAGTGCTGCATGCCTGTAAGTCTCTGTGTCTCTCTCTCTCTCTCTCTCTGGCTTCTTTTAGGACATTACTCTGGCCCTAAGCCACCCAGGTGCTATCTTTGCACTTAGCAGCAAACAGCTCATGTTTTCTCTTGAAACTACTTACCTTCATCAGCCCAGGGTACTCATTAGAAGGCAGACCATACACATCATCCTGGTTGCCCAGAGCTCCGAGATCTATGAAACATGGGAAATTCTTCTGTATTCCATATGTGCCAGGGATTTTTTCCTTCCAGTAGCACACATTAATTCTTAGAGTCTAGTAGAATAAAAAATATATATATTAAAAATATACACAACCCATGCTTTTTTTCCTGCATATTCAGCTGACTTGGCAGAGGTTTGTCAGTTTAATAAAAAAGTACAAAGATGGTGGAGGTTCTACCTGAGCTAATACTATAATTCTTCATGCACACAGAAATGGTAACTTCCCAGCACAGATCTGGTTGGGATATGTCTACTGGCTTATCTTTAGTGCGTGGTCAACGGTTTGGATTTCATCCAGTTTTGTTTTGTGAACGGACTCAAAATTGTTGGTTTGAAATTGTCTGTGGCTATGTTTGCTGTACCACTTAATCGACTGATATTTGGTTCATGACTGATTCTTATCCAGATCATGTTTCTGTAATCCTGAATTGGATGGTGCATATAGTATGCACCAAAGTAGCATTGGACAGTCATCAATGGCCATTTCCTTTACTTAGTTCCTCTAGTCTACATCTATGATGATATGTCAGAGTACATAGAATCCAGAGAATATGAACGCTTGTGTGTAAAACGTGTGTTTAAATGGGTTTGTAAACTCTTACACCAGGAATATTAGCAACCACTAGCAATTTAAATTATTATCTAGCTCTGATATAAACTTAGAACCCTTTGAAATAAGCCGTCTATGAATAAACCCAAGAACGGGGCTAACACAAAAAACGTCCAGGTGAAACAGTGTTTCCCCAGGCTTTCTAGCTAGACACCAGACAGAGGAAAGCCTCTAATAAAAGATCTGTAGCTAAGAAAACATCTAGGAGATACAGTTTGAGATGAAAAAGAACAAGCAATGTGAATTCATCAACAGCTAGTAAACTAAATATTAAAAAATGTCTCCTTTGCCTATCAACTGTCTTTGTCAATAGTGAGTTAACTGCTTATTTCAAAATCTAAATACTTAGAATTTGTAATTGCAGTGCAGATCACATAAGGAGAGTAACCACACAATGGTAGAAACACCACAGTGGCAGAATGGAAAAGTAGCAAGTCAAGTAAGCAAGATTGCTAGTATCTCTTAGAATCCCGAGAAAAGGCTTACACAATGGGGGAGAAGCAGGGAGCATCTAAAGTCAAGTTACTTTGCCCATACTGCATCAGCATGGTGGCAACAGAAGCTCTGACAAAGAGATTACTTTGATTCTGCCATGTATAATAGTCACTCCTTATGACATACACATTTTATCAGGTCACAATATGAAATTGTGACATTTTACTTTGATCTTGTCTTTCTGTTTTTTTCATTACAGTGTGGTGGAGAGCTGTTAGGAGAATCTTACTTGTATTATTAAACTTAACATATTCTGGTCTTATTTTACATTTACACTTATTTGCTTAGCAGATGCTTTTATCCAAAGCAACTTAAAAGAGAGGTCAACATAATTGAGTAAACATCAATCTGAGAGACTGTTGGGGAACACCCGTTACTGGACAGGGTTACAAAATACGAAAATAACAAAGAGTGAGGAGCTCAGAACAAAACTCAAGCCACAGTCTATTTGAACTTCTCTGATCCGGCAAACACTTCAGAGCCTTTCCTGCACAGACCTCGAGGCTCAGAGACAGTTTCACCCCAGAGCTACAAATGCACTCAGTCAGTCCATCAAGTGCTCCTTGTAGAACTGTTTGTACTTATAATTACAATCACCTCACTGTGAACTTGCACTACAACTGTAATATTGCACAACCTGAGCCACTTTTTCAACCATTTCCACTATCAGCACTGTTTGTATATGTTTACTGTGCTTTTGCTTTCTGATTTTATATTTTTCATTATTTTTTTTACCATATTATTATTATTATTTTATCATTTTATAGGAAAATACATTTATGGAGGATTTGCATATTGAATCTCATTGTACCATACAGTAACAATAAAGGAATTCCGCTCAATGCAATAGTTGATTTAGATTTCCAAGACCTATGCTCTTGGAGCTATGTGCTGTTCGAATACTGGGATTTATACTTGATATCATTTTTATGATGAAATCCATTATATTATGCATATTACATTTTACAGGTAAATCATTAACTTCATTTAAATAATGTATACTGTTGATAATTAAACAATTGCGGGCGCAGTGGTAGCTATTAGCTGACGCCCTATCCAGGGATTGTTCCTGCCTCACGCTTGATGCTTGCTAGGACTAGCGTGACCCTGGATGGATGGAATAATTAAACATGTATAACGAAGAGTTTTCAATGATCCATAAAAGTTTTAAAGAATTGACAGCTGGTTTAACATTAATTACAGAACTCATTGTGTGGCTATTGGTTACGTGGAGAAAGAAAACAAAAGGGCAGGAATTGGAGGTTGGTACGTTTGACAGAGATGGTACTGCTGCATTTAATTAATCCATTCAAGGGTGCTCGAGTCCCAGCAAGCATCTTGTAGGAGGCAGGAACAATCCCTGCATGGGGTGCCAGCTTATTGCTACAGCTGCGCCACTGTGCCCCCACGTTTAATACATGCTTTACTACATTACATCATGAAAATGATATCAGGTATACATGTTAGTGTTCTAAAATGTTCAGAGAGCTATAATATCAAAAATGTAATGGATTCTGTATGGCGATCAATGCGTGCGTGCTCCTGTCTACGAAAGAGAAAGCCCCTTTAAGAAGAAATGACTGGGTCGGAAAACACAGAACATGAAGCATTTAACATGCTACTTTAGTTACGATGGGATTTAAGAAACTCTAGTAAATTAAATATCGATTTTAAGATGAAGTTTATGACATTCTTTTTTAATGACAGAAGAAACAATGAGATTAAAGTGGAAATTTTGAGATTCAAGTCTATATTTGAACCTTTTTTTGTGTCCCTAATTTTCTTTTCTTTTTTCTGTACCCTAATACACTTCTGTATGACACTCTAATGGTGCGCTACGACTTGCCTTTTCACCTCGACTTTAACATCTGACCAGTTCTTTTTTATTTCAGGCATTGTGCGACTTTCTGAACTTGAACTTTTGAGTGCCACTCCATCAATTTGCTTTTGTTGCTCATACCACTGCCTCAGACACCATAAAATATGTTTTACTTTGACCTCCACTTCGCAAAACGAAAACTTAAGGGGCTATTTACATTGATTTGCATATTCAAAGGGGAATAATTCTGGGAGGAGTTGGGATGGGGCAGCAGTCACGTGTATGTTTGTTACATTTCACGCTGACTGGAATTTATGGAACGGAAATGCGTGGAAGTTGGCTTACCCACAGTTTTGTGCATCTGAATTTTTCTGTGCGTATGCACATTTCCACTTTTCTCCGTAAGCCATGTTTTACTGTGAATTCTATGCGCTCCGTTGTATGTGAGACTCCTAGTCATTTTTCAAAATAAAACACCCTGCAGGCTCTGATAGGCAATGAAATGGAAATAAAATAAAAACATTTTTATTCTTTCCGTGCAGCTTGGTACTGGTCCACGGCCCGGGGGTTGGGGACTGCTGTTCTTGGGTATTGAGTACTGCTTGATGTGGGTAAAAAATTAATTTGTGATTTTAGCACACGGCTATAACAGCAAAATCTGAAAAGGCAAAGTGTTCTGAATATTTTCTGAAATCACTGTACATACTATACCATACTGATGATTTTATAGAGTTTTCAATAATAGGAATAAAATAGAAGAAGCAATCCTTTTTACAGTTTTTAGTTAAAAATAATTATAAAGAATATGGAGATATCAGTTAAACCGAGATTAACATGTCATTACTAAATTAGGAAAACATTTACTAATGTTTGTGTATTGTGTTACTAATGCATTTACTAATTTCATATTTTAAATGTTATGTACAATAAAACTGGACTTGAATGTTTTCACTATCTTCACTATCTTAAGCAATGTTATAACGCAATGTTATAATGCATTCATTTGCCACCTTCTCTTGTGTTCACATTCAGACCTCTGTAGCCATCAGCTGAGGCAGACTAAAGAGGCATTGGATAATTGTCTGTGGGGGGGACAAAAAACAAATACAAAGGTTTACCAGTGACAGCCCCCTCCTGCGGCTGTTTGATGTGTACTTACCAGCTACCACTGTTCTCTCCACCCAGTGATGTCCCCAAATTAAGTACATCCTCAGTTCTTACAAATATTTACATAATTATGAAGCCACAAACACCTATTTTCTTTATTCAGGAGGCAGTCTGAACTAGTGCTCTGTCAGCGCCGCTATAAATATTTGCTAAAGCTAGATTTGCAGCAAATTATTATTCAAAATAATTAGTGAGTACAGCTCTACTGCTAGGCTCCTGACATCTCAAGTCAATGTAAAAAAAAAAACTCATTTGTATTATACACTAATTCAATAACAGCAATTATCTTATTCAGTAAGGAAAACTTGATTATAGAAAGCAAACCTAAAACGAAGCTTCCGGAAAACAGAGCAGTAATCGCAACCAGAGACATGGAATTACTAGATGCCACATGACCAGCAGCATCGTACGTCAAAGTTGCCGCCATATTGCGAGTGGCACTGCTGTGGGGTGAAGTAATGGATAAAGATGCCTCATGCATGTGCTACTTGGGATTGTACAAACCGCTGTACACTCCAAACCAGATCCTGGGGGATTACATTTCATAGGTAAGGCTGATCAATTATTTTGGTTATATTTGGCAATTAGAAAATCCCCTTTTATAATCTTAACTTTAGTTACACCAGGCTAAGCAGGCAAAGCTATGCATTTATGTGCTCAAGTGAGCTTCCAAACAACATTTTGGTTAAACGTATTTAGTCACTAACTATGTAGATTGTTGTTAGCTGTTAACATTTCTCAAATTCTGATGGTTTCCCAAAGAAACCCACCTGAGGAAGCAGTGGGAGGTAGCCCTTAAATGGGATTTTGAGAAAGCTGTCCTGTGATGTGTGCCGTGCTAGTTTGATAACAGATGCAGTACCAGCATCATATGATAAAAGCTACCACTTACTCACATTAAAAAACAAAGGAGGTTTGATGATTCCTTTTAGGGGTACAGTCAAGGTGGTCAAAGTAGCTGAGCGTGTTATCTGACAGTTGACATTAGGGCAAGCTGTCAGTGTATCTTTGATCAATCAGTTTGTTTGGGCTGAGATTGGTTCTGGCACCATATTGCCAGACTGAATATTCTCAAATTACAGGATCTGAGTAACCGAGAGGGAGTGTAAGTCTGTAGGAGATCAGTGAGGTAGGGAGGAGTAAGACTGTGTTAAGAGTGGTATTTAGTTTTATATTCAGTAGTTAACAGGGAGCCAGTGAAGTTGAGAGAGAATAGGTGTAGTATGTTCAGTGGATTTAGAACAGCAGGTTATTATCCTGGCAGCAGAATTTTGAATAAGTTGTAAGCGATGGATACGTTTTTGTGGGATGCCAGATAGAATAGCATTAAAATAATCTATACGTGAGGTGACTCGGGCATTAACCAATACTTCAGTACTGTGTTGTGTAAGAACAGGAAGAAGTCTAGAAATATTTTGGAGATGGAAGAAGGTAGTCACTGATCTTCTACAGACTTGCACTCCTCTCGCTCACTCAGATCCTCATCTTTTTTTTTTTAATAATAATTCTTTATTTATTGTCACATACATAGTTATGCAGGACAACACGCAGTGAAATGCATCTTCTGCAGCTCTACTTTCTGTGCCACACATCAGACTCTGTGCTATGGGAGCTCGAGCGTCTCTCATAGTGCTCCTCAACTCGGGAATTCTCTTCTCTCTCATATACATCAGCTCAATTCAATAACACATTTTAAAACTGCCCTCAAAACTTATCTTTTCAAACTGGCATACCAATTGTGAATTTTGCACTGTTACTGCCAGTTATCTTTGTTTGTTTGATACTTATTGCTTTTTGATTTATCATTCTCTTGTTTTAATTTTACTAATGTTGTTTAATTTTATTGTAAGGTGACCTCGAGTGCTAATTTTCTAATGGCCAAATATAACCAAAACAATTGTTCAGTCTTACCTATGAAATGTAACCCCCCGGGATCTGGTTTGAAGCGTACAGCGGTTTGTACAATCTTAAGCAGCACATACGTGAGGCATCTTTATCCATTACTTCACTCCACAGCAATGCCACTCGCAATATGGCTGCGACTTTGACGTACGATGCTGCTGGTCATGCGGCGTCTAGTAATTCTATGTCTGAGTACAGCGCCTCCGCACTATACGGCCAACTTAAGGAGGTGTGGCCACAGTCGTTGATTTCCCGCCCTGTCGTTATTTAGAACCCTCATTATAACAAGCAATGTAAATGGATTCACTGAAGTGTTTTTTGTTGTGCAAAGTAGTTGGTATAGTTAGCTTTTTTCAAAATTATATTCCAGTAATTTGTGAGAATTTGGACGTCGGTCAAGGCTGCTTAAACCTCGACTAATGTGGTAGTCGCAACAGGTATCAAGTTGGGTTCGAGAGGATGCCGAGAATATCACAAAACGGCAGTCGGACTTCCTACCTGAGGTGTTCATCGTTATTATCCTAGACGACAAAGTGCAACGTCGAGAAGGTTAGTGTGGGAAGTTTTAAAACAAGTAACTGTTTTACCATCACTGGAAACCAGTAGGTCAGGTTAAATCGGCGGCTGTCTAATCTTTTAGGACAGGGTCGTAGTACTAGGATGTGGTACCGTATTACCCATTATGGATGTAGTGACAAGTTAAGCAAAATGACAACATTCTATTGGCTAACTAGAAAGATTGCAATATGCACGTTTTCGAGGCAACTCAGGCCCGTTCTTTAGGCAAGATCTTGCATATTGCATATGTAATATGCTTGTATATTGCAATCTTTCTAGTTAGCCGATAAAATGTGACTTTTTGCTTAACTTCTCAGTACAGGGTCGATAGCACTAGGCATGCGCGCTCACAAGAGGCCGCGCTCTTCGTGGGAACGCGCGCAACTTATGCAGCAGGACTTGGAGGCAAAAGGCCACTATTAACCTCGAGAGTAAAGGCAGAAAAAGCTTGCTCCTATACACCCTCAAACGTGAGTTACCTTTCAAGGTCTGTCGAGTCTAGTCTGCAGTCTCTGGTCAGGATTTATGGGGGATCATGCAGTCAGGGTCGTTGCCGCCGTGAAACCCTTAAATCTGGTGGTCTCAGCAGAATAAATCAATCACTTTTATTTCGTTACGGCTGGAAAGGCAGTTCCGCGCGGCGGAGTTCCTTCTGGTTTTTTTTTTTTTTCGCTCCTGAGGTTTTTCAGTTAAGCGTCTTAAGACTTAAAAATACGGCAGTCTCTTCCAAGAGATGAAAAGATTAATCAACTCGGCCATGCTAGAAAGTTTCGGAACTCTGCCTTCTCTCTAGCGTTTAATAACTGCGCATGTGAATTAGACAGGCTTTAGTAACATTCAAGTAGCCGATATGTCAGAAAGAAATGATTATTAAATTAATTACAATAACGTGAGACTGAACGCGTGCCATGGAGCATTTCAGTAATTCAACTGCATGGTGTTATTATCTAATCTCAACTAATGTCCAAATTAATTAATGACGGTATAGAAACTACTTGATCATTTCTCAAACCTTTTTCATTCTGAAATATTATTATACAGGTACTTCATTTTAAATGCATTGAGGATTCATGAAAAAGAGAAGGAGACTCCACACCACCTTAATTTGTGACACTATCAATAAAACTGACATCCACTTTCTTGTTTTGTAGATAGCTTTCAGTGACAAATGTACAATAACATTTTTAATACATGAAAAGTCTTATTTTTAAGCACAGAAAATACTTTACAGATAGGCTGACACAATGCTTGAAGTGGAACCAAATTATTGGCAGTACTGAATTTGTGGTGATATAGTGACTTTAGATCAAATTTGGCAGGGGTGGCTGTTACCCATGAAGAGGTGCTGGTACTCATTGATGCACTAAGAAAAGCTGCTGGTGCAGTGAAACTTGCATTATGTGACAATGACAGCCGATCTAAAAGCAGCCCCATAGGAAAATTAACAGAGAGGTGCTGGTACTCAATGTTGAAACTGGAAGAGGTGCCGGTACTGCATAACGGTGAATACCAGCCCACTTAAAGCACTGATTTCATATGAGTATTTCTGGAGAAGACTTGTTTCTAACATTGTGAGAAATTGAAGGCTTGCTGCATTTTGTATACATACTTAACAGCACCTGGTTCAGTTCCTGGTAGGGTGCCTATTTATAATGTGTGTGTTTTTTTTGTGTTAGCATGACTTTAAGAATATGGTACTCCTACCATCTAAAGACATACTGTTAAGTTAACATAATATTCCCAACCCACGTAATTCAATTCAGAATTGAGGGGCGAGAGACCGTACTGCAGCAACATGACACGCAAGGCAGGGACCTAGAGAGGCCAGCAGACCTCTGCAAGCACAAATCACAAACAAAACAAGCATTTGTAATTTTAAATCATGTATTTTAATTGAACACAATTCCATGACACTTTAAAAGTTCATCTGCTTCAACATAACTATTTCCATACTGGTTTACAGTTGGAGCACTGATAGGTTAAGTGATTTGCTAAAGATTGCAAGGTAGTTCATATCAGAAACTGATCTTTCAAACTTTTGCTTTAGAGTTTAGTTCCTAATAATTTTTTAAACTTTTCTTTCTTCATCTTTTAAAGCAGTTGGAGCTACATCATTTGTATGAAAATGTGCTACATAAATAAATGTTGTTGCAGTAATACTCATGCTCACATGTGTCAAATTAGAAGCTCCTGTTAGCATAACCCATATATTTGCAGAGTTTGTGTAAAAGTGGTTTTGTGCCTGACTGTGCCCTTCAATAGACTGGTATCTCATTCAAGACTGTGCCATGCTTTACACATGAGAATGGCAGACATGGCAGGCCTGATGGCTCTAAATAAATTGGATTCTGCCTTAGTTACTGAATGTTTTGGCTTTGAATCTATTCTTATGGTCCTTTCCAGTTAACGTGTAGCTTTCTTCTACATTTGTTCTCAAGACTTAATGTGCCCCTATAATTCAGCCAGGTATGATTGTGTTATAGATAAACGTATCTGTTGAGTGCATTCATTTTACATGGCTGCTGGTAATACCTGTTTGTGTACAGTTATGGAGTGGGTAACAAAGTTAAATTAGACAACACAATTAAATGGGGCTTTCCTTTTATAAATAAGCAGAAAGGCTATGAGTATTTTTGAAGCTGACTAATTTGCTAATTGATACAGGTAAACATTTTTTTTGCATGTACAAACGCTAGCATTGTTATAGCTCCTTTTATACTAGTGACATGGTGCAAGCTACCTCTCCACTTTCCATTCCCAATCACTATGTGATACCCTTCAAGACATACATCTTAAAAATGTATATTTTTGCACAAACAATAGCTGTTTTTTTAGGATTATATTGTGTATGCTTTGAGTTCTTTAATGTGGTAAAATACTGTATGTCCACGAAGGACCACTTAGATATTTCAGTAATATTGCATGTCAGCTACCATGCAGATTACAAAAGCATAGGTTGTAAAAGTACCAATGGTACACCATGCTTTTAGATTTTGATACCTTAACATAATATAATTTTGTTCCTTTGAATAAAATGGGCAAAACTACTGACAGGGTTTTCTACTAGTGAAGGAAAAATAAAACGTATCAAGCATAAATATAATCTATTCCATCAAAAAGAATTACTGCTACTTAAAATGAGAGATGAAGCCAGTTATGTATTAATGACACAGACCTGTAGAGGCAGTTCAATCCCAATGCTGGTTAGCAGGCTTTGGGCCCAGGGTCCTGCGGTGATCACTACACTTCTGGCTTGGTACTTGCCATTGCTGGTTGTTAAAGTAATAGTTGAACCAGGTATAATTTCAATGACTCTCTCGCCATCATGAATTACACCACCAAATCTCTGAAACAGAGCCTAAGGGAAAGAGAATTCATTATCTTCTGATACTATGCCAAAGATTTGCCTTCTCCTTATTCTCCTCCCTTCCCACAATGACATTTGTGATCAACAAGTGCATGCCATTTAAGTACCATCAGTTAATATAATTGAGTCCATAGCTGAAGTGAATGATAGGGACTCGCAAGCAAAGCACAGTGTAACAAGTCTGAAGCCCTTAATCCTGCTACACTGGTTCATGCAGAGAGAACTTCTTCATGATGAAATTCGGTGAGAAATGTGAAATTGGGTTTACTATTTTATGAACACTGCAGAGTTAAAAAAAAAAAAAAAACGCTATCGCTATCGGGGAGCCAGAATATGATTACTGCCTTTTACACCAAATAAAGACATTCCAAAGGGTACTCTGCAGAGAAATAATTACAAATATCTACCGGTATATAAGGGATTCCTATCCAGCTGGTCACTTAGGAGAAAGGTTTGCATCACACTGCTCTGCCTTCCCCTAATTCTGTTGTGCGCCATTTCCAATATACTCCCTGTAAACCTTTACTCTGTGATCTGACACATAAAGGATCATTCACAGCAGGATATCTATGAGACAAGCAGAAAATCCCATGGATATATATTACATGATTTAAAAAGCGCATGTTGGGAAACTGAGAATTGGCAGAAAGCTGTGATGACTGATTGCAAGTTGGAGGGTAGGTGCTAGCACTTGAAAAATGCAACTGACTTAAAAGAACAAGATTTGAAAAGATGATCCTTGTGAAATGTTTCAAGATTACATGCTAGGGTTTTATTTATATCTGATTTTACCAAAAAGAGTTGGTATTAAAGACTTTGCTTAATCTAGTAATTTTTAAGCTTCAGGAGGAACCCATGGTATGTAGCAGCGGTTAACGTACCTGCACGGATTTGAGTCCTCTGTCAGCAAACAGTACCCCAGCATTCTTATCAACTACTACAGATTTTCCCGCTGGTAACTGGACAGATGAAAAGCGTTCAGCAAACTGTTCACGTGTCAAATTTTCCTGTTGCAGTACTCTTCTGATGGCTTGGAAGTGCCTGTCCTCTTCAGCACCAATGACTAACAGTCCAGTTTTTCTATTTATAGGATAGAAAACTGGTAACTTTAAGATGTTTAATGATTTATCATGTAAAAAGTTACATTTTCAAAGTTTAGTGCCTGTCAAGGCTTGGCTTGCTATTACTTTCAGTATCTCAGGAATGAGATGACATACCAGATAGTTTCAGCTCTCCAAAATCACTCACAACTAGCTTCAAGTACAATATTAACTGTTTCGACATGACAACACAATAAAGATAGCTGCTTATCTTTGGGCTAGGCCTCAACCAATTCTGCCAAACTTTAAATATTTAGAGTTGAATTTGATTATAAACAAATTTTGTCAATGATATTGTTTAATAAATAATCGTGGAGAGCTATTAGAATGAACAAAAAACATCACTACTCAGAAGTCTCTGAAATCTCATTGAATCAATCAGATAGATGGCGAAGTTGCCAGGTGAACAAGCAAGGGCTATAAAATCTGACAGTTTTAGTGTCAAACAATATGAAGCACAGATTTGGTGTATAAGATGTAATACAACATAGGCATTTAGACCTCTCTCACTGTTTCTTTTTTCTGTTGAATGGCACAAGTTCCCGAATTTACTCACACTAATACACTTTGTAATTCTTACATTGCAGTATCATGTAAACATACAAGTAAGTAGCAGAATAAAGGAAACTTTTGTTCACATAAATGTTTTTGCTGTTCCGTTCTGAATATTCCAGATGTTATCTCAGTCTGAAGAAGTCTGTTTCGGTGTGTATTTGTGATTTTTCAAAGAGTATTTCTTATAGAGGCAATCAATTCCTTCTCTCTTACTCTATGCCTATTAGAAAATAGGATTCATACAATTGCCGTCAGGCTAGATCAGGTAACCACCATTTGCCTTAAAAATGATTACAGTTTCCTCTCCTGTCTTTCCAATGAGGTTTTCTCAGTCAGTGTTGGGGAATTTGAAATGATGCATGATTACCATGTCTTAGCTACATACAGTACAGGTCTCATTTCTTTAAACAACATACTATTGTTTGAATGATTATAATTCAGTCGCCTGTAACCAAATTACAATCACTAAATTGCTGGATCTCATTCATAATGTTAACCGCTATGATTCAGACAACTTTCCTTGTTCTGTATTGATCAAAAAATTCTTAATATTGTTTACACCCACATCACCACACCTCATTTGATTATCATTTTGTCATTCCAGTAATATCAAAATCCCAAGGAAATATTGTTGCTGCTAGAGCTTATGTAATGCTTTTATGATCCTTGAGATTAGAAGTATACATTTAATAGACATATGTATAGAGTATAATATACAAAGTATTTTTTTTCTTCTATATTTTCATTCATTAATGTTTTTCTGTTTTCCCTCTATGCAGTCTGTATTAAATGTTTGGACACTTTTCTCAAGATCCTCACACAGAGAATGGTTTTCTTTTAGATGCTGTCTAACTAATGGACTTTTTTTGCTGAAAGACTTTCTAAGTGGCTAATAAAACGTAAACCCACCACTTCAAACCTTGTCCTGTAGGGCCATATTGACAGAGGCACTATATATACATTGATATTTTTTGATGTTGGGTCTTCAAGACAATCCCCTTTAAACTAATAGTATCCATGGAGTTATTCCATAATTTTATTACTGAGCTGTTATCCACAAAGGTAATCCTTAAGCCTTCAACAGATTTGTGTCTAAACGTGATAATCTCAAAATAGGAAGGATGGCCATGTTAAGTAATGGCACTAGTAAAGTGGAAGTGATGGCAGTATTATACAAATGTAAAACAATTTAAAAAAAAAATAAAAAAAAAAATTGTAAAAGGATTTTTCAATCACTCCATTTCTGCGTAAGATGAGTTTTTACATTGAAGATGTGTTACGTATGTTACAAACAATGCTTACGGTAAGTACTATTAAGTGTGTTGCACGCATTGTTTTCAGATAGTGTCTGGATGTTCTGCAGTGGCCAGTGCTAAAAACACTTTCAGGGAGACAGGATGATTTTATTTGACTTCTGATTTAGCATAGTGGACTTTGGTGACTTATCTCCTTCTAGTAATTTTGACTTTAGTCTATTTTTGATTAGGGTTTTTGTCTTGTCTCCTTGTCTTTGCAGGCTTTTTTTCCTTTGCAGAAACCTTTCTTATAGTGTCCGTACACTCAAAGTCGAGAGCCCAAATAAGTAACTGAATAAACTGATTTACCTTTGGCTTGGTTGGCTGAGGAGGTTGTTTGTAACTGTTCATGCTAAGAACAGGAATTGAGTTTGTGTTTGATAGGATTGACTGGAATTCACAACTAGGACACTGGCCATATGAGACAGTCCTTGATACACACACTTAACTACACTCAGAAACTAGTAAGATTCATTTGTGTGGAGTTGGCTTGTGACTCTTGTGTTCATGTTGGTTTACTTTGCTCCTAATTCCCATGGGACATAACTCAATGGTTTGCGGGGCAGGACTAAAATTTAAGGTTTGTGAGCAGAAGCTAGAATTTAATCATGTAGTTGGGAGTGGGCAGTCAGAACAAAGATAAACCTCTGAGAAAATACTTGGAAAGTAAATTGTATATACATATTATATATTTGATAAAATATGGTTATTTTTCTTCTAGCCATTTATCATGAATGTTGTAATTGATATTGTTTCACCATAAAAGCTCATACAGTCAGAAAATTTAATGTGAGTGTGTCTCTTTGATGCAGTGGTGTCTTTTTTCTTTTTTCCTAAATGAATCATTCCAGTCATTGAGATGCATAGGTACAGCAGCTTGTAAGACTGATGCACAATAATGATTTGGGTACTGTTTTTTTTTATTTTTTTTATTTTTTTTAACTTCATATATTTATCAACTTTTGGACAGGGTTAGTGACCAGTTAGCTGCAACTTGTAACTTGCCTGGTGTGTGTGTGTGTGTGTGTGTGTGTGTGAATAACATGTATTTTAAATGCATGTTTTAGCGGCACACCCCATTACCATTGTCAAAGAAAAGGACCACGAGGAGGGATATAGTAAAAACATGATACGTGGCTTCATATAAAATTAATGATTATTTTTCTAGTCAAACAATTCAATCAATATAAACATCTTAATTTATATTCAACTTCTGAGTAAAAATTTTAAACAAATTCTGGGTTGTTATTTGTCTTCCATAATAGCAAAATAGGAAAAAACATAAAAATCCAGATCTATTTTTATTTTTTTTAAGCAGGGTAGAAGTCTTGTCTGGTCACTCTCTTCTTGATCTATCTATCGATTGAAAATGATAGGAATAGGCCCACTCTGATTTTATTGTGAAAAAAAAACATTCAGAAACAGATTAACACACATCTGTATAATTTTTTTTTCCTTGTGTATTCTGTTCTTTAAGAATGGAACCATGAAACCACCTTTTATGGGAGCTGGAGAAAGCACACAGAAACTGGATTAAATTTTATTGGGCGTGGCTATGAGCTGAATTAAACTTTTTTTGGAGCGTTCAGGAGCAGGATCAAAAAATAAGTTCCTTCCCGAATTTCAAAATTTTGCTTTGTGAATATAAATTGGTCGGGTGTCTCGGCTGAGGAATTGGTCTGGCTGGCTCTCCCTCTCACAGCAGCTATCCTCCCTGAGATGTTTGCAATTACAAGCAGTGAGTTCTACTCTTGAGCTTAAAGGAGACCCCTGTCAGCCAGTGATTGGATCAGACTGCATAGTGCCGTCTTCACTCCACTCCACTGCACTGCATATATTTCTTGTTACACTTGATGTAAGTGTATTTAAAAGTGTGCAATAGTGTAAACACATAAGTTTGATTCCTCCTCACTCTCAGAAATCAAACAAATAGATACAGACACAAATGTTCTCGTTATTGTTAATTTATCTTTATTGTTCAGCGATACATGACAAAAGGGAGCCTGAATCTGTCCTGGTGTACGTGCCTACAGTGAATATCTGTCTGTCTGTCTGTCTGTCTATCAATCAAATATAGTGCCTGTATTATTTGGCAGGTAATCTATATCATGTCTATGATCTGCTTCTTGCAAATGAGAGGGTGTGGTGGATGTCTGCTGACTGGCTGTGAACAGACCTATACATGTATATATAAAATTGTATTTAACTACAAAAAGGCCAAATCTAGAATTAATGGTCTTCTGTGTTAACAGCATACTATGGTAAACATCAAAACAGTTTTCCACAAAAGTCACATAATATGTTCAAACTTTCATTGTTTTTCCTATATAAATCTAAATTACACATATAATAGACTTATTATAGAAAATAATCCTAATTTATACACCCCCCAATCTCTGTATGTCACTTTATTGACAAAGCTTCACTCTGAATTTATTAAGAATTCTTTCTACCATATTATTTTTAAACATTTGTATATAACTTTTCTGTACACTCTGATTTGCAACTACCATTTATATTTGGTGCGCATCACTTCTTAATACTACCTCCCATCCTATTATGTAAGGTCCAAATTCTCCATGACTGCACATCAGTGCCAACATAATTCTTTTGATGATGCTACCTTACTGCAAAGCACTTAGAAAAGGTGGGTGAAGACATTGAGCCCAAACTAGAACAACCCAAATCCTAGTGACACTCATTTTCTAATGACAGACAAATATAAACTGAAAACATGTCGAATTACAGATCCAGTACTGTGGATTTTTTGTGCATACTTATTCTGGCTGGATATTAACATTTAAAAATGTAAATTCTTGACTGGTACAGGAAACATCTCAGAAAAAAATACCAGTAACTAATTTGGTTTAGGACCTAAGTTTATTTTGAAGTTCCTTGAATTTGTTTTTCAAGACACATGATGCAATATCATTAATTTCCCTATATGCTATAATAATACATGTCTTCATCTGCCCCATACAGTACCGATGCTGTGCTCTGTGTAATGTGAAAAGTTCTTGCTTCTGGTAGCATGTTGCCAATACATTCAAACTTCTGATGCATATAGAGATGGTTGTGATGATGAGGAAGGTATTTTCAACAATTAGTACTTTTCATTTTTGGGCCTTATTTTGATTTTGACCACGTTATCTTCAGTGGATTTGTTAAAGGATTTTGCAGTATGGAATTTCTGTGCATTAGGTTTTTTTGGTGATGCAATGCTATATTTCTTTTTTTGAGTACATTCTACAAATTGTATTTGTTTCAAATGACAGGATTTCGAATCATACTTGTAAATTCTTTTTGACTATCTTTTCTTTAATTTTTACTTTTAGTAACATCCAGTCCTCATATTTATAGGTTCTCCTTTTGGTTTCATTGGTAATGGTTTTTTTTTTTTTTTTTTTTTTTTTTTTTTAAGTTTTTCTTTGATTTTTTTGTAGATAATAAGCAGCGCAGCCTTTTCTGTAAAGGTCTTTGAATATGTTTCTCGCCCTTATGCTACCTACCTGCAATTACCTGCCAATCAGCTTCGACTGGCAGCTACAACCTTTCATGTCCCTTGAATTAACATTTAACTAATTCAGTAGAAGCAGCTATGAAATCCCAACCTAAATATTACTGCAAACTGAAAAAGGCAAAACTATCTCCTATATTTTTTCACCTATTCCTGCATTTTCATCATTTTTAAACTTTTATTTTTAGGCATTCTTAAATGCATTCATTTACCAGCCAAATAACTTTACCTGCAGCTAAAGCAGTAACAGAGAACCTTTGATGTACACAGAATTGACCCTTTCATCATTATGTGTAGTAGTCAACTGAAAACTCAGCGCTGCACTCTGTATGTAAATCTCATTGGGGTGATGACTGGGTATAATATTAGATCAATATTCACAGTTTCAGAGTATACAGGATGTGAAAGTAAGAAAGAGTTACAAGTTTAGGTGGATACAAATAAGTGAGATGAATCTGATTAAATATCTGTATAATATAGAGAGGTCTGGTCCTTCTCTAAAATGGTATTTTACAAGTATTCTATGTATGTACAGTACAGGCCAAAAGTTTGGACACACCTCCTCATTCAACGTGTTTTCTTTATTTTCATGACCATTTACAGCACTCCATCACTCTCCTTCTTGGTCAAATAGCCCTTACACAGCCTGGAGGTGTGTTTGGGGTCATTGTCCTGTTGAAAAATAAATGATCGTCCAACTAACCTGACTTCTGCACAACACAACTGCTGGTCCCAACCCCATTGATAAAGCAAGAAATTCCACTAAATAACCCTGATAAGGCACACCTGTGAAGTGAAAACCATTTC
>JANRMT010062814.1:90839102-90854524 GCA_026402145.1 Polypterus bichir lapradei | reverse complement strand
GTAGATCATTTCGACCTGGTCATTTTAAAAGTAGCTCGCAAGCCGAAAAAGTGTGGGTACCTCTGGTGTAGAGTGAATTTGTAAGATAGCGAGACCTTAGCAACATGGTTCCTGATGGGCAGCTGGTCATTGAAAACACCCCTAGGTTGCATACTGACATGGTGGGCGTTAGTGATAATGAACAATGCCGAGTAGAGATGGTGTGCTGAAGCATATAAAATTATTATTTTTTTGTAATTTACAACTGCAAAATACACATTTAATTAATGCCTTTAAATGCATTTGAGGATGTCATGTTATAATAATAAAATAATGTTGATGTTAATGATAACAGTGGTACTTAGCACTGCTACCTCCCAGAACCTGGGTTTGATTCTTAGGACAATTGCTGGGGAAATTTGTGTGATGTGGTAAACTGGTTCCAACTCCATCCCAACCAGCTGTCATGCTTGTTAATGACTCTGAAATGGTCAGTTTGAGAATGGGTGGCATTCCAACCATAGCCTATTTCTGCCTTATACTCTATGACACTTGGTTAAATTCCACTTCCTTCAACCTTGTAATGGAAAAAAGTATGTTTAGAAAATGGGTTGATGTACTGTATAATAACAATAGTAAGACAGCAGCAAGCAAGCCATTGTGCTGTACATGCTTGAAGTTAATAATACTGTACAAAGATTATTTAGCAAAGATGTGTATATAATACAATATGTGTTCAAACCAGAATGTGGTAATAATTATAATACATTTTATTTATATAGCGCCTTTCCCACACACAAGGTAAGTAAACAGTATATTAGCAGGACGATCTAATATGAATTGTACCTTACTTTAACCTTAATGTTTGCTCTCTATTTTATGACCATACTACTGAATTTTAGGGTCACAGGGAGCTAGAAGTCTATCCCAATGAAGTGAAGGAGGAGAACCAACAAGAACCCTGGATATGGTAATGATTGACAAGCTCCACACAAATCTATATTCACTTTCTTTCCAGTTAACTTAAAATACATGTCTAGGATGTTGAAATAAATTTGGAGTACCCAAATGGAGGAAAAGAAAACACTGAAAATGTGTCAACACTACAGACAGTGAGCTGGCAGGATTCAGTTCTAGTCTATTACAACGTCCTTTAAATTGGTATACAGTGGTACCTCAGTATACATCCTTAATCCATTCCAGATCCTTTGACTTATACCAAACAGGACGTATACCAAACAAATTTTTCCCATAAGTAATAAAGGGAAAATGATTAATCTGTTCCCATGAAAAAAATAATCCTATTGTTATTGGCATATTATACATTGATGGGGTTGTATAAAATAATTTAAACACTGTTTAATACTAAAATACATAAATACAAAAGCAATTAGATGAAATAAATGAAAATTTAACCTCACTTTACTTTTTAATAACATCTTTGTTTTTCACAATCGTAGACACCATCGTCCTCGGCATACGGTATGCAGCTGCCAAGTCCCGGATACGCGTGCCACCTTTGTACTTTTCAACAATCAATTCAAATTTACACAAAAAAACACAAAATCATGTGAAAATTCACAGAGAGTAATAGCGCGTACTGACGCTTGTGGGCAGTCGTGGCTTTGTCTCGAGAGAGGTAAACAAGGGTAGCATGCGGGTTGTTCACTGAATGCTAGCAACTGGCGTACTGACACTTGTGGCTGTCTTGAGAGAGGTATACAAGGGTAGTGCACGGTATTCTAGCACGCAAGTCATATTCCAAACAAAGGTCATACACCAAGCAAACTTTTTTGTGTCCGAACAGGACATATACCAAGTTGGACTTATTCCAAAGCGGACGTATACCAAGGTACCACTGTATATGTGTATATGTACCTAAATAGGAACTTCTGCATAATTTAAAAGATATAAATCTGAATTTCTGTTCATGCCTTGTTTCCATTTTGTGAATGTATTAAATAAAAATGTAAAGGTGCTGCACACTTCTAGTTTTTGTTTAGTGAATAAGTTAGCATTGTAAGTAGTTTTCTTTATTACCTAATTTATCAATATGTCTAATGCTACCTCTCATGTTAATCTAAGATCCGCTTTACACCTTTTATGTAGCAAGGGAAGAAAGTTTTTTGGTTTTACACCACATTCAAAGTGGTGTTTGATAAGAGTGACTGAAATGGTTATAAATACATTTGGGACTTTTCTACCCTGTACCTAAGGTTGGAATTTAGTTTTTGTCCAGACAAGGCAATTTACATAAAGATAGCAGAGTTAAGCAGAATATTAAAAGGACCACTGAGTTCCATGTGTTGCCACAATTCAACCAGACTATATAATTCAGGGTTTAGCTGCACTTGAGTTTTTTGTCTAGTATGACCAAATGTAATCCAGCAAGCACACAGGCACGCAGCTGAATCAAAAATTTAACAACCTTTAAAAAGTATAATGGGGCAAAATAGCTACTAGCTAATCAAGTGAGCTTGATAGATTGAATAGTCTTCAATTATTTGTCCAATATCTTATGTTGTTGTATGGGGTTGGCCACCACTTTTACAAAGCTAAGTGGAAGGTGCATTGCCGGTATCAATCTTTTTGCTCTTGAGGGAAGATAATGTATTTTATAATAACATTTGATGGATTGCATACTGTTTTCAGGGGCAACTCAAAATCCATTTTATAGGCCCTTCAGCCTTAGCGAATACAATCTTCTGTTCTAACATTACCCCCTGCTTAATGAAAGAACCTGCTCTCAATGGCTGTGAATGCATTCATACTGTATACTGTATGCACAATTCACAGCTTAATTTTCTTACAATAAAACTACATTTTTGTACTTTATCATTATCAAATCTAAATCTCACGTTATAACAAAATAATACTTTTCTCTAAACCTCACCATTGCTAACAGATGACACGATAAAATAAGAAAAAATGTCAGAACACCACTCGGTGTACAGCTGTTAAATCTGCAAATTAAACATCTTTCAAAGTATATACAGGGTATATGTTAATCTGAATGTGTGCATCGGTCCCTTCCTGACACTTAAGGGCTACCCAAGCACCCCTACACCATGGTTGTGCTGTATAGCAGTAGCTGAGACTGAGAACTCTGTTTTGTTTTAACCAGTTTCTACATCCCAGACAGTCAATTTACCTGTCCATTCATTATCAAACGGGCTTAATCCACGTCAGAGGCATGGCATGGATCTTCATTCCTAAATAGAACAGCTAGCTTTTGCTACTTGACCACAGTGTCAGAAAAGGTAAGAGCTATGAATTATCAATCTTTGAATTGTAATATATTGTACTGATATATTTTTGAGATGTCTGTTGAGTGTCTGTCATCCATCCATCCTCTTCCGCTTATCCGAGGTCGGGTTGCGGGGGCAGAAGCTTGAGCAGAGATGCCCAGACTTCCCTCTCCCCGGCCACTTCTTATAGATCTTCATGGGTGAATCCCAAGGTGTTTCCAGGCCAGCCAGGAGACATAGTCCCTCCAGCGTGTCCTGGGTCTTCCCCGGGGCCTCCTCCCGGTTGGACGTGCCCGGAACACGTCGCCAGGGAGGCGTCCAGGACACATCCTGATCAGATGCCCGAGCCACCTCATCTGACTCCTCTCGATGCAGAGGAGCAGCAGCTCTACTCTGAGCCCCTCCCGGATGACTGAGCTTCTCACCCTGTCTTTAAGGGAAAGCCCAGACACCCTGTGGAGGAAACTCATTTTAGCTGCTTGTATTCGCGATCTTGTTCTTTTGGTCACTAACCATAGCTCATGACCATAGGTGAGGGTAGGAGCATAGATCGACTGGTAAATTGAGAGCTTTGTCTTACGACTCAGCCCCTTTTTCACCATGACAGACCGATGCAGAGCCCGCATCACTGCGGATGCCGCACCGATCCGCCTGTCAATCTCGCGCTTCATTCTTCCCTCACTCGTGAACAAGACCCCAAGATACTCCTCCACTTGGGGCAGGATCTCGCTCCCAACCCTGAGAGGGCACTCCACCCATTTCCGGCTGAAGACCATGGTCTTGGATTTGGAGATACTGATTCCCATCCTAGCCGCTTCACACTCAGTTGCGAACCGATCCGGAGAGAGCTGAAGATCACGGCCTGATGAAGCAAACAGGACAACATCATCTGCAAAAAGCAGTGACCCAATCCTGAGTCCACCAAACCGGACCCCCTCAACACCCTGGCTGCACCTAGAAATTCTGTCCATAAAAGTTATGAACAGAATCGGTGACAGAGGGCAGCCCTGGTGGAGTCCAACTCTCACTGGAAACGGGTTCAACTTACTGCCGGCAATGCGGACCAATCTCTGACACTGGTTGTACAGGGGCCGAACAGCCCTTATCAGGGGGTCCAGAGTGTCTGTCCATCAGTATTTTACTGGAGAAATTATTTGTTCTCATTGTTTCAACAGTTTTACAAATACAGCAATTGTTACTGACCAAGCACACACAATTGTAATCCAATGGCTGTTTTAAACATATAAATAATAAAAAAAATGACCTAATTATGAATAGTAATACATAATTGCGGAAAAAAATCTCAAGACACAAATACTACATAATAAACATTTTAGTGGAAAGTAAAGACCCATAAAGTACCGTTTTTTACTTGGTGAAGTATATTACGTTGCACACTGCAGTAACCTTTTTTGGCTGATTTTTGAGTGCAATTCTTACAAACTTTGATTCCTGAGTAAAGTTTAATTTGCCTTCAGCTGTTAAGGGCTTTGAGCTTTCTGGGAATGGGATTGAAATTGATGGATCTGTTTTTTGGGGATCAGTATTCCCCCTTCCTTTTTAGTTTTATTGATTTGCCCAGGTAATGATGTGCTCCTACCAGTCAAATATTTCAATGGTTTTCTTGCAAATAACCCAGAATCCCATGGCCAACTTCTTATCCACCATCTGGTGTCTATGTATCTTAGTCTTGATCTTTATTTTATTTAAGACAAAAGCTTAGTGCTGCTGAATCAGCTTGGGTGCAGAATCCTTAGTAGAATTCAAGCTCACAATCTGTGCTGTTTGCAGCATAGTTTCTTTTTTTTGACTGTGTCACAAATAGCAACTTCAGCATCTGGTTTTTGAGACTTAATTGCTTTTTCTTGTCCATGTATGAAAGGTGCAGTGGCTATGAGATGAATCCAGTCTTCTGGAAACTTTGCGGCTGTAAGGGTGGGTGTTTTAGAGGCAAAATCAGAGGAAATCTGCAAATCATTTTCAATAAATATGTTGTTAATGTGTTTGGTTTATTGCATTGCTGGGAGAGGGATGGTATGGACTATAATACAAATATAATTAAAAAAATCTATTTATTCTGATTTAGTGGTAATTTGATTGGTCTGCTACTAAGAAAGTTAGTGAAGCACCAGAAATCAGGTGTTTCCATAAACTTGCAACTCATTTATAACAAGATAATTCTCTTATTTCTGATCAGAATATATTGCATAGCAATTTCAAGGGGTGCAATCCTGTGGGTAGTAATGCCCTTCTGATGAGAAATTATAATCCCCTGGTGTTACTGGATTTGGCCAGGTGCAGTGCAGAATAACACATCTAAACAGATGTTAACCAAGGTTACATTATATTAAGCCTTGTGGCAGTCAGTGGGGATTTGATTAATTTCCACACATTCATTTTCTCAACCCCATTGATGTCATTACAGGATTGAAGGAATGGGAATAGTGAGGCATCTGCTCTAACCACTGTACTGCCCATTTTTTGGCACAAATATTTTAAAAACTAACCAGAAATACTGTGTGTGCTGTATTGTACAGAAACAAAGGTCCAGAATTCTTTATATAATATGAAAATAAATAAATGACTAGTAGTTCTGTCACTATATTCCTTCTTAAAGTGACATCCTCCAAAATAGTTTTTTCGGGAATGAATTCATAATAAGTAGTCTTTCTTCAGTTTTAACCACTTATTGACATAAACATATCCTGTGTGGTCTAGCAGATAAGATGTTGCCATGAAACCTGTCAGTTTTCAATCTTACCTAACTAAGAGCATGTCATTTACCCAGCTTCCAGTATTATATACAGTATTAGTGGGCTGATACCTTGCCCGGGGTTTGTTTCCTGCCTTGTGCCCTGTGTTAGCTGGGATTGGCTCCAGCAGATCCCCGTGACCCTGTAGTTAGGATATAGCAGGTTGGATAATGGATGGATTTAGTTGTATGTCTTCATGTTGTACTATATTTTATGTAGTGTGTTGGCATTACCTGGAAAGTGTTACAAGAATGTGAAGAAGCAAGGTCAAAAAAAAAATACGATCTGGTAAAAGGTACTGACAAGGAATAAGCAGGGCCATGATCAGTGACGGGTAAATGATCTAATATTAGAGAGTCAAGAGAAAATTTGAACCTCAAATCCAAAACACAAAAGCATAACGTTATAGCAAAAGAAAAAAGTCAATGGACCTAACATTAATTTCTTCCTGAAAGCACCTTTTAGCGTCATCTACTCTAAAGACAGACAGAGAGAAATGTTAGAATTTGATCTAGTATTCACTGGCTGAAACTATGCACTGATATCTTTTATGACGGGAAGGAAATTACCTATTATATCATGTAAATGGCCATGGTTGCAGCAAACTTTAAAGAATATGGCTGTGGCCATGCAAAAATAAACACAAAATGGCTTTGCTAAAATACTAATAAAAATATGAGTGACACAGAAATAAGTCCAAAGATAACAGAAACATACATTAAAAAATCTCAGACTCGGTACAGAGAGGCGTCAAATCAGGAACAGCCTGAATAGGATAGATTATTTTTTTTTATTGAGTAAACATTTAGGCATACTCTTCTGAGACTAGTTTGAATCTTGCAAATGTTTTTTGCTGCATCAATCTCTTCAGTATGATTATACCTGTGCCAGCAGTGTCAAAAATAAGTCCAGAAAAGGCAACTCAGAGTAAAAGGCAAAAAAGTATTTGGTATTAGTTGTGCCAGGAATTATGTGAATAAAATATTTAAGTGAACATGAAACAAATTTTGAAAGCAAATTTACAGAAAAAAACTTCATTATTTGATGAGGGCTTATATGTTTTCTTTTAGTTTTATGAAAATCATGTACTAAAACCTTTGATTGAACAAAATCTTTAAGAGAGGGCCAGGACTGACACATAGCCCGGCTACAAATGTGGTGTTACACTTTTTTATTAACATGATGATATAAACTTTTTTTTGTATGTTTAATGACCTTGCCTTTTAAATCAAGAGACTAGACCTTATGTTTTGTTATTGTTATCACTGAACTGTATCATACTACAACATACTCACTCCTAGTTATGATGCAGCTTGCCTGAGGAATGAGTGATCCTGTCGTGATTCAGCAGCAGAGTGCAGTTAATGTCACTGAGGTGAGTGAGAGAGAAGGGCACAGTAGCAAAGTAAAGTCTATTTTCGTTGTGTTTACCATTGCCATAAATGATAAAATGAAGCCTTATTGATGAGCCTGCAAAGGCTGCTTCACACAACCAGAATTTCAATGCTGGAAGTGTAGGTTAGTCTGGAATAATCAGCTCCTGCAACAAACCTTGACACCACAAAACAGGAAAAATAACTGTGATAAGTGTGAGAGATTAGACCAATTATGCCCAAAGGTAGCGTACAAAGAGAAGGAGGGCAAGTAAAGGAAAACTTTTAGACTTTGTACTTGAAGTAATGTTGAAACTATCCTTCCATATTAGGCAGAGGTCCTGACGATGTCCTGATGTCCATGTGGTTCACTTCATCATTAGTGGTGTTCCTGCACCAATGTGTCAAAATGGGTTCACAAACACTTTTTTTTTTTTTTTTTAAACTATGCTCTTTGTATACCCTGTGCTGTGGCTTTTCTAACTGGTTTAACTGCACTGTTTGCACCTGAATCCTCTTGACTTTTATTATAATTTTGCAAATGGAAAGTGAGAAGATTGAAAAGTGTCATAATGTTGAGGGAGGGGTTAGATCTAGTGGCTAAAAATGTTGTATCTTACAGGAAAGTCTTGTACATTTTTCTTGCCTTTAATAAAACTGCAGTGTAGGCTGTTGCTTTAAACCACAGCTTTTTGTGTTGGTATTGAAATCTCTGACCCTGATAAGGTCAATGTCTGCTGTAATCCCTGAATTTGTACGGACACACAGTTCAAAATGGGATTCTTCCCAGTATAAAGAGGGCACAGTGGCATAAAGTAAACTGAAATCAAGGATGTTATTGCATAGTTTGAAAATTAGAGAGCTAGCATAACACATTAAAAAATGGCAGATTCCTATACAGCACATATTGAAAGCCTCTCTATGTAATGGAAATTAATATTATAGTTGCAAGCATTTTTCCCAGTTTGCATTGTCTATAGTACTTCATTTTATGTGGCTGCATTTAGAATACTTTTTATTGCTTAATATTATCCATGGTTGCCTTTATTTCAAATTACCCTGGACTTCTTTCACTATATTTTGTTTTCTTCTAGAGGTTTTTGTCTAACTCATCATTTATAGACACACTGATGACCTGTTTCTTTTATTTTGCGCAACATCTGTTTTTATCAACGGTGCCTTCTCCTTTGATTGTTTGGAGTTTCTCTTAATATTAAAACTGTTACAAGTGGTTAAACCGCATTTAACTTTTGCTACTCTCTACTGTACAGAGTTAACGAGTTTAGTCTTCTTTATCATGATCTACTGTATATGTAAATACAGCTTACCAGTAGCATGTAATGTGTTAATTGGCCTTTGTAGTTCTTTGCCGCTGTGACTTAATTGTCTGTGAATTCTCCATGTTTTAGTAGCCGCTGCTTCAACATTCCCAATAGCCTTGAACATGATCATTTTTGAGTGTAATATCAAGAGCCACACACCCTTTTCAACCACAACAAGGTCTGATTCAGCCAAAACCACTGCCATTAGCTATCAACCTCTTAGAGTAACAGATCATTGTTGTTTATTCTGCTCATAACTACTTCCATTACACTCCATCAAAGACTGTCCAAAAATCTGTGAAACAAATGAACAGTTCTCCACTGCAGGTTTTCCTGTCACAAAACCCCCATAATAACTTCTTCCTTTTTAGTTCTAAAAGTGTTTTTGAATTAAATTTCTCTCTAAAGTTTGTAACTGTTTGACTGTATAACCTTTTAAATGTAATACGGTACTTCATGTGTTTAAAATCAAACCGATCATTCTTTCATCTAGTTTTGTTTTTAGGAGTTGATATAGTAGTATTTGTATAATTATATAACCCGTCCCATTTTTTCACGGCTTTTTCTGTGTAATCTGAAAAACCTATGTGTGTTTTTTTTTTTTTTTTTTTTCTCTCAGCATCCTTAATAAATTCTGTGCGAATACCATGTCCACCTTGCACCTTGCCCATTATTACATTTTATTATTGCCAGCTCCACCTCGGCTTTCTAGAATTTAAAATCATTTCATTTTTCTCTAGTTTATACATCCAAAGTTTTGATCTTTAATGTGTTCCTTCAGTGTTAATATCTAACATACATTAGCAGCACTCCAGTTTTATCTTTTATACACCTGCACTTTTTCCCCATCTATTTTTCTCTTTAATGTCAGTTCTTTTATATACGCATACATCACATTGTGTCTGTTTTGCCTTGCTTGATTAATGACTCAAGATGGGTCCTTCTTGCTTCTCAACAACTCTAATTTCTTTTCTCTTATTCATCTCTGTTCAGTATTCAATGAGCAGTACTTGCTTCTTCTTTCTGAAAAGTGTCATCTTTTTGCTTCTCATCTCTCTTCTGTCATCAGGATCACCTCTTCTATTATCCATAGCTATTGTTGTGTTTTTTTTTTGTGAGCCTTTTCCCATATTCTGAATTTTGTGCCTGCCAATAAATAAATAAATGGTATTACTTATCAAACAAAATATTTATTTACTGACAATAGATACTTGATTGTTCCACCTCAAATTAATGTTGGATTTCCACTTTTTGTTCACATAAGTTTCATGATGTCAGATTTTGCTCTTCTCTGACATAACTAAGAAAGCTTCCAATTCAAGCATTTTAAAAGATTTCGTCATCACTTTGGCTTATGCTGGTTCAGTTTTAGGCACCTTCCAAATTCGATTCTGGGGTGCAGTTATTATTATTATTATTATTATTATTATATTTTTTTTTTTTTTTTTTTTTAATACACTATTTCAGTACTTCTGTTGTATTAACATTACCACTTCCTGTTCTCATACAAATGTCATATCAAACTAAAGCCACCCTGTGCCAGATCCTCCGATAAAGACACAGTCGATATTTCTAGAAAAGACCAGCAGAGAAATGAAGATGGTGACAAAGAAATGGAGGTTCAAAAAATGTGATGTCAGGAATCAAAAATGTGATAAAAAAATACTGCTACTAGTTAGATTTGCGTTTGTGGGTTTTTGTAAGTACGATTAACCTGATTTAAAATGTTCTAATCAAGCATGAAGAGTCTTGGGTGACTGCAGAGTCATCATTGTTGCTAGGTAACCTAATTTATGGCTGTGAGAGACAGGGTAAAATAAAAATATGGTGAAAATAAGATAGACCCTTATGCTACTTCCAAAGATATCTTCTACGCTTTCCTGATTAATGAAGTTTTTCATTGACTAAAACAGATTGCAACTGTAGATCTTCGCCAAGTCTTCCACCTGTTATTTCCTCTCCCTAGATCTTTACTTTCAGTCTTTCTGCTATGGTTTTCATTTGCTAGCTGCTGTGTTCCTTAATCACCTCTGAACTGTTGTTCAAGTTTTTTTTTTTTTAAATGGCTAACATTTTGCAGTTAATTTTCTCCACTTCAGGTTTCTTGGTAATGGTAAAAGTATGACAGATACATTTACCTACATTTTAATTGTTTTTGTGACACAGAGACATCTATAATGGCCTTTGTTCAAATCCCAGTTCAGACAATGGGATTGGCTTTTGTTTTTTTTTCCCCAAATGTTTAGATTTTCCACACGCATCCCAGAAAATATGACTGTTTGGGTAATTGGTCCCATATGAATGACTGTCATTGTGTTGTCAGCCCAGTGCAGGACACCACCATAGGGTAATTGCCAGTTCTACATTGTCTCCCTGCGTATCAGTAAGTGTGGGTGTGTAAATGTGCGCACTGTGTAGGAAAAGTGAATTTTAAGTTGCCCACCCAGGGACAGGGTGAGAAGGCAGAGGAGTTTAACTCAATTATCTGTTTTGCATTTGGAAATGCGGTAATCTCTTATATATATTTATCTTCTGGTTCGTCCTGCTTCCACTTCAAAACCGGTCCCGCCCACACGCAGGGACATGGCATTTCTTGATTCCTATTCATCCTCTTTCAACCATTCACCACACTGCCTGCGGGTCCTCTTCAAAACTGGTCCCACCCACACGCAGCCAACACAGCATCTCTCGATTCCTATTCATCCTCTTCCAAACCCTTCACCACGCTGCTTTTCTCGATTCCTATTCCACCTTCGGACTACCGCGTTCCTTCCTCTTCAAAACCGGTCCCGCCCACATGCAGCCAACACAGCATTTCTCGATTCATATTCTTCCTCTTCCAAACCCATCCCCACGCTGCCTGTGGCCTCCCATACACCTTGCTATTTTCGTTATACTGTGACGGTTGTTTCCTAAGCCTTTGTCATAAAATGAACGGCAGTATCTTCTCTGTCGACGGGTTTTTGTACAACGTCATCTGTATTCCAGGATCCAGCAACTGCCTGTTCCTATCAGTGGGTTATTTCTTGACACAAACGGTTGACGAAGGCAATGTACTCTCACTACAACATAGGACAGTAGATTTCGTTGCGTCACATTGGGACAGATTTGGAGACGTTCTTCCTGTTATTCTTTCCAATGCATGTCGAGTTATCACAACAAGTCACGAGTACTATCAATACATGGCAACATCTACAGTTTATGGTGGTGAAGCTGAAAGTTGATTAAATATTTTAGTAAGGCTCCTCCTCTATTTACTTTATCTTTCTCTGTTGTAGGAGGCAGGTCTCTGGTCGTTAGACTTATATTAGGGTAACTGAAGCACACTTGTTTCAAGAAACAGAATAATGCAATTTATTGATAAACACAAGAATTATAGAACTACATATATGTTGACATATAAGACCCTATTTTAGAGTTCTGATTTATCTTGGCACAGATAAATAGTTTTAGGACACCAAGTCTTTAAAGGTGATGTCCGATGTTGTGTGGAGTTGTTGTTTTGTTGCTGTTCCAGGTTCAAGTGAAGGATTTTGTCTTGTGATAGAGTACACTTTTTCTCTTTTCTGCAAGATCCTTTATTTGTAGTGTGCAGTGCTTCTTTTTGTTAAGCTCTTTGTGATGTCATCTGCAACTTCATAAGGAAAAACATTTACTGTTTCTGGTATGAATTTAGAAGCATGAAGTTCCATTCTTAAAGTAATACCTGCTTCTTAGGCCTTTTGAGACTGGGCTTAGTGCAAGGCTTGGTAGAATGGATCTCCGCTTTCAACTCCTTAAAGAGGCAGTGGCTCAACGTCATTCTGGTTGCAGAGAGAGACAGGTTTCAGAGAGTTTGTAGTCATTTTATGGAGAGTGTGCTCAGGTGTGACCGTGAGCAGAGTGCCCCAGGGAATTCTCTGAGAGTTTCCTCAGAGTTTTCTTGAGAGAACCACCTGAGAGAGCCAGAGAGTGTCTAGAATTCCCCAGATGAAGAGGAGTATACCTAGTTTATGAAGAAAGGTGGAACCTCTCATGATTCTGGCCTTCTGGCTCAAGAAGTCTCTGCAAAGAGGGCTTTGCAAAGATGTCAGTGTAACTGTGATTTACACCTTTATGTACAGGCTTGTCCTGGTATGAAGACTTCAGTCACTTACTTTGGAATAAAAGGTGGGGGAAGATGAAGCTGGATTTCTGCATCCTGGTTAAATCTGCTTTCTTAACAGGCCTGGCATACATGCCACTACAGTCTAGCAGAATGGCCAATGGCTACTTTGTCTTACAATTGCAATGTATTGGCACCTTGTCCAAGTTTTGCTACTACTTTATGCCTAATGCTGCCCAGATAGGAACTTGCTCCTCAACCCAGAAATTTGTTAAGGCTGTTTAAAAGTGAGTGAATAAATGTAACCATGTTGGTTTAAGAAATGTTCTAAATGAACAGATTTGTTTAATTTTTTTGATACCATCTTAATATGATCTTTTAAATTTTATACTGCATATTACATAAGCCAGACAGAAAACAGTAAACACATGAAATGCTTTCCATATTGTAGTCTGAACTTTTTTATATATCCATTTAGAAAAAAGGACCAACTTAATTTACATTTTCAGAAGGTTCAAGTACACTCTTAATACTTGGATTGTAAAAGTTATTTAAGTAAAAAAAAATTTTTCATCTGAACTTTGACCAGTTTTTTTTGTTGTGTAAATAAAAGAATATTTTTTCCTGCATGTTTTTTATACGTTTCAGAATTTGCAACATTCATTTAAATCAAGTGTATATACCTTGTATATACTGTATGCGTGTATTTATGCCCGGGAATCTATAACCAGTGAATTTCCCAAATGAAAGAAACAGAACATAGAAATAGAACAAACAGTTTTCTGATTCATATTTTATTGTAAGTTCGTCCACTCTGGATTCTGTCTGCTGTGGCGTTTCAGATGCCCTTCAAATAGACTTTGTTGTGGCATCTGAAGTGGACCTTTCAATTTTACATGTTTTTTTTTTTGGTGGCATGGGTATATTAGCGAAAAGCAGGACAATTATAATGTGTTACATGGTATTACGTATGGAGTAAGCACCACAGTTAGATGAATTTACGTTATTAACAATACGTCGGAAAGCAAACAAATAGCACCAGTCAGTCAGAAAGAGCAACACTGAAATCGTACTGTGAGTGGGAAAGTGAGCAAATAGCACCACAAATACGGAAAGCCAGTGAGAAAGACTAGCACTGAAACTCTACTAGGAAAAATGGCGAGGAGGGGTGCTCTGTTTCTAAGGAGCGTCTGTGTTGATCGGTGCTGCCATCTAACGGACGTTGACGATGATAACTACAGAGAGAAGTGACATACAACCGCTGATGTGTTTGGGGAAAATGGCGGGGGAAGGATGCTGTCTTTTTAAGGTGAGTCTCTCTTCAAACGTGCTGCCATACAACGGATGTTGGTGAATGAAATACAGCACTATCAGTGCGTGTGGGGGTGTGACCCGCGGAAACGCGGGTGTGTCAGCCGGTCACACGCACTGGGTCGTTCATGTTTTACATGCATACGGCAGTTCCTCTTCACCCGATCGAGCAGTTGGCCTTCTCATACTTGGACACTTCCGCCATCTCTTGGCAATTTAAAGAAACATGGGTAAAGAGCGACGCACAGGGATGAAAGGTGCCGCTAGATGGCACCGCCGTAAACGTCTGTTGCAACGTGCGGCCATCTTGTCGATGATAAGTACGGGGACGTGTGCCGAACGTTGTGTCGGTGAAAAGATGCCCTGCCCTTCACCACAAACATTTTTCCCATCTAAACATACCCCATGACCACCTCCTAGTCACAAAGGAGCCCCATCCCCAGTTTGGTGGCGATCGGACGCCCGGTGCAGATTTGTATGGCAGATAAACAAACATACACACATACATCAACTCTGCTAAATACAGTATATTAGATGTATGTACAGTAGCAAAAAAAACAGTCCCTTGAGAGCAACTAACCCCGCCCCTTCCTGTCAGAGGACTATAAAAACTCAGCGCCCCCCAAATGTTGCCATCTCATTTGGACCCGGACTTGTTAAAGCACAGGGCTCTACGTGACCGACCTGCCCACCTACTTTAAGAAGCCTGGAAGGCTATTTATGTTTGATCAATTTTATGCGAACGTGCGCCTGGTTTATTTGAGAATTTATGTTGTAATTAAAACAGGTGACCCAGATAGCACCCTAACACTTCTTGGAATTCAACATGTGTTTCTTCCATCAGTCAACTCTATATATATATATATATACACACACACACAGTACAGGCCAAAAGTTTGGACACACCTCCTCATTCAATGTGTTTTCTTTATTTTCATGACTGAAGGCATCAAAACTATGAATGAACACATGTGGAGTTATGTACTTAACAAAAAAAGGTGAAATAACTGAAAACATGTTTTATATTCTAGTTTCTTCAAAATAGCCCCCCTTTGCTCTGATTACTGCTTTGCACACTCTTGGCATTCTCTCGATGAGCTTCAACAGGTAGTCACCTGAAATGGTTTTCACTTCATAGGTGTGCCTTATCAGGGTTATTTAGTGGAATTTCTTGCTTTATCAATGGGGTTGGGACCAGCAGTTGTGTTGTGCAGAAGTCAGGTTAGTTGGACGATCATTTATTTTTCAACAGGACAATGACCCCAAACACACCTCCAGGCTGTGTAAGGGCTATTTGACCAAGAAGGAGAGTGATGGAGTGCTGTAAATGGTCATGAAAATAAAGAAAACAC